>JALIGW010000070.1:1693003-2075503 GCA_023053685.1 Diadophis punctatus similis | reverse complement strand
ACAAAAATATTGAGGACTGTTAAAAGAACAGTATCTTTTAACAGTCCTCAATGTTTTCGTCTAAAGAATAACAGTATAAAACTGTATAAAATTAACAGTATAAAAGGTTAAGCTTTCGGAAAATGCCCACTTTGGGAAGCTTTAGGCAAAAGCGAAGGGAAAGTGTCAAATGCGAGCTTCTTATTATTTTCAAGCGAAGGGACGGGGAAAGACTTAATTGTCAGGTTTTCAGTTTTTCCAGGCAAGCAGGCAGTTGACTAAGCAGCTTCCAACGGGATGCGGGAAGAGAAAGAGGAGGCACAAAGAAACTTTCAGGACTTGCTCAGTACAACACACTTCCACCGGGTGCGTTGCTAGAAACCGAGACTTTTGGGGAGAAACCGGGATTTATTCCTCATCTGAATCCTTAGCCTGGATGGGGCGAGGGTCGGTGGGGGGCATACTCACTGGTTCATGTGGGGCTCATTCAGTGGGATTGCCACCTCCTCTTCTTCATACTCGGGCCCGTCGAGAGAGTCGCCTTCATCCACTGTGCTCAGTCCCCCGGCCGGAAGCGGCGGCTGCGGAGGCGGCGGCAGAGGAGGGAAGCTCCCGGCAGTATTGACGGCGATGCCACCGCCACCGCTCCGCAGGGACAGGCCTGGAGCCCATCGCGAGCGAGCCCGGGGTCTTCTCCCACCCCGGGCTCATTAAAGGTGGGGAAGGGGTGGGAGGAGCCAGATGGTGGCGGCCGAGGCTGGCGGCCTCGGGAGCTTGGCAGCGGCCGGAGAAGCGGGGGGACATTGCCCACCCGCAATGCAGTCCCCCGCAGCGAAAGCAGCAAGACCACGGCAGCGGTTCTTCTAGGAGGCTCCGTCCGGCCTTAATGCTTCTCCCCATGTGATGATCCTAGGCTCCTGCCGCCCGTTCCCCCTCCCCTCAGCAGCTTGAGAAGCCTCGAATGTGCAAAAATGCCTAGGATCATCACCGCACGTTCGTGGCTTCTCGGACTGCTGAAGGGAGGGGAATGGAGATAGCTCCTGCCGCCCGTTCTTTCAGCGTCTCACGCGCTCCCTCTGCCATCCTCCCCTGCTTGGACTCACTGTGGGGTAGGAAGGCAGCGCATGCGCAGTGCCGGAAGCTCGGCTTCTGGGCATGCGCAGAAGAAAATTTAAAAAAAATTTTTTTAAAAAAAAATGGCGCCGCCCAGTCACAGGCAACCAACCGCACCGGTACTGTGACGTCACCAGCGGGCCGCTACCGGTGCTATAGAGTGGACCGCACCGGTAGGAACCCACCACTGGATGCTTCCCTTACTGTATGTTAATTATAAAAATATATTTTCTGCAAGCAAGAAAAGTAGAAATCTTCTGTATCCCAATAAAAAGGAATATAGAGGCCTATAGAAGTAATTAGGTGATGGACCTACCCCCCCCACACAAATGTTTTTCCTCGGGTAATGTTATGCTGTCTGAAATTGAACTGGCACAGGTGTAAAGGACAAAGAAGCCATGCTATGTGAAAATTAAGTGGCAACCTGAAATGCTTTGGGTAGTAAAATATATATAATCAGGAGTTATTTTTAATTGATTGCTTTACTGGTAAAAAAAGTAAAGTCCTTATTTTAATGACTGCTAAATCAACCCTTGAAACAGATCACTGGCAGAAGACACACCTTCTGGCAGAGAATTTCAGCATGAGGTTACAGTGACCATATGTCCTTTATTTCAGAAAGCTGAAATATGCATTTTTGAAAAAGTTTTTTCTTGCCTTTGCTCTTGAATTTTCCTTTGTAAAGCAAAGTTATAAACAGTTACCTTTTTTATCCTTAAGGACCTGTTGGAAGAAACTTCCCCGGTTCGTTCCCCAGCTGGGAAGCAGTCACAAACACTGAGAAAGAATTGACACAAAAGCCAGCTGCCAGAAAGCGGGATTCTTTAATTCAGGAAGGCAAGAAGAGTAGTAACACAGCTTGAGCAGGGGTGGGCTTCAAAAATTTCAGCAACGGGTTCTCTGCCCGGTTGCTGGGTGGGCGTGGCCATGGTGGGCGTGGCCTAGTCGGCCTCCTGCACCATGGCAGGGGGGAGGGCATTTTCACCTTCCCCAGGCTCAAGAGGCTTTCCTCGAGCCTCTGGGAGGGCGAAAACTGCCTCCCCCGGGCTCCGGAGGCCAGAAATGGGCCTGTTTCCGGAACTTCCAGGAGGCCTGTTTTTCCCCCTCCCCAAGCCTCCGCGAGTTCCCTGCACTTACCTCGCATCCAAAATGGGCCACATGGAGACTCCTGAGAGGGGTGGGGTGGGAGGGGCGGGGCGGGGTGGGTGGGGCCAGCTTGGAGTGGGATTTGGTGGTTCTCCAAACCGGCCATAATGTTAGCTATGGGTTCTCCCGAACCCGGGCGAACCCATAGCAGCCCACCCCTGAGCTTGAGTGTTCATGGCTGTCAAGCAGATTGGGGAGGCAAACCCATGCCTTCTTATACTTGATTTTCCTTTGAAGCTCCTACAGTTTGATGGGGTTATTTGTGTGCCTCTAGTTTGGGTGTCGGCAACCCGTGGCCCCAGAGCCTCATGTGGCTCTTTGACCCCTCTCCCGTGGCTCCCTGCCGACCCAGTCACACGACCTGCTCTCCGCCCCGAGAAAGCGCAAGCCTCTCCACAGAGCCATGTGGCTGAAGCGCCCCTAGCATTTTCTCTGCACTGCCTGCAACCGGCTGCTTTTTGTGATTCTGCATCCTTCGTGGCAGCTCAGCGCCAGTCGCGGTTCCCTTCGTGTCAGCTCAGGAAGGAGGGGAACGGGGAGGAGCAGCCGCAGCCGCCGGATGCAGGGAGGGAAGAGCTCCAGCTCTCCTGCGCAACTCAGCTTTCCTGCGCTGTGCAGCACAGCCGTCTACTCACCTCACTGCGCAGTGGCACCAGCGAGAGGAGGAGTTGCTTTCCCCGCCGCCATGATCCCGGCCCAGGAGGGTATCCCGCTTGTGCGTGCGCGCGCAAGAGAGAAAGAGATGAGAGAAAGGAAAGGGGAGAGAAAGAGAGAAAGAAATGAGAAAATGATGGAGGAAGAGAATGAGAGAGAGGAAAGAGAGAAACAAATGAGAGAGAGAGAGAAGGGGAGAGAAATGAGAGAGCTGGAGGGAGAGAATGAGAGAGAGGGAAAAGAGCGGGAAACAAATGAGAGAGAGGGAGAGAGAGAGAAATGAGAGGGAGAAAGAGAGATATGAGAGAGGGAGAAAGATGAGAGAGGGAGGGAGAGGGAGAAAGATGGGGAGAGAGAGATGAGGGAGGGAGGGAGAGGGAGAAAGAGATGAGAGAGGGAGAGGGAGAGGGAGAAAGAGAAAAGAGAGAGAGAAAGAGATGAGAGGGAGGGAGAGGGAGAGAGAAAGAGAGAGATGAGAGGGAGAAAGAGATGAGAGAGAGGGAGGGAGAGGGAGAGAGAGGAAGATGAGAGGGAGGGGGAGAGAGAGGGAGGAAGATGAGAGGGAGGAAGAAAGGGAGGGAGCGGGAGATGGGAGAGGGAGGGTGAGGGAGAGAGGGAGAAAGATGAGAGAGAGAAAGATGAGACAGGGAGAGGGAGAAAGAGATGAGAGGGAGGGAGAGGGAGAAAGAAAGAGAGATGAGAGGGAGGGAGAGGGAGAAAGAAAGAGATGAGAGGGAGGGAGGGAGGGAGAAAGAGAAAGATGAGAGGGAGGGAGAAAGAGATGAGAGATGAGAGCGAGGGAGGGAGGGGGAGAGGGAGAAAGATGAGAGGGAGAGGGAGGGAGAAAGAGAAAGATGAGAGGGGAGAAAGAGATGAGAGGGAGGGAGAGGGAGAGAAGGAGAAAGATGACGGAGAGAGGGAGAAAGAGACGAGGGAGGGAGAGAGAGAGGGAGAAAGAGATGAGAAAGAGAGAGATGAGAGAGGGAGGGAGGGAGAGAGATGAGACAGAGAAAGAGAGAAAGAGTGAGACACACACACAGAGAGAGATACCTGTTTCCCATAGAAAACACTGGGAGCCACAAAACCTGGGTAGGCGTGGCTGGGGGGGTGTCATGTGACTGGGTAGGAGTGAGTGACCTTGAGTTGGCCACGTCCACCCAGGTTTTGTGGCTCCCGGTGTTTTGTTTTCTGTGGGAAACGGGTCCAAATGGCTCTTTGAGTGTTTAAGGTTGCAGACCCCTGGGCTAAATCAAACCTGGCAAATCACATTAAGGCTTAGTGCCCTATACAAACCTTATTGCGCTAAACCACAGGTATTACCTTCACAGTAAGTTACAATTGGCTGGATTTGCACAAATCAATAAATGATAAGCCATAATTGATAAATCAGGCAGCACAGTGTGATATGCTTGGTTTTAACTTATGTTTAAGGCAATGTGTGAAGCTAAACATTAGAGGATACTTTTGACAAAAAACAACAACTCCTCCCTTATCTAAAATACTTTGGATGTGTCTTGCTGGATTTCATATGTACAAAGCAAGCACAGAACTTCATTTTCTCAAAACACTTCAGAATTTTGGCAGTGGCAGTCAAAGGAAAAACTATGCAGAAGAAATGTTTTCAGAAATGTCTGTCTGTTTTGAAATTTGCTCTTTCCTAAATCAAGCCACGCAGAGCTACTCACCAGTAATATGGTAGAGGGAATTGAAGCCTAAGCTGAATCTACCAACAGTAGATGGCTCATCTTCCTTATGACTGATGCCAGGACTTTTGATCCCCTCCCAGTCATCCTCAGTGAAAATGCCATTATTGTAAGCCAGAAGTGCAGGTCCTAAGAGAGAAAAATGTGGACTTAAACATACTCCTTTGTTAACATAAGGGATTACAGGGTCATAAAAGGGAGTTTATTCCTTGTAGCATTCCACCTCCAAAGGTCGTTTTCCCAGCCCACTTTTGCCACTTTCCAGTCCCTCTACCCCATGTACTCCACTTTTTCATTTCCGCCAACCTCTGAATACTGCAAGTCTGCAGTTGTTCTGCCCCAGCTACGGCCCACAAAGAATGCAGCACACACAAATTCTGTCCAAACCTTTGTTTACTAAATTAAAGACTACTAATGAGCTTTCTTAGTAGTCGTCAAACAAAAATACAATTTAAAGCAGTCTTTGTTGAACACCGGCTGTTAATTCAACTTCATTAACAGCCAGCACTAGTCCATGAAATAATAAATCAAGTCTGAGCAAACAGTCTTGGAGATATCAAGAAGCTTACAATGGTTGGCAAAATGCCTAGAAGCCCTTTGCAGGAAGAATGCCAAGAGAGAGAAAACCAGAGCCGAGCAGACGTTTCAGAAGTCCAGACACGAAGGCATAGGAATGAACGTTGTTTCCTGCAAAGTGCCGCCTGCGTCGTCATCCCTTAAATAGGCTAAGGGAGTGGCCCATTAGCCCCAAGCCTACTCCCAAGGAGGCCTACTCCCAAGGAGACCTCCTCCTGAGGAACCATTCCTGCCTTTTGGCAGCTCTGCATGCCCGTGCATTAAGAATAGGCTCCTCCTTACGTTAATTTTGATGATTATTTATTTATTTATTTATTTATTTATTTATTTATTTATTTATTTATTTATTTATTTATTTATTTATTTATTTATTATTTATTTATTTATTTATTTATTTATTTATTTATTTATTATTTATTTATTTATTTATTATTTATTTATTTAGGATTCTTATATGCCGCCCTACTCCCTGGGGACTCAGGGCGGCGTACAACATTTGAAGAACCACTAAACAATACAATTTAAAACAATTTAAAATACATTTTAAAAGCATACAAAATCTTACATACATAGGGGAGACCAAGATGAAATTGTTTCAAAACCCCGCCTGCAGGAAGAGCCTTCACGGCTTTTCGGAAGGCCAGCAAGGTGGGGACAATTCGTATCTCTGGGGGGAGTTGGTTCCAGAGAGCAGGGGCCCCTACAGAGAAGGCCCCCTAGGCCCCGCCAGCTGACATTGTTTGGTTGACGGGACCTGGAGGAGACCCACTCTGTGGGACCTGACCGGTCAAAGGGAAATATGAGGTAGAATGCGGTCCCAGAGGTAACCTGGTCCTAAGCCATGTAGGGCTTTAAAGATGATCAACACCTTGAATTGTACCCGGAGACCAATGGGCAGCCAATGCAGCTGGCGGAGTATCGGTGTTACGTGGGTGTATCTTGAGACACCCACCACAGCACGCGCAGCCGCATTTTGCACCAGTTGAAGTCTCCGAATACTCTTCAAGGGTAGCCCCATGTAGAGCGATTTACAGTAGTCCAATCGGGAGGTGACAAGGGCATGAGTGACCGTGAGTAGAGCCTCCTTCTCCAAGTATGGTCGCAATTGGTGCACCAGGCGAACCTGTGCAAAAGCCCCCCTAGCCACAGCTGTAAGGTGTTGGTCTAATTTTAGCTGTGGATCTAGGAGAACTCCCAAATTGCGAACCCGTTCCGAGGAAGTTAATTTTTCTCCCTCAAGAACCAAGGAGGGACAGTCAACATGGTCCTTAGGAGGCAATATCCAGAGCCACTCAGTCTTGTCGGGGTTGAGTTTGAGTCTGTTTCTCCCCATCCAGGTCCTAACATCGTTCAGGCATCGGCACATTACATCGACTGCCTGATTAACGTAAGAAATTGGGATTTATAATTGGGCATTTAGTTTTTTGTGATAGAATAAGGATAAAAAACATAAACGATGAATAAAGAGACAAAAAAGTGGAGGAAGCAATATGGCTGAAAATTAGGAAACAGGAGAAATAGTAATTATCTTGGAAATTAAATTAATAGCGGATAATTTGGAAGGAGAACTTAAAAAGTAATTGGTGAATATCCCAGATGACAAAATTAGACTTTCTTTTTTTTCTTTTTTTTCTTTTTTTTGGAGGTAAGATGAAGTTAGCAGCATATACCTAGAATAAAGTATTATATATAAAGAAATGATATAATAATAATTAAAAAATCTTTTTTCTTAGAAGAGATATGATGAGTCTAAATTTGAGATTGTATCATCAGCCTGTCAAACATAAGAGGATTTAGTACAAAAGAGTACTCAGGGGAAGGCAAAGAGAATGTAAGAGGAAGTAGAAGGGGAGGAAGAGAAGGAGTAGAGAGAGTAGAAGAGGAGTGAAGGAGTAAGAAAGTAGGAGGAGATGATGGAGATAGAGAGAGGGGAGTGCGATAGGAAATAAAAGTAGAACAGACTGATGATCGATGATGTGTTTGTATAAGATATTGACTTTTGAATGATGGATTATAAATGTAAAATTGTGTATTTTATTGTAACATTTTAAGGTATATGTCTATTGAATTGTAAAAGTGGTGGAGGAAAAAATAAAAAAAATTGAAAAAAAAGAATAGGCTCCTCGAAATGGGCGTGGTTATTTATTTATTTATTTATTTATTTAGACGCTCTTATAGGCCGCCCAATCCCGTGGGACTCAGGGCGGCGTACAGCATGAATAAGAAACGTACATTTTAAAAACAATAATCATAATTTAAGTTAAAAATGTAATTAAGATATAATTTAAAAAAAGAACATAATAAACACAACATTCAGGGGGAATCTGATTATCCTATTCACCCCATCTGCCGGAAGAGCCATGTTTTTAAGGCTTTACGGAAGGCCAGCAGGGTGGGGATGGTCCGGATCTCTGGTGGAAGTTGGTTCCAGAGGGACGGGGCTCCCACAGAGAAGGCCCTCCCCCGCGGCCCCGCCAACCGACATTGTTTGGCCGATGGGACCCGGAGGAGGCCCTCTCTGTGGGACCTAACCGGTCTTAGGGAGGTATGTGGTAGGATGCGGTCCCGTAGGTAACCTGGCCCTGAGCCATGTAGGGCTTTAAAGGTCAAAACCAACACCTTGAATTGCAACCGGAGACTAATTGGCAACCAATGCAGCTGGCGGAGGATAGGTGTTACGTGGGTGTATCTCGGTACACCCACTACAGCTCGCGCAGCTGCATTCTGTACCAATTGCAGTCTCCGGATGCTCTTCAAGGGTAGCCCCATGTAGAGCCCGTTACAGTAGTCTAGCCGTGAGGTGACAAGGGCATGAGTGACTGTGAGCAAAGCCTCCCTCTCCAAGTAGGGTCGCAATTGGTGCACGAGACGGATCTGTGCAAAGGTCCCCCTAGCCACAGCTGAAAGATGTTGATCCAATTTTAGCTGTGGGTCTAGGAGGACACCAAAATTGCGAACCTGTTCTGAGGGAGTCAATTTTTCTCCCCCAAGAACCAAGGAGGGACAGTCGACATAGTCCTTGGGAGGCAATATCCAGAGCCACTCAGTCTTGTCTGGGTTGAGCCTGAGTCTGTTCACTCCCATCCAGACCCTCACATCGTCCAGGCAGTGGCACATTGCATCAACTGCTTCACTGAACTGGCACGGGGTGGAGATGTACAACTGGGTATCATCAGCATACTGCTGATACCTCACCCCGTGTCGTCGGATGATCTCACCCAGCGGTTTCATGTAAATGTTAAACAGGATGGGTGAGAGGACCGAGCCCTGTGGCACCCCGCAAACCAGGGGCCTAGGGGCCGACCTCTGTCCTCCTGTCAACACCGACTGCGTCCTGTCAGAGAGGTAGGAGGAGAACCACCGTAAAACAGTGCCTCCCACTCCCATCTCCCCAAGACGACGCAGAAGGATACCATGGTCAATGGTATCAAAAGCCGCTGAGAGGTCAAGTAACACCAGGATGGAGGAATAACCCCCATCCCGGGCTCGCCAGAGATCATCCATCAGCGCGACCAAAGCAGTCTCCGTACTGTAGCCGCGCCTGAAACCCGATTGAAAGGGATCCAGATGATCAGTATCCTCCAATAGCCGCAGGAGTTGGAGCGACACCACCTTCTCAACAACTTTACCCAAAAAGGGTAAGTTGGAGACTGGACGGAAGTTTTTTAAATCCGCTGGGTCCAGGGAAGGCTTCTTGAGGAGGGGCCTCACCACCGCAGCTTTTAAAGGCTGCGGGATGGATCCCTCTCTCAAAGAAGCGATCACAACCGCCTGGAGCCAGCCGCGTGACAACTCCCTGCTGGCAGAGACCAGCCAGGAGGGGCACGGGTCCAATAAACAGGTGGAGGCGCTCATCGCTCCTATGGCCATGTCCACATCCTCAGGAGTGACAGGCTCAAACTCGTCCCATATAACAGGACTAAGACTCGCCCCTGTCATCTCGGCTTGCCCTGTCCAAATGGAGTCCAGGTCTGTCCGAATCTGAACGACTTTATCTGCCAGAAACTGAGAAAATTCCTCAGCTCTGCCCTGCAAGGGATCTTCAACTCCCCCCTTGGCTAGGAGGGAGCGAGTCACCCTAAACAGAACGGCTAGGCGGGAGTCAGCGGACGCAATAAGAGCGGAAAAATGCGAGCATTTTGCCGCCCTTATCGCCACTAAGTAAGACTTAATGCAAGTTCTTAAAAGTGTCCGGTCAGACTCAGCTTTACTGGCTCTCCATCGTCGCTCTAGGCGTCGCTTTAGGCGCTTCATCTCCCGGAGCTCCTCAGTAAACCAAGGAGCCCTCCGGGATCCGCTGCCACGGAGAGGCCGCAAAGGCGCAATCCGATCTAAAGCCCCCGTTGCCGCCCGGTTCCAGGCAGCCACTAGCGCCTCAGATGAATCGTGTACCAGGGAGTCAGGTATTTCCCCAAGTTCCCTCTGAAATCCTTCAGATTCCATTAGGCGCCTGGGGCGGAACCACTTAATCGGCCCCGCCTCCTTGCGGTGGAGGAGCGGTGCCATGAAATCCAACCTCAGAAGGAAATGATCTGACCACGACAAGGGTACTGTGACTAAACCCCTCAGCCTCAGATCATCTCTCCACTGCCCCGAGAGAAACACAAGGTCAAGCGTGTGACCTCCCTCATGAGTCGGACCCTGAACTACTTTAACGGTTAATGCCGCGGACCCTGAACTACTTTAATGGTTAATGCCGCGGCGCCATGGAGTTTCCCCGCGCTCCGCAAGGGAAACTCCAAACCCACGCCGCCCGGGGACCTGGACCGAACAGGACCAGGTCAGAACCACCCTGAAGGGGTGGTGAAGAAGGGAGCGCCGGCTGGCAGACTGGGGGGACGGCAAACCCCCCAGGGAACCAGCTTTGCTCCTGGACCGGCGGCGTGTGGAAGACGGCATTGCAGCCATCCCTAGCCGCAGCAATCACATCGTAAGAATTGAACTGACAAGTTGGAGTCATCTGGGAAGGAAAATCAAATGTTTGTGCTGGACAAGTTGAAGAAGTAAAAGAAGACTGAGATCGGTGAGTGATATTGCCAAGGGAATACTTAAAGGAACATTTTAATGTTAGACAGGGGACAAAAGGACCGGAAAACTAAGGAGCGGCTGTTAAAAATTTGGATACAATGATGTAACAAAATTAAAGGGACCTACAACTAAAAGCCCATTTGCTAAAGATTTGGAATTTTGTTTTCCAAAGACTTGTAAAAGATACAAGAATTTTGGGAAGCTTTTGAGGAATAATTTGAAAATTGGAGTGATTAAAAATAGAAAAATTAAAACAGAAATGACAGAGGAGAGAAATCTGACTGGAGATGCCATCTGGTGGCTGGAAGAATTACTGATGTGGTGAAATATCTGTATGGATGTTTGGACAGCTGTGACCTTGAATAAGAAAAGCCTCTTTGAAAGTGGAGGAAACTTAAAGCAGATTGTAAAACTTGTTTAGACTGACTTGGTCAAGAATAAACAAGAACAGATGTTAATAGCAAAAGGACCTTGTAACAGAAAGAACTGGTTTTTTAATCACTAAAAGGAAAACTTGTAAACTATAACAAGCTGTGGAACATATTATTGTTAGCAGCTAGATGGACTTTGAAAAATATTGATTTGGAATTTTGAGACATGGAGATTAAGAGCTGGTGGCATCCTTGAATGGATTTTGATGACAGCTTGAATTTTTTTAAGCTTTAGACTTGAATGAATTCTGATGACAGATTGAATTTGGTTAAGTTTTGGACTTGGAAATTGTGATTTTAAAGAAATGGAGGAAATTGACTATGAAGATTTGGCTAAATTTTTGAAAGATCTCTTCAAAGATCTTAGAAGATCTTTTGGAATTGGAACACCTGAGAAAGGAAGGAATGAAGTGCAAATGGAAAAAAATGGAAAAGATAACAGAAGAAGAAAAGAAGATTGATGAAAATATTATGATGATGAACAGAGAAAGAATACTGACAATACAATGCTGAATTATGATTATGTTGATATTTATAATGATTCCACTAGGGTTAACAGTGATAATAGAGATAAAGATATTAAAAATGATTATGTTCAGATTGAGGAAGAGGATCTTGAGATAGATAAAGTTAAAAAAGGAATGGGGAAAACTAAATACATACAGATAGTAGATTTAAGAAAGGAAAAAAGGGTGTGGGAAATGAGAACTTATTGGTACAAGGGTAAATGAAAGAAAGGACAGAAGTTAAGGAAATGGGGATGGAGGAAAAATAGATATAAAATGGAAGTAATTGGGAAATTAAAAGGGAATGGATGAAGGCGTTGATATATTATAGAAATGGTTTCTTTTTTCTTTTTCTTTTTTCTCTATCTTTTTTACTTTCTTTTTCTATCATTATATCAGATTTAATTGTGATAAGAATGCTAACCATTTAGAATTTTGATATATATAATTATTATAATTATTTTATTGAGAATTAAGAATTTTCTTCTATCCTTGGTTCTTTTTATATAGGTAATATTACTTAATAATCAAATGATTTGGAACAATCCAGATAAAACAATGACAATTAATATGATAAATATGAATGATACATATGATTATTAGAATTTAAGGGAAACTATTTAAATGTCAAAAATAAAAAAGGTATACTATCATTGCTTATAATTTTTAAACTAATTAAGCTAAAAATTGGAAAATTAAACCATTTGGACTTGTTCTCTCTTTTTCTCTTACTTTTCTTCTTTGTTTTTGACTTGTTTAAATGCAAGAGATGGAATTGATAAGAGTTATCAATTAATTTAATTTAATCAAATATCTGTAGTGATGTAGGAAATACAGAATTAGAAATAATGGAAATGAATTATGATTGTGTACTATTTTTCTATATATGAGATTGTTTAAATTTAAAATTTAAAATTTCAATAACCTAGAAAGAATTTTGATGATTAATATGTGAAATTGAAATGTATAATTGGGCATTTAGTTTTTGATAGAAATGGAGGGTAAGAAACATAAATAATGACTAAAGAGACAAAAAAGTAGAGGAAGCAATATGGCTTAAAATTAAGAAGCAGGAAATAATAATTATTATGGGAAATTAATCTAATAGCGATGAATCTGGAAGGGAAAATTGAAATTAACTGGTAAATATCCCAGATGACAAAACTAGAATATTTTCTTTTTTTTTTCTTTTCTTTTTATGGAATCAGCAACATATACCTAGAATAAAGTATTATATACAAAGAAATGATATAATAATAACAAAAAAATGATATAGAAGAGATATGATTATACTGATTTTCGAATCATTGATCATAATGTAAAACTATGTATTTCATTATAGTATTTTAAGGTACATGTGTATTGAATTGTATAAGTTGTGGAGAAAAAATTAAAAATCTTTGCAAAAAAAAAAAGAATAGGCTCCCCCTCTTCTTCCTCGTCACTGATGGGAGTTTCTGGAGGTTCTGAAGGCCCTGGCTGAATCTCTGCCTCTGGCACCAAGTCCTCTCCAGCCTCCTCACTGTCCAACTCGGGTACCAGCTGCACAGGCCACTGGCACATCACATCAGCCTCTCCTCGGGCGGGATCCGCTACCAGCTGCATGGGCTGCTGGTGGGCCACAACAGCAGTGAATTCCAATATGCCAGTCAATGTTCCCTCCAACCAATCACAGGAGAACATAAACTGTCATTCGGTCAAGGCTCCACCCTTGGGAAAGAGAGAGAGACTTTGTTGTGGTCCGCCAGCAGCCTGTGCAGCTGGCAGCAGAGTCGGACAGTGAGGAGGCTGGGAAGGCACCTAGGCCAGGCCTGGAGTCTGGAGAAGGCTCGGTGCCAGAGGCAGGGATTCAGCCGGGGCCTCCAGAACCTCCAGAGGCTGACATGAGTGAAGAAGAACAGGAGGAGCCTGTTCTCAATGCGCGCATGCACAGAGCTGCCAAAAGGCAGGAATGGTTCCAGAGGAGAAGGACTACTCAGGAGTAAGGCTTGGGGATAATTGGCCACTCCCATAGCCTATTTAAGTGATGAAAACGAATGCAGGAAGCAACTTCATTCATTTCTAGTCCTTGTCTTTGAATTCAAGCCTCTGTTTTGCTCCCGTTTGAAATCGTCAAGTTTGCCTGCAAATTGTTCCTGGGCCTTTTGCCAAAGAAGAGCAAGGTTCGTGTGGGTTATCTGCTGTTATCTGAAAGACTTTTCGTCAGAATTGTGTTCTTTTGCTTGGACTATTGCCGACTGTTAAGGAGACTAATTAACAGATGTTGCACAGAAAAGACTTGTTTATCCTTTATTTTGAACTTAGGACGACTGCTAAGAAAGACAATTAGCAGCCGTTACTATTAAAAAGAGGTTTGTAAGGACGCTGTTTGTGCTGTGGTCTTTTATCAGGAAGCTGGGTCAGAACAGACTTGTCTGATCAAGATTAACTCAAAGGGTGATGTGGGGCACAGTGGGGTGATTTCTGTACACATAGGCATCTTAAATTAGTATGTCCATGAGGAACCTGCTAGAAATAACCCCAAAAATCCAGTTTATTTTCAACATTCTCTTGTAAGAACTCATACAGATAGTCCTTGACTTATAACCTTTCATTTAGTGACTGTTCAAAGTTACAACAGCACTGAAAAAAGTGACTCATGACCATTTTCCACACCTATAATCGTTGCAACATGCCCATGGTCACATGATCAAAATTCAGATGCTTGGCAACTGCTTCATATTTATGACGGTCGCAGTGTCCCGGGGTCATGTGATTCACTTTTGTGACCTTCTGACAAGCAAAGTCAATAGGGAAGCCAGATTCACTTCACAACCGTCTTACTAACTTAACAACTGCACTGATTCGCTTAACATCTGTGGCAAGAAATGTGGTAAAATGGGGTAAAACTCATTTAACAACTGTCTCACTTAGCAACAGAAATTTTGGGCTCCGTTGTGGTCGTAAGTCGAGGACTATCTCTAAAATATGAGGCTTTTAAAACTTAAATTAATTAGCATCAAATTAAATGGGGCAACAGGCCCTGCTGCCTGCAAAGTGTGGGGACCCCTGTTGTCCAATGTACACCTCATAGAAATGGAAAACCATTCCTTAAATCCCTTAACAATACAGGTAGTCCTCGACTTACAACAGTTCATTTAGTGACCATTAAAAGTCATGTCACTGAAAAAGTGACTGATGACCATTTTTCACACTTATGACCATTGCAGCATTATTATGGTCACGTGACCAAGATTTGGCTGCTTGGCAACTGACTCATATTTATGACGGTTGCAGTGTCCCCAGATCATGTGAACACCTTTTGCGACCTTCTGACAAGCAAAGTCAGTGGGGACGCTGGGTTATTAATTTAACAACTGCAATGATTCACTTAACAACCGTGGCAAGAAAAGTCATAAAATGGGGCAAAACTCAAATGTCTCACTTAGCGACATAAATTTTGGGCTCAATTATGGTCATAAGTTGAGGACTACCTGTACAATCTCCTTGTGCTATAATACTAAGTTGCCTAATACTCATTTAAGACAGGGTTGTCAAAGTCAAGGTCCGCGGGACGAATTCGGCCCACGATGTGGTCGGAGCTGGCTCGCGGGGCTGTCCTGGAAAATGTAAGGGGCCAGCCCGCGTCGCTTCAGCCTGGTCTACCCAATGCGAAGAGGAAACACCGGGCCAGCGTGGCTTCGGCCTGGTCTGCCCAGTACGAAGAGGAAATATGCCAGCAGTTTGGGGAGTGGTGTCAAGCTGGCCATGCCCACGCAGTTGGCCACACCCACCCAGTCGGCCACACCCACCCCGAGGTCAACCACAGCCCTGATGCGGCCCTCAATGAAATTGAGTTTTACACCCCTGCACTATATAATATATCCAGTTTTCCTTCTATCAGTTAAATGGATCACAGGTCTTTGTGGCAGGAAGTTTGCATCCCAAACCACACAATACAGATCTCCCCCATCAGGACCCACCCGCCCACCCCCACTTGACAGCTGGAATTATTTCTGGGTTAAGGTGAGCAGCTTTTAGTCCTCCACATGTTCTGCTCAATACCTTGGGTGCTTGCCAGTCCATCAGAGAAAAGGCTTTGTGTTCCAAAACTCCGTTCATCATAGAGTAAAATCACCTCTTCAGCAACTGCATCATCTGAATTCTGGATTAGCTCCTTTGAGAAGTAACAGAAAATCAGAGCAGAACAGATTCAGGTAGAAACCGAAGCCGATAAATATTAAGCTGTGCCTTTATGAATACACCATCCTTTAAAACTCATCTGAGATGAAATGCTACTTATCCCTGCCTGACTCTTTGGGACTCTCTCCCAAAGGACTTGGGATTTCATGGGTCTTTCTTTCCAAGGTTTTAGTCTTCATTTCTCCATCTCCTTCAGTTTTAATCTACAATAGTTCCTCACTGTGATAAACACAAGAGACTAAATGTGCAGTTGAAATGTAAGTGTATTTATTCATGTACAGATAGTCCTTGTTTAGTTAACGTAACTGGGACCAGCAGCTTAGCCGTTAAGTGAAGTGATCGCTAGGTGGGAAATCATGTGACTATACTATACTTTCCCTTTTCTTACTTCCCTGGTCTTTGGAATGCTCACCTGGTGCTGGGATGAGTAGCAACAAGGGAATTAATATTTGTATTTACATTCATTGGATAGGAAGGGATTACAAGAGAGTAAGCAAGCACACAATAGTGAATATGCACTCAAAGCAATGATGGTACTCAGGGTTACACAAACAGCCCCATGTACTCTTTGTGTGTCTGCTTACTCTCTTGTAATCCCTTCCTCTCCAATCCCGAAGGGGTTTCTTTTCCTTCGGGATTGGAGAGGAAGGGATTACAAGAGAGTAAGCAGACAAGACCAGATAAAAACCAGATACGTCACAGCACAATGCATACTGACTATAATGGTGATCATGTAAATGAAACTGCTGCAAGATTGTAAAAGTGGTCACTGGTTGTAAAGTTATTTTTCAGCACTTCTAAGGAATGAGGCAGTCAGTAGGCGGGGTCTACCTGTACATTATTATATGACTAAATGAAATAGGTATACGAAAATATACCTAACCCAAATGGCTTCCATCCCCAAAACACCAGACTTCCCTAACCTGTTGACCTACATCAGGGGTGGGTTCTACTTACCTTCCCTACCGGTTCGCATCACGTTGGAAGTGTACGTTCATTTAGCAATCATTCAAAGTTACAACGGCATTGTAAAAAGTGACTTATGACCCATCCTTGCACTCACAAATGTTGCAGGATCCCCAGTGTCATGGGATTGCTATTTGCAGCTTTCCCAGCCAGCTTCCAACAAAGTCAATGAGAGAAGGCAGATTTGCTTAATGAAGGCATGATCACTTAACAACTGTGGTGCTTTGCTTAACAACTGTGGCAAAAAAGTCATAAAATTGGGTATGACTTATTTAACAACTGCCTTGCGCAGTAATAAAAATCCTGGTCCCAATTGTAGTTAAGTTAACTACCTGTACAAATTAAGTTAAGTTAACTACCTGTACAAATACAACGCCCCATAAAATTATACGAACAAGCGGCTTCCGGTTTTGGCTCCGCAGGCATCCTTGCCGAGCGCCTCTTCCGAAGTCCCATAAAAGCCGCCAGATCAGCTGTCTGGCGGCTTGAAAATCTTCTCCCCGGGATTAGGGGAGAGATGAGAGCTTGACAGGTGGGGTAGAGCCCCCCTAGTGCCCCAGGAGACAATCTGGGGCGCGAAGGGTGAGGGCTCCCCAGGCAGCCTGTCACTCGCTCCAGGACCTCGGAAGCCTCCGCTTATGCGGAGCAAGATGCCGCGACCACCGCTGCTTGCAAGATGGGATTTACAATAGTTTGATGCATTGCAGACAGCAGACAGAGAAAGGCAGGAGACCAGAATGGCAAGTATGCTAATTTTTAACTCCATTGCTGACTTTCACTTCAGGAAGTTACAAAGTAGCTGAATAAACAAGCAACAAAACGGCGATTGAAGAATTTTTAGGGTGTGGAAGTGAAAGTTATTAAGTTTCGTTTCGCTAGCAGCCCTCTTCATGGAAACTTCTGATCCTGAGAAATTTTTTTTTCTTCTCTCTGACTTTGGATGAAAATAACACTTTAAACTTTAAAATCTAAATGGATTCAGCACCTGGAAAGAATCTTTTTAATTATGGATTTTAATTTTGTATACTTTTGAAAACGCTGGATTTGGATGAATTCTTTTCTCTCTCTGATTTTGGACTAAAACTAAAAGTCTAATCTAAAATCTTAAATGGCTTTTAAACCTGGAAAGACTGTTCTTAATAAAAGACTTGAGCATCCCTCTGTTTATACCTCAAAAATGCAACTTATTTCTTATTCAACACCCCCACAGGCTTTAACACCTGAAAACGTATTCGATACTTTAAAAGTTATGAAGAATGAACTGGTTATGGAATTTAATTCAAAAATTAATGAAATTAATGAAAAAATGAAGGCTGTCCTAGAGGAGATGGACACTAGAAATAAGCAACTGAGGAAGGATATGATATTTGCAGTTGAAGGATTAGCAGGAAATATGGAAATCTTGGAGAAGGACGTGGAAGTAATTAAACAGTCTGTGATAACCTTGGGGGAAAATATAGAAAAAAACCAAAACAATATTGAAACTTTTGAAACAGAGGTGTTAATGACTCAATTTAGAAGCATGGAATTTGCTATAAGATTAAGAGGCTTAAAAGAAAAAAAATATGAAGATTTGAAAGGGAGGGTGGTGGAGGCTCTGGTGCATGTGCTAGGAATGACTGAAGAAGAACTGGTCATGCAAATTGATAAGATATACCGTGTCAACTCCTGGATTGCTAAACAAAAACATCTGCCAAGGGACATTGTAATATATTTTACTACAAGGGTATTACGTAATAAAATTCTACAGGCGACTTTCAAGAATAAGCTTCAGGTAAATGGACAGGAAGTAATGACACTGAAAGAAATTCCTCCTAAAATGCTCAGAGCCAGAAAGGATTATACTTTTTTGGTGGAAGAACTTAAAAAACAGAACCTACAGTACAAATGGGTTGCCCCAACGGGGATAGTGGTGAGATATTTCGAAAAGAGATACCGGCTCAACACGATAATGAAAGCTACTGATTTCTATGTTAAAGTTTTAAAGGCCGATATATCCAAAATTCCAGAAGGAAGAAGCATGAAAGCAACAGAAGAGATTAGAGGAGAGTCATCGATAAATGTGCAAACGGAAAGACCTTTGATGATTCAAGGTGATTTACAGAGCCAGAGAGAGGTTCATAATGTGGAAGAGGAGACAGAAGATCAGAGTCAGACAATAGCAGAGCTGACAAATCAAAAAACTGCTAAGATACAAAAGGCTGCAAGAACCAGATCTAAAATCCGACCGAGAAGAAAGAATGATTAGAATTTGGGAAGTTATAGGACAGATGGAGAGATGAATGAAAATTGATATTTTGCAGTATGAGGACTCATTGACTATTGAGGAAATTATCTTGATGGTTGTGTTTCTTTTTCTTTCTTGTTTTTCTTCCTTCTTCTTTTTATTATTATATCTTAAAGCAAGTAAAGATTTAGAATTACTGTGAAATTAGTAATTTGATATATTGTAATGTTAGGTTATTAATAATGTGTTTGATTCCTAGATGATGTTTAAAATTTCTGAGTTATAAGGGGTTAAAGAAATACAGAAATATCGGAATTAACAATTTGCCAGAATATCTTAAATTATTATGTATACTGAAGAGGTATTGCTGGAAGAAGGAAGTTTTTACTTAACACTGAGGAAATGATGTTGATGGTGGTAACTGAATCAAATGGATCTCTTCTTTTTTTCCCCTTCTTTTTCCTTTTTCTTTTATTATTATATTTTAAAGATTATATAAACTCTATATAGAGGAAAGATAATTAGTGGAGCAATTTATCAGCCTGAAATATTGTAATGATGTTTGATTAATAAGATGCTTGATTTTTAGATGATGCTTAAAAGGTTTTGTGCAACAAGGAGTTAAAGATCTAGAGTGATGTGGAAATTAAGAATTTGTTAGTTTAATTGAAATTTATTTTATTGAATATAACGCCCTGTTCTTTCTCTGGGAAGTCGGGGGGGGTGCGAGGGGGGGAGGGGAGGGGGATGGGGGGAAGGGGGGGGGAGAAAAAGAGAAAAATGTTTGTACTTTGTACTAATAAAACTTTTTGAATAAAAAAAAATTATACAAGCAAGCGAAGATAATTCATGATTAAAACCAGACAAGGAATAACCTTAGATTTAAATTTTGAATTATTGGCTCCATCAATAAACAGTTCGCTTCATTGCATGGCAGGCAGGGTTTACCACGAATATTTAATTGTCAGCTCTGATTTATATGGTTGCACTAGCTGGATACCCGTGCTTCGCTACGAAATTATGTGATGGGGCTTGATAAATTGACACTTAAAGCTTCAAAATTAATGAGTAGTTAAAGAAGTGACTGTATTATTTCGTTAGAGACGGTAAACTAAGTTTCTGTTGTGGCCCGCCAGCGGCCTGTGCAGCTGGTAGCTGATTCGGACAGCGAAGAGGCTGATGTGGTGATTCGCCAGCAGCCTGTGCAGCTGGTACCAGAGTCAGACAGTGAGGAGGCTGGAGAGGACTCGCTGTCAGAGACAGAGATTCAGCCAGGGCCTTCAGAACCTCCAGAGGCTGCCATAAGTGAAGACGAAGAAGAAGAGGAGCCTGTTCTCAATGCGCGTGCGCGCAGAGCTGCCAAAAGGCAGGAATGGCTCTTGAGGAGAAGGACTACTTGAGAGTAAGGCTTGGGGTAATTGGCCACTCCCATAGCCTATTTAAGTGGTGAAATCGAGGAAGGAATTTGCAGGAAGCAACTAAGTTCATTCCAAGTCCTGGTCGTTGAAATTCAAGCCTCTGTGTCTGGTCCCATTTGAACTCGTCAAAGTTGGCTGCAAATTTCTCCTGGGCATTTTGCCAAACAGCCAGGTTCGCGTGTTTTCTGAAAGACTCTTCGTCTGACTTAAGTTATTTTGTTTGAACTATTTCCGGTTGTTAATTAACAGCTTAATTAACAGCCGTTGCTCAGAAAAGACTGCTTTATAATTTATTTGACTTTGAAACAACTGCTAAACAAGCCAATTAGTAGCTGTTATTATTAAACAATGTTTGTACGGACGCTGTGTTGTGTTGGGGTTTGTTATCAGGAAGCCGGGTCAGAACACTTTCTGTTAAAAATCAGGGGTGGGTTCCTCCCGGTTCGGACCGGTTCGCCCGAACCGATAGCAACCCGCTGGTGACGTCACGATGACATCACCGACCTGGTTAGGTCAGTGCCGGTCCGTGGGCGCCATCGTTTGTTTGAATTTTTTTTTGATTTTTTTTTTAAAAAAATTTCTTCTCAGCATGCGGTTGCCATCTTGTTTTCGGCTCCCCCCCCCCCGGATTTTTTGGCACTGCGCATGCGGCACGGGAGGAAGCAAACCGGCAGCGAGGTAAGTTAGAACCCACCCTTGTTACAGATGAAGATATTATTGTAAGTGTAACAACAATGAAATCCCAGCAGCAACCATGGCTGTTTTGTCTATGTAGGTTGCATATCATAGACTTTCAATTTGTCCCTCAGATGAATTGCTGAGGACCTCCCTGTAAACAACATTCCTGGTTTTGCTGTCTGGCTGGAGCATGACCAGGCTGTCAGGTGATCTTACTCTGGAGCATGCCACATAGAACTGGCCATGGGAGAAACAGTCACTCATGAGATGCACACCAGCCACTGTATGTAATGTATGTAATGTACAGCATCCCCAATCTCCATTACTGAGTCCACAGATTCATACTTCATATGCTCAGTGGACAACTTTTCCAGCAGAAATTTGTTGAGGCTGTTGGCTGAGTCATTTGTTGGAGTGAGAATAGCTCTTTCCCTCAGCCATGAACCGCAATCCACTCTAGCCTGATGAATGTTGGGGTATATTCTGTCAGTCAAGCGGATCAGATCTGTCACAACATCGCAAAGGTTACTCGGAATACTTATTCTTCCCTCCTCTTCCAAAAGCTTGCCATCACCAATATCAAGTAATAATTTAGAAAACTCTTCTGCCCTCAAATCACATTGAAGGTGGACACACATGTTAACTGTCAAGATCAGGACTTTGACTTTAGGCCATAAGATGGATGACTTGAGACAGGCCTTGACTTCATCTGCACATGTCCCTCGTGGCACAACAGGCAAAGTCTGTCTGAAGTCAGCAGCCAAAAGCATCGTAACTCCACCCATAAGACGGTTGCTGCCCCTAATGTCCTGGAGCGTCCTGTTCACAGCCTCAAGACCTCCTTTAAGAGTCATGGTGGACTTGTAAAAAAATTAAGGCTTTTTGGATAAAAATTTGGTGGATTATTCAAAATATCTTAAAGAAAAAGATTAAGTTTACACCACAGTTTTTTTTGTTGGGAATAATTACGTACTGTACTGTAATAGAGACTAAATTGGTTTTGAATTTTATAACAGCTGCCAGGTTGCTGGTATCACAGTATTGGAAGAAAGAAGATATGCCTACCATCGAGGAATGGACATTAAAAGTTGTACATCTGGCTGAAATGGCAAAAATCTCATCATATCTTAAAGATCATTCAAATGAGAGATACATATTGGAATGGAGTAGATGGACTGATTATATTCAAAAAAAGTATCAGATTAAGAAGATATAAATAGTTTAATAATGATATATGTTAAATTTTTAGAATGTGTTTAAAAGGGTTTAAATAACGAGGAATTAAAAGAACTAGAGAAATTTTGAATTTATAATTTGTTAGTATATTTTAATTTTATGCTTATTGAATACTATACCCTGTGCTTTTTCTGGGAAGTCCGGGGGGGGGAGGAAGGGGGGAAGGGGAGGGGGTTGGGGGAAGGGGGGGAGAAAAAGAGAAAAATGTTTGTACTTTGTAGTAATAAAACTTTTTGAATAAAAAAAAGAGTCATGGTGCACTCATCCCACACGATATGTTTGGCTTCTCGAAGCACCTCAGCCATGTCACTTTGCTTAGAGATGTTACAAAGTGTAGACTCAGAATGATTCAGGTTGAGAGGTAACTTGAAGGCATCTTGCCTCCGTCGATCAAGGTAGCTGCAATTCCCGAGGAATTTAATTTAATTTAATTTAATTTAACTTAATTTAATTTAATAGATTTGTATGCCGCCCAACTCCACCCAACTCCCGGAAGCAACGGCTAGGGCAATATTCCTTCTGCTTCTAATTTTGGCCAGCAAGAGATTGATCAAGAACGTTTTGCCAGTGCCACCAGGAGCATCAAGAAAGAACTGCCCGCCCAGAATCAGAAGCAATACTGTGCATGATTTCATCGTAGGATTTCCTCTGTTCTTGATTTAATTTGGAACATTCACAGCAACTGCTTGTGTCAGCCGAACGGTATTATAAGACAGTTCACTCAGGTATTGACGGTTGCTGACAGTGGCTCCTTGCTCTCGTGAAGGTGATGGAAATCCGAACTGTAGGAGTGTTTTACCTGACATGGATATGACAATATCCTGAAGAAGGATAAGGCATTGGTTGTAAACAATTTGGAGGACCAGTTGGGCATCTCCACACTCTCTCTCCATTATCCTTCTAACATCTTCCGTAAGACTGTCTCTGTATTTCTCCCACAATTTTAGGGGGTCTGCAAGTTGGCAGAAAACCAACATGATGGCAAACAGCTGATGGAGTTCATTAGGAAAGTCAGAGAAAGCATCGATTTTGCAGAGCTTAAAAAAGGCCAGAAGTGTTGTTTTTGGAGGGTTTTTCATCCTCTCAACATTGTCCTCAGTAAAATAAACTCTCTGGCCATTTTGGAGATGTATGGCAAGGTGCATAACAGGAGGAAACCTTTCATGAATAGGGAAGCAGAGAATGCGCCAGGCTGCCTCAGAGCTGCTGATGTATCGTCCTGCCTTGTACCTTGTCACCTCATCCACATCTTCAATGGTGAACGCTGCTTGGTCAGACCCTTTGTTAATATACTTGCAGATGTATTTTATGGATTTAACTGTTGTGGCCCGCCCGCAGCTTGTGCAGCCTGGGCCTTTGTAACCTTCAGTACCTCTTAGCAGTGCTGAGAAAGGAGGGGCTACTCCTTTCCTGAATGCAAGAGCACACAGGGCTGCCAAGAGGCAGGAAGGTTTACTCTGGAGCAGGTCTACTCGGGAGTAAGACTTGGGGCTAATTGGCCACTCCCCTAGTCTATTTAAGGTCATCAGCTGCAGCTAACAAGCTGCAGAGAACAACTTTTGGAAAAACCCATCTGATCAGAGTTTGCTTCGTGATACCTGTTTTGTGTTTATCTGTCATCGTCTTGTTATCAGAGACTAAATTCTAGGAACTTTGCCAACTCTAGGAAGCTCCGTAAGATAACTGGACTTAATTTACTCGTCATTGTTTGCGACCTCTTTGAACTAATACCAGCTATTAATGAAGTTAATTAGTAGCTGGTTGTTTGCCAACAAAGACTGTTTGTAACTTGGTGTGTGCATTCTTTACTGATAAAAGGTTTATTAGTAAAAGTGTTGCATTAAACTGCTTGTGTGGTTGTGTGCTTCGTGGGGACAAAACATTAACTGAATTGCAGTACTCAACATTTATATGAGCTGAGAAGGTGCGAGACAGGACGGGGTTGTATGGCACCACCCAGCGATTGTCAAGATCGAGTCCAGTGATGTTGGCAGTGAAGCCACCGTCTGCCGGGGACCACCTGCGATACTGAGGATAGCCATCCTCTCCGGTTTGAGTTTCCTTCAAAAAGGGCTGGGGGTACTTCTTGCTGCAGGTGCCATCGACCATGTAGGGTGAGTTCCTGTTGAGGGGTCCACATGGGCCGTGGATCATTGTCATCTTGATAATGTCATGTAGGGCTAGGTCTAGCTCGGGATCAGGTACCTCAGCACTTATAACTTCATCAATGGACTCTGGTCTTCTCTTCTAGCCACAGAACAATATGAATGTGGGGGAGTCCACGTTTCTGCCATTCCACGGAGTACATGTGACACCTGGTATTTCCAAAGATGCAACCTTTACTGAGGAGCTTCATGATATGTTTTACTTTCACGTGAAAAACCCTTGCTACTATGTCATGTCTATCGTGAGATTTTTGTTCGTGTTTCAAGATATGTACAATTTCTGTCCATTTCAGATTGCAGGTAAATGTAATGAAGAGATCCGGTCGTCTAAAATGGCGCACATACGTCATCGCATCTTGAATTCGCTCATGCATGTAGTGGGGTCCTCCAGTGAAAGAAGATGGCAACACAAACATCTTGCCAAGCTGTGATAAGTGGCTGTTGGTTATTGTCATGGCATCCTTCAGGTGCACATACTCCTCACTTCTCAGGGTTTTTTTTGTTTCTACAAATCCAATGGAGTCTTTCACTCTCAATTTTCGCATACATATCAACCAGAAATTGATTGAGAAGTTTGCGGAACAGCAGTAGGTAGCATTCTTCGCCATCACGCTCCATTATCCTGTAGCTGTAAAAGGGAGCAGCAGACACGGTCTTCTTGAGAGGAACCTTGGTGTTTGGGTTGCACTGAGGTATATTGATGTAATAGCCATCTTCTCCACAGCAGAACATCAGAGGGTACTGGAGAGCGTCATAGGCATGGTGCGTCTCACTGATTCGTAACAACCTGTTGTCTCTGTTGTGGAGAATGATATCTCTCTTCTCAAAATCCTGGCCAACAATGAGAACAGCCACTTCTGTAGTCGTGGGGGCATTGAAACGACCTCGGTGCTCTCTAGAAGGCTTCCTATCGGTGTTAATCACCACTTGGAAGTCCTTGTGGCCCTTAGGAACAGAATCAACAGCAGCCTTAAGTTCCAGAATATACTTGCTGTGTTCACACAGCAACTTCTGCAGTTGGCTAACCAGTTGTGGATTAACGCCTGGGTAGATTCCACAACGGATGTCCTTCTCATTGTCATCATCACCAACAAAGTATATCTGGAGAAATGAAGGCTGCTGCTGAGGCCCCGCCATGATACTCCCTATCCTGTGGTAGACCTGCCCCTGCACTTTGTATGTTGGCATAAAATTTCCCTCCTTCACCTCTCTGGCTCCAAAAGACATCATTTGGAAGCATCCGTTGTACTTCCGGACCGCAGAAAGAAAGTGCTTTGCCATTGGATGCTGGTGGGTGAGAAGGCTGTGTAAGGGTTTAGGGTAGGGCTGAAGGGGTGGGAGGTGGACTTTGCCGCCACTGCAGCACATCCCGGGACTCTTATCCTGCCACTTTAGAGCATGGCACCAGGCACAGGGTAACCGGGGTCCGAGATCAACAACGTTGTCCCTGGAGTAATCAATCTGAGGTTCATATTTAAAACCAGACAAATACTTATTAGTCCAAGGCATTGATGTAATTTGTGACTGATTAACGTAGGCATTATTAGATGTATACTTTTTTACAGCCTGTGTACTGACTTGGGGCTGAGTTTGACGATACTTGTGTACAGCTTCCCTTACTTGTGTTTTCCTAATCGCATCTGTAAATCTTTTTTCTGCATTTTTTGCCTTTTTTCCCTTTAACTGGTGTTACAGTAGAAGGAATAGATTCATCTGAACTGAGGAGGAAAATAAGGGGGGGGGGAATCTACCTCTGCCTACCAGCATCCATTGGTATTCATGTGGCTAGCATCCTGTCAGTGTGTGAGAGAGTTGAGGGGTGTTTGGAAACTCAAACAGTATTTGCTGTGTGAGGAAGAAGGAGACAGGAAGGAGGCTAGGTGTGGCTTAGCTCAACTGTTCTGTAGTAAAGCTGCTTGCTGCTGTGAAGGTAAAACTGAAAGTGAAACTCCTCTCCTCTCCTTGTGTTTTGCATTTGGAAGAGATTTATTTTGAGGTGGGGAGGGGGAGTAGGACTCCTTAGCATCAGAGTGTGTTAATAATAATATAGGAAATACTAATGCTCTGATGGTCATTTCGAAAAATCCTTTCTTAGTGAGCACCTAGAAGCCAAGAGGAACATACATGGCAAATTTCAAGTTTGTAGGCTTTACGGTTCTGGAGATTTCGTAATTACGGCATGAGTGGTTTTCGCTTTTATATATATAGATGAGAAAACTGCATGTGTCCATGTAATAACGAAGAGTCAAACGTGACTCAGTGGGGCCATTCCTTTAAAGCAGGAGTGTTGATCCTTGAAACTTTAAGACCTGTGGACTTCAATTCTCAGAATTCCCCAGCCAGCACTGACTGGGGAATTCTGGGAGTTGAAGTCCGCAGGTCTTAAAGTTGCCAAGGTTGAACACCCCTGCTTTAAACAGTCATTTAACTAGGGATCACATATTGTACTATGCCATTAAATGATGTGCTTAGTCTTGGCATAGAGCAAGGCTGGCTGGGGAATTCTGGGAGTTGAAGTCCACACATTCTTAAAGTCGCCAAGGTTGAGAAACAGTGGCACACAAGTAGAGGAATGTGTAAACCTAGTCAATGGTGGTTCATTCCAGAAATGGTTAAATCATGGTTTACCATGATGTTAAGCAATATGTGCTTTGAGCTCAAAGCATTGTTAGAGACCCCACACACCCACTTTACAGTCTGTTTTTGTTGCTCCTCTTGGAGGAGGTTTCGAAGTATTTCTAGCAGGACTTCCAGATTCTGTAACAGCTTTGTCCCGTATGCCATCCGTCTGGTAAACTCGCAAGATTCGTTTTTCTCGCCATGTTTATGTATACATCCAAACTAGACTGGGTTGTTTATGACATATATGTGGGTATATATGCACAATTTTATTTATTTTGTCATGTTTATATATGTAGTGTATATTGGAGGTGGTGACCCTTTGAGAGCTGTATGCAGCAAAATTTCATTTTAACGTATGCTGATTAGTGTACATTCAAAGTGGCAATAAAGTTATTCTAAGACTAAGTCTGTCAG
This sequence comes from Diadophis punctatus similis, assembly GCA_023053685.1. Lineage (NCBI taxonomy): Eukaryota > Metazoa > Chordata > Lepidosauria > Squamata > Dipsadidae > Diadophis > Diadophis punctatus. The sequence continues at coordinate 2,048,459 of JALIGW010000070.1, read as the reverse complement.
TATATAAGGGTTCATGAATTGGAATAGACATGGTAACAGGTCAGCCAATGGGGACTCTTTGGTGACCCAGACAGCTCGGAGCCTGGGCGTGGCTTAGGTTCAGTGATCTGTATATATAGGAGTGCTTCTGTGATTCTATAGCTTCTGTGTTTATTGATTCTGTACTTCTGGATTCTGAGTTCTGGTTCTGGCTTCTGCTGTATGGTATTGTATATAAAGAAGTTTCTTATATAAATGAATCCTGTTGAATTATTTACTTGTGTACTGGTTGGATTGCTGCAAACTCTAACAAAGTCTATGTTAACTAGTGTTTAGATCACCCTCTCCAAAGCAGGGTTAGATAAGGTGGAAAATCATAACTGGACAGATGAAGGGGTAACCACTTTCTCTCAAAAGCACAAGGTGACAACAGCCCTCGCCGTGGGGACCCATGACTACTATGAGTTTGCTCGCCGTTCCTGGTGTCCCCTTCTCGTGACCAGAAGGTAGCACTAGGACCCAGGAGCCGCTCTTGAATGTAGGAATCGTGCTCTCCGCCGGGTCCCTCGGCTGGGTCCAAATGCCCAGCTAACCTCTTTTGTTCTGCAGCAGCCGGGCTGAGAGGCTTCCCAGCAGACGCTCATCTCTTCCCCACCCACTGCCGGCCCATTGAAACCCTCCACTGCCGCAGATCACAATGCAAAACAGGTATTAGCTGCTCCTCGGGTCCTCTGGCTGGGGTGGGTAGAGTCCTTCCTTTCAGCCAGCATAGCCCAAAGCAGGATTGCGGGGTGGGGGACTCTTAAAGCTTTGACCGCTTATCCGCAGGCTGGGGGCGCAAGGAGGAAGGGAAGAGAGATCTTGTGATGGAAGAGAAATGGTCTCATGGATCTGAATCCTCTGCTTTTGGTGACACTGTTGGAAGAATAAGGGATACAGGAAAAATAGATTTATCTTTAAAAAGTAAAATACAATTTTATTAGGACATTTCCCCCTTTTATGGGATACCACAAATCAAGACTGCTTGGAATTAGAATTAGGACACAAATTTAATGTCTACATCACTATAGCATCTGTAAACTACTATATTCTACTTGCAAAAGTGTGGTACATTTTGTAGAGTATAATGTGTGCACAAGCTTTGCAGTGTAAAGAAGAAAGTAAGTCAGGGTTATATAAATATATTTTGCAAATTGCCTCCAGGGAGGCAAATATTTGGCAAATTGCCTCCAGGGAGTAGGGCGGCATATAAGAACACTAAAATAAATAAATAAATGAATGAATGAATGAATGAATGAATGAATGAATGAATGAATAAATAAATAAATAAATAAATAAATAAATAAATAAATAAATAAATAAATAAATAAATAATCCTGCCTCTGGATGATGGGGCATTTTACTTGAAGTAGCTCTCTGCTCTACTTCCTTACAGTGCTTAACACAGCTTAGATCCTCACTTTACCCATAAGCACACTTCAAAAGGGAAGAAGAATCAACCATTCTCTTGTACAAACTGATTATGAAAATTGTAATGTATTGAAAGACTGGAGAAGTTCTCACTCCAGTCCGACCAGGGATTTGCATAGGCGTAGCCTGATTGGCTGCCTGCTCGCCAGGCTCCGATTGGCTGCCGGTTTTGCCGGCTCCCTATTTAAATCCCTGCCACAGACCTTGCTTTGCTGAAGTATGTACTGAACGGAATAAAGAGCTGAAGTCACCGCCTTGCCTCTAGCCTCTTTTATGGGGACTCAAGATCTGGTGACGAAGGTGGGATGTCCTTAGACAAAGACATTCCAGCCGACCGGAAGGAAGTGAACCACGAGGCGCCAAAATTGAATCCTGGACAAAGGGTCGGACTTTAAGAGGCCAAGATGGTGTCGTCTTACCACCCGCCGACACCATTCAACCAAGGAAGAGAGACCTGGGAAAATTACCTAAAAAGATTTCGGTGTTTCCTGGGAGCAAACGACATGAGCGCACTCTCGGACGACAGGAAAAGGGACATGTTCCTGACTCACTGCGGACCAGACGTTTTTGATATGGCTGTAGCGCTCCTGGAGCCGGCTACAATAGAAGGGACCACATGGTCCAGATTACAGGAGGTGGTGAAGAAAAACTACGACCCCGCACCTTCCAAAGTTGTGAGCCGATACCAATTCTATGAATGTCTGCAGCAAGAGCACGAGAGTATTAACAGCTACATGACTGCCTTGCAGAAAATAGCAGTCTACTGCAAATTCACAAACCTAGATGAAGTGCTGTTGGATCAGCTAGTGCGAGGAGTTCGAGACGCAGCGCTACAAAAAAGGTTGCTAGCAAAAGATGATGGCCTTACACTACAGGTGGCTCTAAAGGAGGCCACCGCAGCCGAGACGTCTGCCAAGGCTGCCGATGTACTCAGAAGAAAAATTCCGCAGGCTCAAGTAAAGGCAAGTTCCGAAGTAAATGAAACCCATGCTCAAAGTCCCATAGAAGAAGCTGAGGAAGGCGAGGAGGAAGTCTTCCGAATGGAACACCGTCCAGGCTGGAGATTAACACCTTGTCCCAGCTGCGGGGGACCGCATCCCTGAGCATCATGCCACTTCCGGGATGCGGTGTGCCACAGATGTGGGAAGTTCGGCCACATAACAAAGGTTTGCAAGGCGCCGCGTCCCCCTCCAAGAGGGCAAATCAGAAGTTTCTACGCAAATGATGCCAGGCGGGAGGACAGAGGTCAGTACAGGCGACCCAGCAATTTCACCCCATCTGCGGGAATGAATTGCATCCAAATAAATCAACTTGATGGTGACGAAAAACCCCCGACGTTCATCACCCTGCTGGTAGAGAAATCACCTTGCTGAATGCAGATAGATACGGGCTCATCTATCACAATCGTTTCCTGGGCCACAGCTAAGAGAGCCATGCCTAACCTCACTCCGGAGCAACTGACAACACAAAGAATAAAAATCGCAGACTGCCAAGGGAACCGGATTCCCGTGATGGGAATCAAACGAGTGAGAGTGCAATACGAAGACCAGGAAGCAAGCCTCCCGCTAACAATTGCCAGAGACCACATTCCAAACCTACTAGGGCGCGACTGGAGCAAAACACTGAGAATCAAGCTGACCAGAGATGACAAAGAGATCAACGCGACAATTGTGGATGGCTGCGACGACCTGCTGCAGGAGTTCCAGGAGGCGTTTGACCCATCTCTGGGTAAGTATGTGGGCACCCCTATATCTTTTAGCTTAGACCCCAGAGTTCAGCCAGTGAGGTTACGCCCCAGGAAGGTCCCCTTCGCATTAAAACCCCTCATAGATAAAGAATTAGATAGGTTAATAGCTCAAGGAATCTTAGAGCCGGTAGACCACACTAGATGGGGAAACCCCATAGTACCAGTCTTAAAAAGCGATGGGTCTGTGCGCTTATGCGCTGACTATAAATGCAATTTAAACAAAGCATTGCAACCAAGTGCATACCCAGTGCCAGTGGTACAGCATTTGTTACACACGCTGGGGCCGGGCGCCATTTTCGCTAAGCTTGATCTCGCGCAAGCGTATCAGCAACTTCCGGTCGACAGCGAGACCGCTCTAGCGCAAACCATCGTGACCCACCGCGGGGCTTTCAAATGTAATAGGTTGCAATTCGGTGTTAGCATAGCGCCAGGGATTTTCCAAGGAATAATGGAACGGGTATTGAATAAAATCCCAGGGGTCGTTCCCTATTTTGATGATGTACTAATAACCGCAAGGGACAAAACCCAATTGAGAGAACGGCTGAGAGAAGTACTCTCGAGATTCAAAGCCGCAGGGCTCAGAGCGAAGCTCAGTAAGTGCCAGATAGGGGTCTCTGAGGTGGAGTTTTGGGGTACAGAATAGATGGATCCGGATTACACCCCACCAAAAGCAAATTTAGGGCCATCAGAGAGGCTCCGGTGCCCACCAACAAGACAGAGCTAAAGGCTTTCTTAGGACTTCTTAATTTCTACAACACGTTCCTGAAAAATAAAGCGACCGTCGCGGAACCGCTGCACAGGCTGCTTGCAAATAACGCATTGTGGGTTTGGGGACACACACAAGCACAAGCTTTCGAGGTAGTGAAAAACTTATTATTGCAAGACAGTGTTTTAATCCAATTCAATGAAACCTTGCCGGTGGTACTAGTATGCGATGCATCGCCTGTTGGGGTGGGGGCAGTGCTTAGCCACAGGCTTCCGGACAGCCGCGAAGCCCCCATTGCCTATTTCTCAAGAACCCTCTCGGCAGCAGAGAGGAACTACGACCAAATTGACCGAGAAGCACTAGCATTGGTCACAGGAGTAAGGCGGTTCCATGAATATTTATATGGGCGGCATTTCGAGCTGGTCACTGATCACCAGCCCTTATTAGGGCTATTAGCGGCTAACAAGCCCACACCGGACGCTATGCCCCCGAAAATGCTCAGAAGGGCCCTTTTTCTGGCCGCTTACTCCTACTTGCTGACTCATAGACCCGGGAAGCACATGGGCAATGCAGATGCGCTGAGTCGCTGCCCCTTGCCAGATTTAGTGGACGACCCCACTCCGGGCCTTCCAATCCTCATGATAGACATTGACAAGCCGGGGCTGATTACAGCAAAAGACATTGCAGCTGGAACGGCCAGAGAAGCCGAGCTCAAAACGGTTATGAACTGGGTTAAGAGGGGGTGGCAAAAGGGGCCATTTGAAGCCAGTTTCCAACCATATGCGAAGCGACAACATGAACTGGGGGTGCAAGGGGGGTGCTTACTGTGGGGTGAGAGGGTCCTCGCTCCTCTGTCGCTACGAGAGGATATTCTAAGGGGGCTACACGAAGGGCACCCAGGGATGGTTAGAATGAAGGCACTGGGAGGAGGAAGGCGTGGCCAACGCCGCGCCGGCAAGGTGCTCCCCTGCACTCCGCGGGGGGAACGCCGATTCCGCGTCATTAGGAGACCCGGTTCAATTGGAACCGGGTCAGAACCACCCGGTTAGGGTGGGGGAAAAGAGGGTGTCAGCTGGTGGACTGGGGGGGCGGCAAACCTCCCAGGGAGCAGGCTTTGTTCCCTTTGGCCTACGGCGAACGGAAATGACAGTAATTGTCGCTCCTAGCCGCGGCGGCCACATCAAAAGAATTTATAAAAGCTGATTGGAGTCATCTGGGAAGGAAAAGTTTTAAGCGTTGTGCTGGTGAATGTGGAAGTCAGAAGAAGCTGGTGAGTGACTTTGCCAGAATAAGTTTTAAAAGTTATCTGGACATATGAAACAGGAACAAAAGGACCGGAAATGAAGAGTGTTTGGCACTTGGAGATTATAGAGTGCAAAGATTTTTTTCTTAAATGGAATTATAACTACAGCCCAATTGATGGAAGATTTGGAGTTTTGCTTTTAAAGATTTGGAAACTTAGAGGGAAATAACTTGGTTGCTGGAATTGACTTAAAAAACGGAAGAATTGGAATATAATAATAAAAGGCAGAGTTGGGAGTCTGAACAGGAAGAGCCATCTGCTGGTTGGAGGACTTATTGCAAGCATGGGATATTACAAGAAATAAATGTTTTAACAGCTGTTGTTTATGAATAGAGCAATTTGTTATTGCATAAAAGGAAAACATTCGGACTGAGTTGGATAAGAACTAAATTGGACTGAATTTTAACAACAATGGAATAGCAAGAAACATTTGGATTTGTAATGATTAAATGGAAACTAAAAGGATTTAATTGGTGAGGACTTACTAGATTAAAAAAGCTGCAAAATTTATTACTATAAACAGCTGTAAGGATTATAAAAAATTGGTGACTTGTGATCTTAAGATGGAGAGAATTGATCAGGAAGAACTGGCTGAGTTTATGAAGGACCTTTTTGAAAACTTTAGAAGATCTGTACTTAGAACATTTGAGACAGGAAGAAATGAAATGCAAAGAGAAAAAATGGATAAGAGAGCTGAAGAAAAAAAGAAGAATGATGAAAACACTATAAATGATGATGAAAAGGGAAAGAATACTGAAAATGTAATGCTGATTAATGACTATTCTAAGGACAATGATTCTACTGGACTGAACAGTTAAATTGGAGATAAAGATAACAGTGATAATGAGAACAGAGATAAAGATATTAAGAATAATTATGTTCAGATTGATGATAAGGACTTTGAGATACATAGAATGGAAAAAGGAATGGAGAAAATTAGATATATACAGAAAGTAAAATTAAGAGAGAGGAAAAGAGCGTGGGGAAAGAGAACCTATTGGTACAAAATTAAAAGAAAGATGAAAAAGAATTTAAGCAGATGGGGGTGGAGGAAATATATATATATAAACGAAGTAGTTGAGAAACTAAAAGGGAATGGATGATGATATTGGAATATTATGGAAATGTTTTATTTATTCAAAATTATTATTTTATTAAGAGTCAAAAAAATTTTTTTTCCTCTGTTTTTTCTTTTCTTTACATACAGATTAATATTGTTTAACAAATTAAAAGATTTGATATTTTAGATATAATAAAGTTAATTAAGACGAGAAGTATGAATTATAAATATAAGTATTAGAGCTTAAAAGAGGTATTTTGATTGTGTATTTTTTTATCTATTTCAATTTATTTTTTCACATATGAAATCTGCACAAATGAAAAATCTTAAAGGGGGAAAATGTATTATTTTAAGAGCTGAATATGTAATTGAATAAATTTAGAAAGAATTTTGATGATTAGTAAATGAAATGATATATTATGATTGTGTATAACTAATATAACTCGTTAGAAATTTAAATATTATTTGTTTTTTCCTCTCCCCTCTGTTTCATTTTATAAAGATTAATAATGTTGAATTTTTTGGAATAATGTGGATAAAACAATGACAATAAGAGAAATATGGAATAAATATGATCACTAGAATTTATGGGAAATTACTTAAATATTAAATAATGAACAGGAAATATTATGAATGTTAATTGCTTTAAAATTTATTAAGCTGAGAGTTGATAAGTTAATTGATTTGGATTTTTTCCTTTCCTTTTTATATTTTATTTCTTCTTTACTATTTGTTGAATATTTACAGAGTGGACAAAATTAGACAAATTTTGATGATTAATATGAGAAATTAAAAGAATAATTGGGCATTTAGTTTTTTGATAGAACAAAGGATAAAAAACAGAAGCGATGAATAAAGAGACTAAAGAAATAAAGGAAGCAATTTGGCTTAAAATTAAGAAGCAGGAGACAGTAACCATCTTGGAAAGTTAAGTGAACAGCAATTAATTTGGATGGAAATTTGGAATTAACTGGTGTATATCCCAGATGACAAAACTAGAAATTAGATTTTTTTTCTTTTCTTTTTTTTTGATGGAAATAGCAGCATGTACCTAGAAGAGAGTATAACATAAAAAAATAATAACATAACTATAATGATGTTTTTTTTCTTTTAAAAAGAGATGTGATAAGTCTTAAAATTGAGAGTAGCATCAGTCTGTCAAATATAAAATGAGTTTAGTATAAAAGCACTCAAGTAAAGGCAAAGAAAGTGAAAGAGGAAGTAGAAGGGGAGGAAGAGAAGGTGTAGAGAGGGTTGAGGAGGAGGGAAGGAGTTAGAAAGTAGGAGGAGAAGTTGGAGATAGAGAGAGGGGGGTGTATTGGAATGAAGTAGAACAGACTGATGACTAATGAGGCAAGTGTTGAATAAGATGTTGACTTTTGAATGATTGATTATATTGAACAAATATGTATTTTTATTGTAATATTTTAAGGTACATGTGTATTGAATTGTATATGAAGTGATGGAGAAAATAAAAAAATTTCTGAAAAAAAAAAGAATGAAGGCACTGGCACGAAGTTATGTGTGGTGGCCCAACATGGATAAACATATAGAGGACTGGGTCGTGGGGTGTACTCCGTGCCAAGAGTCCAGAGCCCTACCCCCCAAATCCCCAACCCTCGAATGGGAACAGCCCAGGGCCCCTTGGTCACGCATACATTTGGATTTCGCAGGCCTGTTTCACGGGCAAACATTCTTAATAGTAATAGATGCTTACTCGAAATGGCTGGAGGTAGTTTTGATGCACAACACAACAACAGAAGCGGTTATCCGAGCACTGAGGAAGTTATTTGCAACACATGGGTTGCTGGACACACTGGTATCAGATAATGGGCCACAGTTAACATCAACAGGTTTTGAGGGGTACCTAGCAAGTCTAGGCATTAAACACACTTTGGTTTCTCCTTTTCAGCCGAGCTCCAATGGTTTGGCAGATAGAGCAGTAAGGGCAACGAAGGAAGCCCTGGGCCGGGTGGAGCCGGGAGACTGGCAGGTACACGTAGATAAGCTGCTAGCCACACAACACATAACACCAAGCACGGTTACAGGGAAAAGCCCTGCAGAGCTCTTGATGGGACGGAAACTCCGGTCCACCTTAGATAGGCTACACCCAAGTTACTGTAATAATAGAGAAACGTCCAAAACAGCACAGATTAGGGGTTTCAAAATAGATGACCTCATATATGCAAGGAACCATGCAGAAGGGCCATTATGGGTTCCTGGGAGGGTCCTGGAAATAACAGGCCCAAAATCCTATATAATAGAGTTGGAGGATGGCCGGAAATGGCGACGCCATATAGATCAATTACGAGGGCGCCAGCCATTGAATACTGACTGGGAGGGCCCAAGTTCTAACATCTCGTTTCCAACAGCTACAACTAGTTTCCCGGAGCCGGAGTACTTAGCTGGCAGTCCGGAGGCGCCCTCCAGCGATGACACAGAGTCCACACCCGATAAATCCAACATCGGTAACGAGGGATTCCAGAAAAATCCACAGATGGAGCCAGAGAGCAATAACACGTCCTCCCTGGCTCCGGCCAACGCCCCGACTGAACTGCGCAGGTCAAGTAGGCTTGCTAGACGTCCTACGTATCTCGAAGACTATGTATGCAAATTAACATCAAGCTGAAGGGGGAGGGATGTAATGTATTGAAAGACTGGAGAAGTTCTCACTCCAGTCCGACCAGGGATTTGCATAGGCGTAGCCTGAATGACTGCCTGCTCGCCAGGCTCCGATTGGCTGCCGGTTTTGCCGGCTCCCTATTTAAATCCCTGCCACAGACCTTGCTTTGCTGAAGTATGTACTGAACAGAATAAAGAGCTGAAGTCACCGCCTTGCCTCTAGCCTCTTTTATGGGGACTCAACAAAAATGATAATTCAAAATTATGGTACAAATGTTATGCTTCATCAAATCAGCCCTGGCTCTTAGTGAATACAAGAAAAAGTATTGCACTTTTCTTAGTAGATATTTTTTCTGAAGTGGTTTGCCAGTATTTCCCCCCCCCCCCCCAAAGTTGGGAGACAGAGACTGGCCCAAAGTCACCCAGCTGGCTTTCATGCCTGAAGTAGGACTAGTCTCCCAGATTCTAATCTAGTACCTTTAACCACTACTGTTCTCCAGATTAGCTTGTATGATAAACAAAATAAAGCCCTACATGGCTCTGGGCCAGGTTACCTCCGGGACCGCATCCTACCAGATACCTCCCTACGAACGGTTAGGTCCCACAGAGTTGGTCTCCTCCAGGTCCCATCAACCAAGCAATGCCGGTTGGCGGGACCGCGGGGGAGAGCTTTCTCTGTGGGAGCTCCATCTCTCTGGAACCAACTTCTCCCGGAGATCCGGACTCTCCCCACCCTGCTGGCCTTCTATAAAGCCGTTAAAACATTGCTCTTCCTGCAGGCGGGGTGAAATAGAGATAAATTCCCCCATGTATGAATGATGGTTTGTTTTAATTTTTGTACTCATTTTACTTGTTATTATTGTTTTTTATTAGCTGTTCTTTCCTTATGTTGTACGCCACCCTGAGTCCCGCGGGAGTTGGGCGGCATATAAGAATGCTTAAATAAATAAATAAATAAATAAATAAAATCTTTCTTGTGGGTATAACAACAAATCACAGATGTTCATGCAAATACCTTGTGTTCCCATGTGCTGCAGGTGCTTAGAGTTCAGCTTATAAGGCAAATATTCACACACAGATACTTGCATTCACAAGAAAATATCTGAACACATAATACCAGGCAGTTGTATCCATGCTTGTATGCCTTGCCATGCCAAAAGTTTTCTAGACATTTTGAAAGAACTCTACATATAAATAATAAAATATTTGGTTTTTATTTTAACTCATTTTGGAGCAAGCATCATACTCCATAAAAAGGCTGAATAATTTAAATTTATTAAAGAATTTAAGATCATACAAGGCATGATCTGGCAGAGTCTTGAGCAAGTTTTACATGAAAGTAAATCCCACTGAGCCTTAGTTAAATTTGGTATACTGGGCTCTTAGCTGCTTTGGTGTGTTTTTTATCACTTTAGTTCTGGATGGATTATTTTGAATGTATTGTAATGACAGTGTGTTAAAGTGATTTTGTGCATTTCATGGGTGGGCGTACTTCCTCATAGTTCTTACTGTTCTCCCATTTCTGCAGCGATGTCCCTGTAGCTGATTGCACTCTTGTTCCTGGTGCCCAATGGAGCCATCTCACAGGTGGCATGTCAGCAGGGGTGATGGGTATCCAGCGGAGCTGCAGGCAGAGGCTCGGGTATTGGTGCCAGGAGAGAGTAGTTGGCCGAGACTGGAAAACCATGGTGGCAACAGGCTTGAGAACCAGGTGATAGAAAGTTGCCCTCCAGTGCCTTGGGACCACTATACGCAGGTCCCACTCAGCAGTGATGTCATGCAGCACCAAGTGGCTACAGAAGACAGGCCACCTGAGATCTACAGCATTGCTCTGTGGGGTCCCCAAGCTGCATTCTGCACTGACTAGACACAGGGGAGGAAGATTGAATGCACAAGCCTCTGCTCCAAACTCTAAGCACCTGGGTCCAGCAGAAGGAGATGCCACCGACGAGGGATCTCTGATGCTGATTGATGCAGAAGGAGTGCCCCACACTGTGTCACAAGAGGAAGTGGAGCTCGCTGAACAAATGCAGTCTTCCGAGTCAGAGTTGCTGGCTTCCGCTCCACCACCACGACAGCTGTATTTCTGCTCCATTTGCCTGCAGACATTCCTCTACCAGTCTGACCTGGAGCGCCACAGCATCACCCACTCAGAGAGCAAGCCGTACATATGCCGTGAGTGTGGCAAGGCCTTCAAGTGTTCCTTCCACCTTCAGCGGCACAAGCACATCCACACCGGTGAGCGGCCCTTCAGCTGCCTCGTCTGCCGCAAGGGTTTCCGGGAATCTGGCGAACTGTTGCGTCACCAGCGGGTCCATACTGGGGAGAAGCCCTATCAATGCCAGATCTGTCAACTGCGCTTTACAGAACGGAATACCCTCCGCCGGCATGCCAAGTGCAAACATGCCCGTGAGACCTACTATCAGCGCTCTGTGGAGGAAGGAGGGGGCAGTTGGACTATGGCGGGGGACTGGGAATCAGAAGTGGTAGTGGGAAGTGGGGACTGGGCTACAGAGAAGCTTGGAAGTGGCTGGAGCAGTGAACCAGTGGAAGACTGGGTTGAGGGTGGGAATCACTGGAGGGAAGCTTCAGAAAGGCAGGTAGGAAGCCTGCCTGGAGCCATGACACAGATATTACAGATGGAGCACATCAAAGATAAAGACGCGATGGAAGTGTTTTGACTTTGGTCAAAATATACTTATGGCTTCCTGGACCAAATATATGTTTCATAATGCAGTTTCCATGAGACTATGTGCATGCTGCTCATGACAAGAGATCAGCATTGTGTCTCTAAATGTACGGTAGGATCTCAGTCTTTCTGAGAGAGAGTTGGACTCTTCTATTAAAAGCATTAGGCTTTTGATACAAGAAAGAGGCAATTTCTGTGAAATAGAAACAAGAATACACTGAATCACGAAACCTACTTAATGTGTATGTGTTTGGTAATGCAAATATTGGTCTGCAATATTTTTCTAAAGGATAGGTTCTTCTCCTTCTAAGGCTTGCATTTCATACTCTTAAATCCGCCCACGCACAATACTGAACAGCAAACATTCATGTATGCAAGGTCAGACAGATATTGTCTGTATTGTTTGATTAGAAATGGCTGTCATTTGCTGCTACTATTCTTTATGGGCAATCCTACTTACACATGGAGAGAAGTAAGCAGTGGGGTACCACAAGGTTCCGTCCTAGGCCCAGTACTCTTCAATATCTTTATAAATGACCTAGATGAGGGAATAGCAGGAGAACTAACCAAATTTGCAGATGACACCAAGCTGGCAGGAGTAGCAAACACCACAGAGGACAGACTCAAAATCCAGAGGGACCTCGACAGACTCGAACACTGGGCCCAAACCAATAAAATGAAATTTAACACAGAGAAAAGTAAAATTCTGCACCTAGGCAAGAAGAATCAAAAATACACATACAAACTGGGCGAAACCACACTCAATAGCAGCGATTGCGAGAGGGATCTCGGAGTCCTGGTAGACAGCCAACTAAATATGAGCCAGCAGTGTGCAGCAGCAGCCAAAAAGGCCAACGCAGTCCTGAGCTGCATAAATAGAGGGATACAATCAAGGACCAGAGAGGTACTAGTACCACTCTATAAAGCCTTGGTCAGACCACACCTAGAGTACTGCATCCAGTTTTGGTCACCACATTACAAAAAAGACATTGAAACTCTAGAGAAAGTGCAGAAGAGAGCAACCAGGATGATAAAGGGTCTGGAAAATAAGAGCGGTTGCAGGAACTGAGCTTGGCCAGTCTGGCGAAGAGAAGGACCAGGGGTGACATGATAGCAGTGTTCCAATACTTGAGGGGATGCCACAGAGAGGAGGGGGTCAGGCTGTTCTCTATGGCACCAGAAAGCCAAACAAGGAATAACGGATGGAAGCTGACCAAGGAGAGATTCAACCTGGAAGTGAGGAGAAACTTTCTGACGGTGAGAGCGATCAACCAGTGGAACAGCTTGCCAGCAGAGGTCGTGAGAGCCCCAACACTTGCGACCTTCAAGGAGAGACTGGACTGCCATCTGTCTCAAATGGTGTAGGAACTCCTGCTTGAGCAGGGGGTTGGACTAGATGACCTACAAGGTCCCTTCCAACTCTAATAATAAATCTAAAATAAATCTAAATCCATTTTATCCATAGATGTGTGTTGTTCATGCCAATGCTTTTTCCTTTTTAATAAGTTTTTATTTGCACCTAAACAGTAATATGTGCAGGAAGAACTTTGAGTTGAACTTGTGTGATATTTGTTCACCATTACAAGCCATTTCTTTGCAGTGGCTCTGGTGATTTCATTTCCACAGCACGGCAAAGCATTTCAGATTATGGTTTGCTGAAAACAGAGTGATAGCCTAATTCACAACATGAGCCACAAATGCTTCATAACGCAGAATGGCTGTCAGAAATATTTTATTTATTTAATTCATTTATTTATTGGATTTATAGGCCGCCCAACTCCCTAGGGACTCTGGGTGGCTTAACAACATATCCAAGAGTATAAAATGTAAAAAACAGTAAAATCATAAAACCCATATTAAAAACTCATACATACCTCTCTCATGGGCCGGATCTTATCCATTATATTCCCAAGATCAACGGTCCCAAGCCTGATGGAAAAGCCAGGTCTTAGTTGCCTTACGGAAGGCCAATAGGGTGGGGGCAGTCCGGATCTCCAGGGGTAGCTGGTTCCAGAGGGCAGGAGCGGCCACAGAGAAGGCTCTCCCCCGCGGACCCACCAACCGACATTGTCTGGTTGACGGGACCTGGAGGAGACCGACTCTGTGGGCTCTCACTGGTCAAAGGGAGCTATGTGGTAGTAGGCGGTCTTGGAGGTATCCTGATCCTAAGCCATGTAGGGCTTTAAAGGTGATAACCAACACCTTGAATTGTGCTCGGAGACCAATAGGAAGCCAGTGCAGCTCGCGGAGGATAGGTGTAATATGGGTGTACCTAGGTACACCCTTAATAGCTCGCGCGGCTGCATTCTGGACTAACTGTAGTCTCCGAATACTCTTCAAGGGTAGCCCCATGTAGAGCGCATTGCAGTAATCCAACCGTGAGGTGACAAGGGCATGATTAACTGTGAGGAGCGCCTCCCGATCCAAATAGGGCTGTAATTGGTGCACCAGATGGACTTGTGCAAAGGTCCCCCTAGCCACAGCTGTTAAATGTTGCTCTAATTTCAGCTGTGGATCTAGGAGGACGCCCAAATTACGAACCCGCTCTGAGGGGGACAATTTCTCCCCCCCAAAAGTCAAGGATGGACAGTTAACATCGTCCTTGGGAGGTAGTACCCACAGCCATTCGGTCTTGTCTGGGTTGAGTCTGAGCCTGTTGACTCCCATTCAGATCCTCACAGCTTCTAGACACTGGCTCATCACGTCCACTGCTTCACGGAATTGACGTGGGGTGGAGATGTATAACTGGGTATCATCTGCATATTGTTGATACCTCACCCCGAATCGGCGGATAACCTCACCCAGTGGTTTCATGTAGATATTGAAAAGGAGGGGAGAGAGAACCGAGCCCTGAGGCACCCCACAAACTAGGGGCCTATCAGTCGATCTCTGTCCTCCTACTAACACCGACTGGGACCGACCGGAGAGATAGGAGGAGAACCACCGTAATACAGTGCCTCCCACTCCCAACTCTCCCAGTTGTCCCAGACGGATACCATGGTCAATGGTATCAAAAGCCGCTGAGAGGTCAAGAAGCACCAAGATCGAGGAATATCCCCCATCTCGGGCTCATCAGAGGTCATCCATCAGTGTGACCAAAGCAGTTTCCGTGCTGTAACCAGGTCTGAAGCCAGATTGAAAAGGGTCTAGATAATCGGTTTCATCCAATAACCGTAGGAGTTGAAGCGCCACCACTTTCTCAACAACCTTCCCTACAAAAGGTAGGTTGGAGACTGGAGGGAAGTTTTTTAATTCAGCTGGGTCCAAAGATGGCTTCTTGAGGAGGGGTCGAACCACCGCCTCCTTTAAAGGTTGCGGGAAGGACCCCTCACTCAAAGATGCATTGACTAATGCCTGGAGCCAGCCTCGTGACACCTCCCTGGTGGCCGAAACCAACCAGGAGGGGCACGGGTCCAATAAACAAGTGGAGGAACTCATCGCTCCTATTGCCTTGTCCACGTCCTCAGGAGTCAGATTCAAACTCATCCCATACAACTGGACTAAAACCTGCCCCTGGCATCTCGGTCATAACTGCCCAATCAGAGTCCAGGTCCTTCTGAATGTGAGCTGTTAGAACCCTGTTCAAACGATTGGGTGTGTTAATATATGATTAAGCCACAAATCATTGTTATGTGTATATTGCTTTAAATGCATTGTGGATGATTATTTATTTATTTATTTATTTATTTATTTATTTATTTATTTATTTATTTATTATGGTGTTCTTATATGCCGCCCAACTCCCGAAGGACTCAGGGCGGCGTACAACTATATATACTATATATAAGTAAGCAAGAGAGCATGCTCAGTGTGGTTGGTGGTTTATGGTTGGTGGTTCAGTGTGGTTTAGTGTGGTGAGTGGTGTTTGACAGTGTGTTCCGGATTGAAGACTCTCTGCTGATTTACTGATGAGTAGATTACTTTATGACTGTGTGGAATTGCTGTGAAGAGAAGAGTAACTATCTGTGATAGTATAGAATTTAATGATAGCTGTAATCTTTGTTTGTGAGTTAAAACAAAGATAGGCAATAAGAAGAAACTTCGCATTGACTGAATAACTGTGTATGACTTGGACTTCCTATTTAAATTTGCTACTATCTTGTACATATTAAAGATATTCTGTTTATTGACTGAATAGCATTCATATCAAACTGCAACACCATTACTACAACACATTTCGCTGTGTATGTGCTTAACAGCACAATAACTCCTTAACATGAGCGACTTTGTCCGACATAAAGTGAAGAAATTCCTCAGCTCTGCCCTGCAGTGGTTCCTCCGCTCCCCCTACCTTGAGGAGGGAACGGGTCACCCTAAAGAGGGCGGCTGGGCGTGAATCTGCGGATGCAATAAGTGTGGAAAAATGCGAACATTTTGCTGCCCGTATCCCCACTAAATAAGTCCTAATAAAGGCTCTTAGAAGTGTTCGGTCAGATTTGAACTTACTGGATCTCCAGTGTCGCTCTAGACGTCTCTTGTGGCGTTTCATCTCCCAGAGCTCCTCAGTGAACCAAGGAGCTTTCCTGGATCCACTGCCACGGAGAGGTCGCAAAGGCGCAATCCAATCCAATTCCCCCAGATTTAGGTTACATTCAAATGCTTGTCTGAAATGGACCTAGAGTGATAATAAAGGAGGAGTTATAGGAGTTGGGGTGGATACTTGTAGCATCAAACAAAAGTCCTTGAGTCTCTTATTTTGCCAAACAGAAGGCTTTATGACGTGACTTGACATATGCAATTTATACAGAAAGGACTGTGTGAATTCTTTATTTTTATTTTTTTTACGTTTCCAAAACTCCACTTGAAGTCATAACTACTTCTTGTACCAAAAGCTGAAAACACAGAACAGGAAGCAGGAGAATTCTGTACAAATAAGCTTCTCAAAAACAACTGTGTGTGTGTGTGTGATCGCGTAAGAGTACCTCAGATTAGCAAATTGAAATGAGCCATGCAACATGTCTATTCACAAAAAGGCCTCTTTATTTATTTATTTATTTATTTATTTTATTTATTTATTTACATTTCTATGCCGCCCAACTCCCGAAGGACTCTGGGCGGCTCACAGCATACAGAAACATAAATAAAATATCAATATAAAAAGATTAAAATTTAAAAAGGCAGAATTAAAACATGTTTAAAAATTACAATCATACAACAGTCATGGGCCGACCTCAACTATTGTCATCGGAGGTCAATGGTCCCAGGCCTGCCAGAACAGCCAGGTCTTGATAGCTTTCCGGAAGGCCAGCAAGGTGGGGGTGGTACGGATCTTGGAAGGTAGTTGATTCCAGAGAGCCGGGGCCGCTACAGAGAAGGCCCTCCCCCGTGGGCCCTCCAGCCTACACTGTTTAGCTGACAGGACCTGGAGGAGACCGACTCTGTGGGCTCTTACCGGTCGTTGGGAGGTATGTGGTAGCAGGCGGTCTTGCAGATAACCTGGCCCTGAGCCATGTAGGGCTTTAAAGGTCATAACCAACACCTTGAATTGTGCCCGGAGACCAATGGGGAGCCAGTGCAGCTCGCGTAGGATTGGTGTAATGTGGGTGTCAAAGCATCGTTTGACACCATTCTACATAGAAGAACATTCTACAGAGAAATGGGGAGGGGGAAAGGAGTGAGAGTGAGAAGCGGCAGATAGCACATTCTTCGTGGCTTCTCCAAGGTCATCCTTGTCCAGCACCTGCAAGGAGGGGTTGCCACGCTGGCAGAAGCTTAGTGGGCAATATGACCCGAATTGGGGTGGGGAACAAGGAGTGGCCATTTCCTATCAAAAGGGAACTTGGGAAACAAGTTAGATTTGGGTTTTCCTTTGAGTTGCCAACATAGTGCCTGCAATAAATTGGAACTTTGGTGAACCTTTTGCCTTGGACTCTGATTTCTGCTCGGTTACTATTTGGAACCATGACAGTGGGTGTATCTAGGAACACCCACAACCGCTCGCGCGGCTGCATTCTGGATCAGTTGAAGTCTCCGAACAGTCTTCAGGGGTAGCCCCAAGTAGAGCGCGTTGCAATAATCAAGCCATGAGGTGATAAGGGCATGAGTGACAGTGAGCAAAGCCTCCTGATCCAAATAGGGTCGCAATTGGTGCACCAGGCGAACCTGTGGAAAGGTCCCCCTAGGTACAGCTGTAAGATGTTGGTTTAATTTCAGCTGTGAGTCTAGGAGGACACCCAATTTGCTAACCCGTTCTGAGGGGATTAATTTCTCTCCCCCCAGAACCAAGGCAGGACAGTCAGTTAAGTCCTTCGGAGGCAGTATCCATTGCCACTTGGTCTTGTCAGGGTTAAGTTTGAGCCTGTTGATTCCCATCCAGACCCTCACATCGTCCAGGCACCGGCACATTACGTGCCGGTGCCTCTCATCTTTCCATTTTGTGAGGAGGGCTCAAACCATTTCCTTCTGTATAAAATGTCAAGATTTTAACAGTACTGATTACGTCAGCAGTTCCTATGTTATCAAGGCCATTTCTATTCTCCTTTGCATAGGTTATGGTATGGAAGGGGAAAGTGTGTGCAAATTCCCTCTGTGAGAAATTACACCACTTTACGTTCTACTGTAGACTGTCAATAACTGCCTAAGAATGTGGAATGCCTGTCTCTGGTTGATATTGACTGATCATCCTACTTGTTAAGGTATGTGCAGAGCAACCCTTGAGTAACAAGGATATGCACATAGAAACATTGTATTGCAGTAGATATGAATAAGTATTCAGTCACACACAGATACATTAAAGTGCATACAGTCTTACTTTAGGAAATAGCACAGTCTGATAAACAGTCCAGGTCATACACGTTCAAATCAGTCAATAGCTAGAAGTACAAAGTCTTCTTACCAGCTTGTCTTTGTCAGTTACAGTAACAAAGATATCACAGCTTATAAACACAACGTAGAATCAGAATGGAGAGAGAGAGAGAGAGAGAGAGAGAGAGAGAGAGAGAGAGAGAGAGAGAGAGAGAGAGAGAGAGAGAGAAAGCTATGATCTCTAGCTCCCTCTTATGGCAACTTGCAACACAACAGCCAATCAGAAATAGCTTACAGTTAAAGCTACATACATCAATACAGTTAAACCTACATACATACATTGTTGGTTTATATATTGCCAACCCAACTGTTTGGACTGAGTCCTAACATTTTCCCCTTTGGGTAGGTCAATATATAATACCTTACATCTTTAAACCATAATTCTCACAACACTCTTTATGTTTAATTGCACCTTGTGCTTTTGTGAAATGATCTGCAATATTATGTTCAGTCATGCAGTATTCTAACTGAATCAATTTACTTTGAACACACTGTCTAACATTCAAATATCTCAAATCAGTATGTTTAGACCTTGTTTTAACAGCTAAATTAGTAGCCATACTAATTGCAGATTGATTGTCTTCATAAACAATAAACGGCTCATGTACAGTAATTCCAATATCCTTCAACAATTGTTTATAATATATCAATTCTGTACACATTAATGATAAACATGAGAATTCCGCTTCCATAGTGGATAAATTAATATGTTGTTGCCTAATAGATTTCCATCCTATTAACACATTACCCAACATTACCACTATACCTGATATTGACTTACGAGTCATTGTATCAGTAGCAAAACTTGCATCAGCATATGCATTTAACACTAGTTCAGTACTTGGTTCTAAATATAATGAATAATGGATTGTGTGTTTTAAATACCTAATTATTCGCTTAGCTGCTTGCCAATGCCTTTCATTTGGTTCAGCGTTATACCTAGCTAATTGGTTTACACTGTAAGATATATCTGGTCTAGACCAATTACCCAGATATGATAGACCCATGGTGGCGAACCTATGGCACGCGTGCCACAGGTGGCACGTGGAGCCATAGCGGAGGGCACGCGAGCGTTGCCCACCAGCAAACCGGAAGTGCGGAAAAACGCACTTCCGGTTTGCCGGTGAGCTGTTTTTTGCACTCCGGAGGGTTCAGGGAAGCTCCCTGAAGCCCCGGAATGCAAAAAACTACAAAACGGACAAACCGGAAGTGCGGAAAAACGCACTTCCGGTTTGCCGGTGAGCTGTTTTTTGCACTCCGGAGGGTTCAGGGAACCTGAAGCCCCGGAATGCAAAAAACAACGAAACGGACAAACCGGAAGTGCATTTTTCCGAACTTCCGGTTTGCCCGTTTTGTCATTTTTTACCGTCCCAGGCTCCGGTAAGGCCTTTGCGCGGGGGTGGGGGGGTGTGCGCATGCGCAGGGGGCAGCATGGGGGGGTGTTGTGCGCATGCGTGGGGGGGAGGGAATGGGTGTGGGTATGCGAGCGCGCGCTAGCGCGTGCACCCCCCCTGTTTGGCACATGAACCTAAAAAGTTTCGCCATCACTGTGATAGACTACCAATTAAGGATTGATATATTTCCTTATCAAACACAGGACTTTTAATATCACTATGTGTAAATTCCTGACTCATTGGTGTCTTAGCAGATTTACAATGCTCCATGTTATAGCATTTTAATAATTGGCTAATCTTTTTGGCTTGCGAAATTTTAAACCCTTTGTTTGTTTTTACTATATCAAGACCTAAATAATGCTTAATCTCCCCTAAATCTCTAATTCTGAACTTTTCCTGTAATCTAGAAACAATATAATTTGCTTCTTGTTCAGTTTTTGTTATAATTGCTATATCATCTGTAAATAACAGTAATAGAGAAATCAAACCATCTTTTTCTCTTCGAAACAAACAAGGATCAGCTATACCAGCTTTAAAACCTATTGAAACTAATTCCTTCACAATACACTTATTCCATTCATAACCTGATTGCTTTAAACCGTAAAGACTTTTCTTTAATTTCCAATAATCAGTTTTTCCATCATCCTTTAAACCTAATGGCTTTTTCATATAGATGGTATGTTGTAAAGGTGCATGTAGATATGCAGTTTAAACATCTACATGGTTTATTTTACATTTATTCTTAGCTGCCCATACTAATGCTGCTCTCAATGTATTTGCTTTCAGACTAGGTGCAAATACTTCATCATAGTCCTTATCTGACTGAGCAAATCCCTGAGCAACTAATCTTGCTTTATGGGTAACAGTCCCATCCACACCAGTCTTTATCTTATACACCCATTTGCAACCTATTGCACGTTCTCCTGGTGGTAACTTTACATCCTCATATACTTCTAAATCCTTTAACAATTTTAATTCCCTATTCATAGCTTCCTGCCAAGCTATCTGATCCTTTGCAGGATACAACTTTATTTCATTAAAGTTAGACGGTTCTGTATTAACCTGACATATAATGCTTGCCTGAAATCTATCAGGTGGCCGTCTCTCCCTAGTTGACCTCCTAGGCAACTCAGTACATGTTGTTGGCATGTCCTCTTCCTTCACCTCCCCTATCGAATCCCTTTCTATATTCATAGATGGTTCTTCTATTGATGATTCCTCCATTGATGATTCCTCCACTATTGTATATTATCATCAATACTACTATCATCAGGATTATCTGTAAACAATGGAGTCTCAACAACAACACTATCCTGTACTTTATTATATTCCTGTTCAAGCTTTCTCCAGCCAACATGCTCCAGAAATTTAGCACTAGCACTGCAATACACTGTAGTAATACCTGGCTCCCAGAATCTAAATGATCTATGATTATCTTCATAACCTACAAACTATAATTGTCTTGCTCTATGTTGTCCCTTTCGCCTTACTTGCGTGGGAATATGAACCCATGCTGGAGCTCCAAATGTATGTAAATAACTAAGATTTGGTTTCCTTTCATACCAACGTGTAAATGGTAATTCACCAGTCATTGAATTAACTACGTTATTAAGAACATGGTTAGCACACATTATTGCTTCACCCCAAAGCTTCTCTGTAATGTCTGTCCTCTACGCTCAATATACGCAGTATGTTGTGGTCTATAAGGAGCAGAATGCTTATGTTCAATTCCAGCTGTCTGTAACATGGCATCAAATTTCATATTGGTAAATTCAGTACCATTATCTGTTACTAAGCTAATAACCTTCTGTTTCTTTTTTCTTTCAACAAATTTTAGCCAGTTTGAAAAATGCTGGTATGTTTCTGCCTTTCTTTTCATTAAATAACAGAAACCATATCTTGTATAATGATCAACTATACTTAATTTGTAACAGGCTCCACCTAAACTAGGTTTTTTAGGTCTAATAATATCAGCAAATACAACCTCTAATGGTTCACTGGTTTTGAATCCATTAACCCTTGTGCTGTCACAGCTGACAGGATAGTTAGCTTAATTTAGGATATGTCTCTTTAAGACATTGCATTAGGGGAATTGTAGTTAAATTGCACTCTGGGTAATGTAGTTTCATGCCATGTGACCACATCTGTGTATTCCTATTGGCTCTGACATGGGAGAAGGGGCAATTTGGAAAGCATTCCAGTTAGTTCTTTGTTCTTCATTAAGCAAGACAGCATGTAAAAGGCAACATGTGAAACCGCGTGATCTAGTGGCCAGGGACAACTAACCTCTTTTTACCTGTACAATGAGAAGATTACGCTGTAGAAGTATTGCATCATGATCGTAAGTCATTGTGTGAATATTTTGCAATAAAGTAGTCTGTTATTCTCGTTGTGCTGAGTTATCTTACTGGGTGAGTTTAGCTCGTACCACGACAACCCTGTTTGCAGGAGTTACCTTGCTCTTTTCTTGATTACAAGCATTACAATTTAAATACTTTTTACAAGGTTTTAATTTAATGCCATTAGATAACTCAACAGTTTTCTTTAGAATTTTGAAATTCATATGTCCCATACGTCTATGGAGCAAATGAATACATTCATCATGAGGCTTTCTGTTCTCATAGACTGAGTTAGCCTTGATTAATGGATTATCATGTATAAGAAACAAACCATTCTCTAACCTTGCAGTAACTCTTTTACCCTGTCTTTCAATTAAGCATTTTTCTCCCTGAAAAGTTACAACAAACCCTGCTTTTACCAATACTCTTACAGATAGCAAATTAAATATTAGTTTAGGCATATACAACATTGGTAAACGCTCATTAAGACATGAACAATATGCAGTACCTTCTCCAGCTGCTTTCATTTTCCATCCATTTGCTAATGATACATGCTGGTTACTCTTAGTCATGTTAACAAACTTCTCTTTACTGTTAGTTATACATTGTGTTGCTCCACTATCAACTACCCATATATCATGGTTTACAGTTGTAGTTGTACTTGGTATGGTCAAACTAACATCTTTATAAGCTCTCTGTATATTACTAGCATTCTGATTCTTACCCCTTTTACAGAATCTGGCTATATAACCCTTAGCCCCACAAGAAAAACATTTCCTAACAATATAGGCAGTTGAATACATTCTTAATCCAAAATTGCAGAAAACTGGTGTAGATTTCAGCAATTGTAGTTTGTGGAGGCTGCAAGGACCACAAAAATGGGACTTGGGATTTTCTTGGGTGCTGGGGCCATAGGATTCCTATCTCTGCTTTAGGATATGGTGCCTGCATGTCTATTACACGAATTGGTGACTGGAGCATCAGGCTTGCATCCACTACTGACCTATTTATTATTTGTTTGTTTGTATGTATGTATATATCCCAACTTTATTATTTTTACAAATTATTCTGTCAAACCCTGATGTCCGGGGTTTGCCATGACGGGACAGCACTGGTGAAGGGGGGGTGTCAGAACCATAGCAACAGAGCACTGGTGATGGAGGGTGTAGGGAAGGCTGCAGAGGCGACGGAGGCAGCGACAGGGCTCAGCTGTGAAGCGGGGAGGCGTGGCAATGCGAGGATAACCGCCGGCAGGGATCAGAAGCTCCAAGTGACGACCAGCTGTTTCGGCCAGACAATCAGCTGTTCTGGGGCAAGGAACGGCCGGGCGGAGCCCCGCCGGCTAGGCTAACGCATGACTGATGATGGGGCAAGGCCAGCCAGGGAAAAGAGGGCGTGGCTCGCCTTGATAAAGCATGCTGGGAGGCGGAAGCTCCCAGTGCTGACTTTGCATCTTTACAGACTGCTGTTTTGCTGCTGCTAGAACTCATTGTGTGCCAGAGTCCAGCTGAATAAAGCCAGTTAGCCTATAAGCATGTGGCGTTTTCATACTGGTTTAGGTCTGGAGCTCGGACCTCTGAGACATTCAAGGTAGCAAATACATCCAGCACACCTTCCTCCTCCTATTTTCTCCACAACAACAACCCTCTGAGGTGGGTTGGGCTGAGAGAGAATGACTGGTCACCCAGCTGGTTTTCATCACTAAGGTGGGACCTGCTGCAACCATTGTAAATACATGCTGGTTGCCAAGTGCCCAAATTTTGATCATATGGCAATGGGGATGCTGCTATGATTATAAGTGCGAGGAACAGTCATAAGTCACTTCTTTCAGTGCCATGACTTTGAACAGTCACTAAACAAATGGTTTTAAGTTTAAGGATAACCTGTACTTAAAGCACATAGCCAGCATCAGATATGTGTGTTTGTAAAAGTGATGCTCATCCAGTAGGTGGGAGTTGATATTTTGGAATGGTAACTTCTCTGCCCAACCTACCAAATAAAGAATTGGCTCCAGACTTTGAATGTGGACACTGAAGAGTAGGTGCTACGTTTGAGGATAAATACATTTATATATCTTATCAATTTGCAAGATATTCTATACTCTGCCACAATGTTTATGAATCATTTTTCTCTCAGGACCGCTTCCCATTTTAAAAAATTATGGAGGACCTCAAAAGAGTTCTTGCTTGTACAGGTTATATTTACTGATATTTAATATAATAACAGAGTTGGAAGGGACCTTGGAGGTCTTCTAGTCCAACCCCCTGCTTAGGCAGGAAACCCTACACCACTTCAGACAAATGGTTATCCAACATCTTCTTAAAAACTTCCAGTGTTGGAGCATTCACAACTTCTGGAGGCAAGCTGTTCCACTGATTAATTGTTCTAACTGTCAGGAAATTTCTGCTTAGTTCTAAGTTACTTCTCTCCTTGTTTAGTTTCCACCCATTGCTTCTTGTCCTACCCTCAGGTGCTTTGGAGAACAGCTTCGCTCCCTCTTGTTTGTGGCAGCCGCTGAGATATTGGAACACTGCTATCATGTCTCCCCTAGTCCTTCTTTTCATTAAACTAGACATACCCAGTTCCTGCAACCGTTCTTCATATGTTTTAGCCTCCAGTCCTCTAATCATCTTTGTTGCTCTTCTCTGCACTCTTTCTAGAGTCTCCACATCCTTTTTACATCGTGGCGACCAAAACTGAATGCAGTATTCCAAGTGTGGCCTTACCAAGGCATTGTAAAGTGGTATTAACACTTCACGTGGTCTTGATTCTATCCCTCTGTTAATACAGCTTAGAACTGCATTAATGAACATCTGTGGAAAGCTGAAGGAGAAATCCAAGACAACAAAAAGAAGATACAAGAAGTGGATGTACGTTTGACAGACTATGATAAAAGACAAGAGAAGATAAATATAACCTCAGAGATGGATCGCTCAGAATATTACCTACGGTTTCAGAACGTGATAGAAGAGAAATAAGAGAATTTGGCGGAAATAATGGCAGAAATGTTAGCAGAGGCAATGGGAGAAAATAAAGAAAAATTACTGAATGATATGGATGAAATTTATAGGGAGAATACTAGATATGCGATGAGAAATAAGCTACCAAGAGAGGTTCACATAAGATTTGTAAAAAAGGCACGGAGAACAGAGCTTCTACAAAAATTGAGAAATGCGACTCTTAAATATAAAGAAAAAGAGATTGTAGTATTGAAGCAAGTCCCAAGAAGAGTTAGAGACCTCTGAAGAGATTATCAATTTTTGACTAAAAAGCTGATTGAGAGAGGAGTTAATTTCAGGTGGCTGATACAGGAAGGGTGATATGGCATGGACAGAGAATAAGATTGGACACAATTGATAGAGCTGAAACTTTTTACAGACAACATTTTGAATATACTGAAGAAGAAATGAGAGGGAGAGAAGTAAGAGAAATGAGAGAAAAAAAGGAAGAGATGGATCAAAAATTAAAGCAACAAGCAATTCAACAAGAAGAAGAGATACAAGAGAAAGAGTTGGAACGAGCAGCAGCTATGGAGATAAGGGATCAAAGGGAAATGAGGATGACAAGATCAACTAAGGCATTAAAATAAAAAGAAATTATGGATGACGAGATTATGATGATATCAATGAACATAAATGGACTGAATTCGGCCATAAAAAGAAAAAGAACATTTAATAAATTGAAGAAATTGAAAACGGACATTATTTGTTTACAAGAAGTACATATTAGAACACAGCATAAGAAACTATTAGAATGTGCGAGATTGGGAGAATTATATTCGACATTAGTAGATCAAAGTAAAAAAGGAGTAGTATTATATATTCAGAAAAAAATAACTTCAAAATGTATTTATACTGATGAAGATGGAAGGATTTTAATGGTAGAAATATTGGTGAATAATAAAAAGACTTTATTAGTGGCAATTTATGCACCAAATGAGAATCAAGATAAGTTCTATGTTAAATTACATCAGAAAATAATTGAATTAGATTATGAAAATATATGTATGCTGGGAGATTTCAATGCCATTGTACAGGCGGATCTGAACTACAAAACGTTAAAAAAGAATAAGACTCAAAGGAAGAAATTACCAAAATCTTTTTTTACCATGGTGGATGAATTGAACATATTTGATGCATGGAGACAGAGATTTCCAAGAGAAAAGCAATATACCTTTTATTCTGCTAGACATATGTCATGGTCAAGGATAGATATGTTATGGATGTCTTTGGAAATGTTAAATAATATACAACATATTAATATTGAAACTGGTACTTGGGCTGATCATAACCCAATAACAATAATCTGGAAAGGGCAAAAGAAAAGAACTAGATGGACTTTAAATCAAGAAATATTAAATGAAAAAGAATTTCAAAGATTTATAGAAAAAGAAATGAAATTCTTCTTTAAAGAAAATAAGAGGAATGATACATCTCTACAAATTATATGGGACACAGCTAAAGCATATTTTAGAGGAATGGCAATGACATATATAACAAAGAAATAGGCAAAGACGAGAAACTCCAAAAATAAAATAAAAGATGAATATAAAGATTTAGAGAAAAAATTCCAAAGAGATGTACAAAACAAAAAGATTAAAACAATGATGGATTTGAAAAAACATCAATTAAATATGATAGAAAATCAAGATGTAGCAAGGAAGTTAAAAATTTCCAAACAAAACTTCTTTGAACAGGCTAATAAACCAGGGAGATCGTTAGCCTATAAGTTGAAGAAAGACAAGGAAAAAAATGGATAAAACAATTGGAAGATATCGGTGGAAATATTAAACATAGTGATAAGGACAAAAAGAAGATAGCTTGGACATACTATAAAGATCTATATAAACAAGAAAAAATTGAAAATACAAAAATAGAACAATACTTGGAAGGAATGGACCTACCAAAATTATCAGAAAAATATAAGAATCTGTTAGAGGAAAAAATAACAATGATGGAATTGACTTTGGCAATTAAAAAGCAGAAAAGTGGCAAGGCGCCGGGACCAGACGGACTACCAGCAGAAATGTATAAAACTTTTGAAGAAACATTTGGAACTGTGATGCTAGATCTTTATAATGAACTAATATTGGAAGCTAAATACCAGACTCTTGGACAGAAGCATTTATAACATTGATTCCGAAAGAAGAGATTGACCTACAAAAATTAAGAATTATAGGCCGATCTTGCTGTTGAATGTGGATTATAAAATATTTGCTTCAATAATCGCAAACAGATTGAAGAAATTTCTTAATGAATTTATACATTCAGGTCAAAATGGGTTTTTAACCAAAAAGTCAGATTAAAGACAACATGCGTATGATATTAAATACTTTAGAATATTATGAACAACACCCTGGAAAACAAGTAGCCTTGATGTTCTTAGATGCACAGAAAGCTTTTGACAATGTTAATTGGCAAGTTATGATACAGCAATTACAGATTATTGGTTTTGGGGAAAGATTCCTCGGGGTAATCAAAACAATATACACTAAGCAACCTGCAAAAATAATATTGAATGGCGATATGACAGAGAAACTGGATATTATGAAAGGAACGAGACAAGGATGCCCATTATCACATTACTATTTATTTTGACCCTGGAGGTTCTAACCAGACATATAAGACAAAACAAAGACATAATAATAATAATAATAATAATAATAATAATAATAATAATAATAATAATAATAATAATAATAATAATAATAATAATAATAATAATAATAATAATAATAATAATAATAACAATAACAACAACAATAACAACAACAATAACAACAACAACAATAATAATAATAGTAATAATAATAATAATAACAACAACAGAGTTGGAAGGGACCTTGGAGGTCTTTTTTTAATTCAAAAAGTTTTATTAGTACAAAGTACAAGCATTTTTCTCTTTTTCTCCCCCCCTTCCCCCCAACCCACTCCCCTTCCCCCCCATCCTCCCCCCCCCACTTCCCAGAAAAAGCACAGGGTATAGTATTCAATAAGCATAAAATTAGAATATACTAACAAATTATAAATTCAAAATTTCTCTAGTTCTTTTAACTCCTCGTTATTTAAAAACTTTTAAACACATTCTAAAAACTTAACATATATCATTATTAAACTATTTACATCTTCTTAATCTGATAAAAAACACAGGGTATAGTATTCAATAAGCATAATATTAAAATATACTAAAAAATTATTAATTTCAAAATTTCTCTAGTTCTTTAACTCCTAATTACTCCAAACTTTTAAAACATAATTTAAAAATTAAATGTGTATCATTAATAAACTAACATTCCAATATATAAAATTATTACTATATATCTTTCGTTCAAATAGTCTTTAAAATATGATATAATAATAAAGAAAAAAAGGGGGGGGGATTTTCTTCACCATCTCGGCCAAATGCACAAACATCAACATCAATTCCTCAATAATGAATGATCCTTCTTCCAACACCATACCACCATAGTGGGATGCCATACCTGGCATTTAAAGTCAGCTTGATTACTATTACAATACAGTCCATAGTTGTTCTCAGCAGAAAAAGTTGTGTTATAAGCTTGATCTTTTCTGTAAAATATTTTAAATAGTCCACCCTATTTTTATCCAAAAGGCCTACTTCACATCACCCACATTTAGGTTGTAGATTTAGTCTTTTCCCATATTCACATCCTTATAATTTCTCCACTATTTTAACCCAATTTTCATACAATCCTTAAACTCAATTTCTCAAAATAATTCCATTAACACATTATACAACCTTTCTATATGCATTTGACTATTGTCTTTTATTTACATTATCAAATTGTCCTCTTACTACAAAATGCAATTTTAAATCTTCTCTCCGTCTGCCCTACGATTACCCATACTGAAGCCAGATTCTAGTTGTTCCTTCTTCTCATTCGACCTTTAGATCCAACTCTTCCACCCGCTTGTGGTTTGATAATTTCTTGAGTTGTCAACTTGATTTGTTGTTGTGTTGATTCATCCTTAAATATAGCTGCTGCTCTGGTCTGACTCTGATCCTTTATCTCCTCTTGTATCACAAATAAATCCAAGTTATGAATATCACTCTGGTTCTGTAAATCCCCCCTTCTTCTTCCTTCTGGTATTTTAGATATCTTGGCCTCTAACACTTTTTCATAAAAATCTCTTGCTTTCCATATCGTATTGAGCCGATATCTCTTTCCCAAATATATCAACGATAATCCAGCTGGAGCTTCCCATCTGTACTGTATTTGCTGTTTTTTCATTTCATCTACCAGAAAGGCATATTCCTTTCTAGCTCTCAACATTTTGGGGGGAATTTCTTTCATTGTCATCACCTCCTGACCATCTATCTGGAGCTTATTCTTAAAAGTCGCCTGTAGGATTTTATTACGTAAAGTCCTTGTAGTAAAATATATTACTATATCTCTTGGCAGATGTCTTTGTTTGGCCACCCAAGAATTGGCCCGATATATCTTATCAATCTGCATATCCAGTTCCTCTTTTGTCACCCCCAACATTTGCACAAATGCCTCCACCATCATTAATTTTAAGTTTTCTTGTCTGTTCTGTACACCTCTTATTCTTAAAGCAAACTCCATATTTCTGTATTGAGACATTAATGCTTCAGCTTCATACTTTTGAATTTTATTTTGAGCCTCTTCTATGTTATCACTCAAAGTTGTCACAGATTGTTTAATTTCTGCCATCTCCTCTTCCAAAATTTCCATATTTCATACCAGTCCTTTGAATGCCAAAAATGTATCTTCCCTTAATTGCTGGTTCTTAATTACAATCTCCTCTGAAACCGCCTGTATTTTTTCATTAAGTTCATTAATTTTTAAAGTAAACTCCATAACCAATTCATCTTTCATAGCTTTTAAAGCTTCTTCTAACTTTTCGAGCGTTAAAATCTGTTGGGGTATTGAATAAACATTAGGTTGCATTCTTGATATATAAGCAGGAGGACCATAACATCCTTTGTTAGGAACAGTCTTTCCAGATTTTTTTTATTTTATTTCAAAAAGTTTTATTAGTACAAAGTACAAACATTTTTCTCTTTTTCTCCCCCCCTTCCCCCCATCCCCTATCCTCCCCCCTCTCACCCACCCACCCCCCGACTTCCCAGAGAAAGCACAGGGTATAATGTTCAATAAAAATAAGATTAAATTATACTAACAAATTCTTAATTTCCAAATGTCTCTAAATCTTTAACTCCTTGTTGCTCAAAACCTTTTAAGCATAATCTAAAAATCAAGCATATTATTAATCAATCATTTCAATATCTCAGGCTGTTAATTTACTCCACTATATATCTTTCATTTATATAATCTTTAAAATATAATAATAAAAAGAAGAGAAAGAAAAAATCTTTCTTTCACCGTTTCATTCAGTTACACAACCATCAACATCATTTCCTCAATGCTGAGTAGATCTTCCTTCTTCCAACACTGTACCTCTTCGATAAACGTAAAAATTTAAATATACTAACAAGTTGTTAATTCCAATATTTCACTAATTCTTTAACCCCTTATAACTCAAAACCTTTTAAGCATATTCTAAAAATCAAACACATTATTGGTAACCTAACATTCCAATATATCAAATTACTAATTTCACAATAATTCTAAATCTTTAATTTCTTTAAAATATAGTAGTAAAAAAAAAAGAAAAAAGAAAAACAAAGAGAAGACACAACCATCAGCGTCATTTCCTCAATAGTAAATGGATCTTCTTACTACAAAGTATCAATTTTCATTTGTCTCTCCATCTGGCCTATAACTTCCCATGCTAAGACCAAATTCTAATCGTTCCTTCTTCTCGGTCGAACTTTAGATCTGATTCTTGCAGCCATTTGTGGCTTAGTAATTTTTTGAATTGTCAGCTCTGCTCTTGTCTGACTCTGATCTTCTGTCTCCTCTTCCACATTATGAACATCTCTCTGGTTCTGTAAATCACCTTGACTCATCAAAGCTCCTTCCATTTGAACAACTATCGATGACTCTCCTCTCTCATCTTCTGTTGCTTCCTTCATTCTTCTTCGTTCTGGAATTTTGGATATGTCGGCCTTTAACACTTTTACATAAAAATCAGTAGCTTTCAATATCGTATTGAGCCGATATCTCTTTTCCAGGTGTCTCACCACTATCCCAGTTGGAGCCTCCCATCTATACTGTACTTGCTGTTTTTTGAGTTCTTCAACCAGAAAGGCATAGTCCTTTCTGGCTCTCAACATTTTAGGAGGAATTTCTTTCAATGTCATTACTTCCTGTCCATCTACCTGAAACTTATTCTTGAAAGTCGCCTGTAGAATTTCATTACGTAATGCCCTTGTAGTAAAATATATTACGATATCCCTTGGCAGATGTTTTTGTTTAGCAATCCAAGAATTAACACGGTATATTTTATCAATTTGCATAACCAATTCTTCCTTTGTCATTCCTAGCGTATGCACAAATGCCTCCACCATCCTTCCTTTTAGATCTTCTTGTTTTTTCTTTTACACCTCTTAGTCTCAAAGCAAACTCCATACTTCTGTATTGAATCATTAACACCTCAGCTTCAAAGTTTTCAATATTATTTTGAGTCTTATCTATATCTTCACCCAAGGTTATCACAGACTGTTTAATTTCTTCCACGTCCTGCTCCAAAATTTCCATATTTCCTACCAGTCCTTTAAGTACAAATATCATATCCTTCCTCAATTGCTGGTGTCGAGTATCAATCTCCTCTAAGACAGCCTGATTTTTTTCATTAATTTCATTAATTTTTGAGTTAAATTCCATAACAAGTTCATTCTTCATAACTTTTAAAGCATCAAATAACTTTTCAGGTGTTAAAGTCTGTGGAGGTGTTGAGTAAGAAGTGGGTTGCATTCTTGAAGTATAAACAGGGGGGTGCTCAAATCCTTTATTAAAAACAGTCTTTTCAGGTTTAAAAGCCATTTAAAATTTAAGGTTAAACTTTTAGTTTTAATCCAAGATCAGAGAGAGAAGAGAATTCATCAAAGTCAGGCGTTTTCAAACATTTTCAAAGAGAAGACAAAATCCTTTATTAAAAACAGTCTTTCCAAGTTTTGAAGCCATTTAGGTTTTAAAATTAGATTTGTTGTTTTATTCCAAAATCAAAGAGAAAGAAAAAAGAATTCCTCAGAGTCAGGCGTTTCCATACAGAAGGCTGCTAACGAAACGAAACTTTATAGCTTTCACTTTCCACACCCCTCTGAATCTTCAATCGCCATTTTGTTGCTTGTTAGCTCAGTTAATTTGTAACTTCCGAAGTGAAAGTCAGCAATGGAGTTAAAGTTAAGGTACTTGCCATTCGTGTCTCCTGCTTTTCTCTGTCTGCTGTCTGCAGTAAATCAAAGTATTATAAATCCCATCTTGAAAGCAGAGGCTGGTCGCGGCATCTTGCTCCGCATAAGCGGAGGCATCCGAAGTCCTGGAGCAAGTGACAGGCTGCCTGGGGAGCCCTCACCCTTCGCGCCCCAGATTGTCTCCTGGGGCACTAGGGGGGCTCTACCCTCACCTGTCAGCTCTCATCCCTACCCTTGTCCCAGGGAGAAGATTTTCAAGCCGCCAGACAGCTGTTCTGGCGGCTTTTATGGGACCTCGGAACAGGCGTTCAAC
Source organism: Diadophis punctatus similis (assembly GCA_023053685.1). Classification (NCBI taxonomy): domain Eukaryota; kingdom Metazoa; phylum Chordata; class Lepidosauria; order Squamata; family Dipsadidae; genus Diadophis; species Diadophis punctatus. Next base: position 2,015,731 of record JALIGW010000070.1, on the reverse strand, counting down.
GAGAAGCATCCTCGATGCCTGCGGAGCCAAACCGGAAGCCCAGTCTTTCCAGATTTTGAAGCCATTTAGAATTTAAAATTAAACTTTTTATTTTGCTCCGATGTCAGAAAGAGAAGAAAAAGTTCATCAAAGTCAGACGTTTTCATGCAGAGGGCTGCTAACAAAGCAAAGCTTTCCTTTTAACTTTCACTTTCACGCCCTTTGAAGCCTCAATCGCCATTTTGTAGCTCATTAGCTCAGTTAGTTTAGCACTTCTGAAGTGTAAGTTGGAGTTAAATTTAAGTACTTGCCAATTGTGTCTCCTGGCTTTTTCTGTCTGCTCTCTGCTGTCAATCCTGAAGTTAAAACTGCATGTTAGAAGCAGAAGTTGGACGCGGCTTCTTGCTCCGCAAAAGCGGAGACGTCCCAGGTCCCGGAGCGACTGGCAGGCTGCTGGGGAGCCCTCACCCTTCGTGCCCCAGATTTTCTCCTGGGGCACTAGGGGGGCTCTACCCTCGCCCGCCGGCTCTCATCTCTCCCCTAAGCCCGGGGAGGAGATTTTCAAGCCGCCAGACAGCTGATCTGGCGGCTTGACAGAACCCGGGATCGGGCGCCCGACAAGGAGCGTCTTCGAAGCTCGCGGCGCCAACCGTAAGTCTCGACCTTGGAGGTCTTCTAGTCACACCACCACCACCACCAACAACAACAGAGTTGGAAGGGACCTTGGAGGTCTTCTAGTCCAACCCCCTGCCTAGGCAGGAAACCCTACACTACTTCAGACAAATGGTTGTCCAATCTCTTCTTAAAAACTTCCAGTGTTGGAGCATTCACAACTTCTGGAGGCAGGCTGTTCCACTGATTAATTGTTCTAACTGTCAGGAAATTTCTCCTTAGTTCTAAGTTACTTCTCTCCTTGTTTAGTTTCCACCCATTGCTTCTTGTTCTACCCTCAGGTGCTTTGGAGAATAGTTTGACTCCCTCTTCTTTGTGGCAACCCCTGAGATATTGGAACACTGCTATCATGTCTCCCCTGATCCTTCTTTTCACTAAACTAGACATACCCAGTTCCTGCAACCGTTCTTCATATGTTTTAGCCTCCAGTCCCCTAATCATCTTTGTTGCTCTTCTCTGCACTCTTTCTAGAGTCTCAACATCCTTTTTACATCATGGCGACCAAAACTGAATGCAGTATTCCAAGTGTGGCCTTACCAAGGCATTATAAAGTGGTATTAACACTTCGCGTGATCTTGATTCTATCCCTCTGTTAATGCAGCCTAGAACTGTGTTGGCTTTTTGGGCAGCTGCTGCACACTGCTGGCTCATATTTAAATGGTTGCCCACTAGGACTCCAAGATCCCTCTCACAGTTACTACTGTTGAGCAAGGTACCACATATACTGTACCTGTGCATTTTGTTTTTCTTGCCTAAATGTAGAACCTTACTTTTTTCACCATTGAATTTCATTTTGTTTGATAGCGCCCAATGTTCAAGTCTGTCAAGATCCTTCTGTATCTTGAGCCTATCTTCTGGAGATTTGGCTATTCCTGCCAGTTTGGTGTCATCTGCAAATTTGATAAGTTCCCCATCTATCCCCTCGTCCAAGTCATTGATGAAGATGTTGAAGAGTACTGGGCCTAAAACAGAGCCTTGGGTAAGGTGACCAGATTTTAATATTTGTAAAGCGGGACACCATTGATGGGGGGGGGGTTCTAGGGGAGCAAGACGGGAGGGGTCCGTCTCTCTTATCCTGCAGCTTTGTGCACCCCCCCCCCAAACACACCCCCTTCATCGCAGCCCTTACCACTGCCATGGCCGGGGCTCGCCTCTGCTGCGTCTGGCCAGGAGAGGGACAGCGTCAGGAGAAGGAAGAAAGCAAACCGCGGGAGGACGGGTGGTGAGGGTTCTTCACAGCCGCGAGCTGCCTCCGTTGCAGAAGTCGCCGCCAGCCAGCCGGGCAGCAGCCCTCCGTGTGGGGAGATGGCCAGGCCTGCGCTTGGAAGAGGCTGCCGCTCTCGCTGCCCGCTTTCTTCCTTCTCCCGCCGCGAAACAAAAGTGAACTGCGGCAGCGCTGCTTCGGGAGGGCAGGCGGACGTCTGCAGCCAGGCATGGAGTGAGAGCAGCGAGAGCGGCGGCCCCTTCCAAGCACAGGCCGGGCCCTATACCCACCCGGGGGGCTGCCGCCCACCCGGCCACCAGCGGCTTCCGCGCCGCACTTGTAGTTGCGTGGCCGGGTGTGCTGGGGACGCCTTGCCCGCCGCCTCCGTGCACTGCGCTTGGCAGGGGCCGCTGCCCCTCTCACTGCCCTCCCTCCCCACCTGGCAGGAGGAGGCAGGCGAGGCAGGAGGAAGAGGGGTGTGCAGGGCTCGGCTCGGCCGCTGAGCATGTGGGGCACCCACCCCAGCTCTTGGGCTGCTTCCCGCTGCCACGCAAAGTTTGGCGTGCCAGGCCAGTGGAGTAAGAGCAAGCTGGCTGGCGGCGCGGGAAAAATCCTTCCTGGCCCTTGCCAGCCGGGCCTGGTCTTCTCTCCGGGGCAGCGTCCAGCAGGTGCCTCACGCCTCCGCTCCTTCCCCCCATCTGGCAGACCCGGGAAAGGACACAGCCAGATCCGCCAAAGCCGCTGCTCCCTCTACGCCTCTGGAAGCGCATTTCCTGGCTGTTGCCGTCAAGCGGGGCGGAGCGTGCGAGGCGCTGAACTGGGCCCTCAGGCACGTCAGAGCACAGTGGGGGGTTTTCCCTGCCCGGCCCGGAGCTGGCGAGAACTTGGCGTGCGGGCGCGGCTGTTTCCCTCAAGATCCGCTCAAGGGAAGCAAGGCGCTTTGCTCAAATTCAAAAAGCGGGACTTTTTTGAAACGCCGCGGGACGCGGGACAAATTATTAAAAAGCAGGACGTCTGGTCACCTTAGCCTTGGGGTACTTCACTGCATACTTCCCTCCATGTAGATGCAGTTCCATTGAGCACTACACGTTGAGTGCGGTTGGTTAGCCAGTTTTGAATCCATCTGGTGGTGTTGCTGTCCGTCCCACATTTTTCTACTTTATCTAGTAGTAGGCTATGGTCTACTTTATCAAATGCCTTACTGAAGTCCAAGTAAACCACATCGACAGCATTCCTCTGGTCCACTAATTTTGTCACTTTGTCAAAGAATGCAATAAGATTAGTCTGGCATGATCTGTTTTTGACAAACCCATGTTGGCTTTTGGTTATTACTTTGTTTGCTTCTAGGTGTTCGTTGATTCGTTGCTTGATTATCTTTTCCAAAATCTTCCCTGGTATTGAGGTCAGGCTGATAGGTCTGTAGTTTCCTGGGTCTGTTTTTTTCCCCTTTTTTGAAGATGGGAACTACATCAGCTCTTTTCCAGTCCTCTGGCAGTTCCCCAGTGCTCCAGGATCTTTGAAAGATATAGTTCAGTGGTTCTGAGTTCTCGTCTGCCAGTTCCTTCAGAACCTTGGGGTGTAATCCATCTGGTCCTGGTGATTTGAATTCGTCTAGGGTAGACAGGTGTTCACTTACCATTTTCTTCCCTGTTTTAACTTCTGTTCCTAATATGTTTTTTGTGGTGCTGTTTTTGATAGGTTGGACTGTTTTTTCCCTTTGTGTAAAGACAGATGCAAAAAACGTGTTAAGTAGCTCTGCTTTCTCCCTGTTGCTTGTCACCTTCTTGCCACTTTCTCCCTGCAGTGGACCAATTGTTTCCTTGACTTTTTTCTTGTTTTTAATATGTTGGAAGAAGCTTTTTTTGTTACTTTTTACTTTTGTAGCAAGCCTTTGTTCATTGTGAGCCTTAGCTTTCCTCACTTCATCTTTACAGGCTCGGGCTATTTGCTGGTATTCTGCCTTAGTTATTTCCCCTTCTTTCCACTTTTTATACTTGTCCTTTTTGTTTTTCAATTTGTCAGAGAGTTCTTTATGCAGCCATGCTGGTTTCTTTTGAGACCTATTATTTTTCTTGTTCATTGGTATTGTGCTAGTCTGGGCTTTTATAATCTCACTTTTCAAAATTTCTCAAGCTTCTTGAGTTATTTTCCCCTTGAGGATTCTCATCCATGGAATCTTTCCCAAGTTCTCTCTTAGGTTTATTGAAATTAGCTCTCTTAAAGTCCAATGTGGTGGTCTCCCATGAGAAATGAGACACGCAGGCAGGTGTCTTGGGATGGGAGCACAGAATCTTCTGTGTAACCCTCTTTTATTACAGTTCAGTTCATATCCAGTTACATTCTTATGACAAAGTTAGTAAGGGGTGGGTATATACCATATATGGTCATTTTGTTAGTCTAATCCTGAGTACACATCTTTCAGGTAACTTATGCATTCGGGTCACGTAGGCTTTCAGGTCACGTAGGCACTGGGGTCAGCAGATTTCAGATGAGATGAGTCACATCATGCTTTTCCTGTCCTGCTTAGTGCCATTGTCCTAATAGTTAATGAAGTAACCATTACACCGGCTGAAGTAAAGTACTTTGTTCCCAAAGTAATCCCACATCTCCTCCTTTTTTGTTTTATGAAACGGTCCATCCTCCAATTCCAGAAGGGCTTTGGTTTCGCTGATTAGAACATCCTTCCTGTTGGAGAAAAGCAAGTTTTTGCACATGTGCAGGAGAGAGGGGAGACATTGGATACAACAACACAACAATATTAATAATACCACAATATGTAAAACCGTTGGTATGAGTGACCTCAGCCAACTCCCATCAGGTAGCCAGGACCATAAGGCATCCCAAATGTCAATGATGCCACTTCCGTCTCCGGCCAGGGGGTTGACCATGTTCTCCATATGCTCAATTGTGTGTATGATGTTATATTTATAGTCAGATACATAAGCATAACAATGTGAATGAATTAAAACACAAACACATCCTTTAGCAGCCAATACAATATCTAAAGCATATCTATTCTGCAAGACCACTTCTCAAATTTCTCCTAATTCTTTGTTAATGAATTTCACAGCTTTTAATAGTGTCATTAAACATAACCACAGTCCAGCTATTGAGTAAATGTAAGTCTCTATAAGTCATTGCAACCCCAAGATTAGGGAGAATTCCCCGAGATATTTGAGTAGTCAGGGAACCCCCCAAGGTTAAGGGTTGATCTTCAATGCCAGGTCTTTTGTTCCGCAAACGACCTGTTGGTAATGTTGAAACAGGGTAAGTAGCAGGCACCAAGAGACCCAGGGTGCAAATACCCTTCCAATCCCTTGGGACCAACCAATAGACTCGCCGGACACAAAGAAGCCAAAATTGTGTTAACTCATAATGTCCTGAATCAGAAGAATTAGCAAACATAATCATAGTCTCCATGTCTGAACATGCTGCATACGTGGAAACGTTTGTCCACTGATTAGATGTGCTGATACCATTTACAGTTGTAAGATTGTTTTTTATATGTGCACACCGTTTTGCTGAATCCCATACAATGGTTTGTTGGCAAGTAGTGTAATTGCCCATTTCCAAGGCATTGGCTAACAAGCCTGTGCTTTGAAAACAAAAGCGAGCAGGTTCTAAAATTCTGGTAGAAACTGCATGTGTATAGTTCAACATGACTGGAGTGGGGTTCCATGAAGCATGAAGTGCCAGTCCTGACTTGCTGTCTGATGGAATGTGCATACAAATCCAACAATCAGTTTTATTCAACAGCTGAGCTGCCTTATTCAGGTCTCTTACGAACGCATTGGTTTTCCAGGCCCCTGGATCACTGGTCTTAATGTGTTGATGGGGTGACAAAATAAGGGTGAACGCAGCGAGCAGGAGTCCAGATGATATCACCATTGTCATTGACGGCAGCATAGCCTCGACCCCAAGTGACAAGGGAGGCTGGGCCTTTCCACGTAGGATCAGGAAGACGGCGATAATAGACTTGCGGTCGCGGGGAGTCTATAGGAGAAGCACAAAATTTTGCCGACTTGCGGCGGTTGAATCAGGGGTGCCAGAAACATTGAGAAAATTGAGGGTAAATAGGACAAGGTTCAAAGTATTTTGTATCCCAGGCAAGCCGGGGTGATTTTCCCCTTTCTGTTTTTATTGTTTTGGATTGCCTAGAATACAGAAAGTCTGAATACAATGATTAATAACATGTTTAGTGGCTTCACCCCTCTGGGGGGATGCCATAATTGACAACTCTCCGTACCCCGGGGGGTTAACCCCAAGAGGGACAGAGTGAGCTTGCAAACTGCAAGTGGGACATTGCTGAATAATAGCAGAAGCCTCTGCTGCAGAAAGAGAAAATTGTTTCAGTAAGGCCTTTCGATTTTGGAGAAAATAAGAGTGGCTAGTCCACGGAGTAATGAATGACAAGGAAAGAATAGAGAGATCAGGGGGGGGGGCAAGAAGGGCAGCAGCATCTGCCCGAAAATTCCCCTCCTGGACAATACCAGGAAATGGGTGATGACTTCTGATATGGGCCGGAAAAAAGGGCAAAGTCCTAGCATGAAGGAGAGATTGTAAGGTTAAAAAATAAGCTGAGAAGATTATCATTAAGAGATGGGGAAACTTGAGTCCAAAAGGAATGGAAGAACCTAGTAAACATCTATAAGATTAGCATTAAGCCCAGATGCTAAGTAAACTTCCAGGGAGAATCATGAACTAATTTACAGACATGAAAATCAGAAATAATTGCAAAGGTGCAGAAACAGTTAAAGTAAGACAAAAATCTTTAGGAAGATTAAAAGTAAATTTCCCTACAAAATCTGAGGCTTTTTAATCAAAATAAAATTCAATAATGAAAAAAGCAAAGTTGTACATTTAGGCAAGGAAAAAAAACAAAATGCACAGGTACAGTATATGTGATATCTTGCTCAACAATAGTAACTGTGAGATGAATCTTGGAGTCCTAGTGGACAACCATTTAACTATGAACCAGCTGTGTGTAGCAGCTGCCAAAAAATTAACACAGTTCTAGGCTGCATTAACAGAGGGAGAGAATCAAGATCACTTGAAATATCAATACCAGTTTATAATGCCTTAGTAAGCCACATCTGAAACACTGCAGTCAGTTTCAGTTGCTAGATGCAAAAAAAAATGTTGAGAAACTAGAAAGAATGCAGAGAATAGCAACAAAGATAATTAGGGAACTGGAGGCTAAAACATATAAAGAACAGTTGCAGGAACTGGGCGTCTCCAGTTCAATGAAAATAAGGGCTAGGGGACACATGATAGCAGTTTCCAATATCTCTGGAGTTGCTATAAAAAAAAAGAGAGAGAGAGAAACTATTCCCCAAAGCATCTGAGTTGAGAACAAAAGCAATGGGTGGAAACTAATCAAGGAGAGAAGCAACTTAAAACTAAAAAAGAAATTTCCTTACAGTTAAAACAATCAGTGAAAAAGTTTGTATTCAGAAGGTGTGAATGCTCCAACACTGAAAACTTTTCAAGAAGACAACCATTTGTCTGAATGGATTTCCATTTGCCTGAAGTGCTTTAGGCATTCCTGTCTAGGCACAGGGGGTTGGACTAGAAGACCTTTAAGGTTCCTTCCAACTCTGTTATTCTGATCCACTCTATGGCTATTTGAAAAGACAAAAACTCTCTGAAATTCAAATTCAAATTTAAATTTAAAAATAGGACAAATGATTTTTAAAATATCCTGGCAAACTTTAGCAAGTTGCAAAGAGCTCAGCTAAAGTCTAAGGATAAAAAACATGGAATAAATATAGCCATCCTACAAAATAAATTTGTTGCAAGGACAACACAGCCAATACTTCCAGTAGGTGCTGGCAAACACAGCACCTACACCACCACACAATGTTGTGTAAAACCTTGCATTTTGGAAATTATCTATGAAAATATTTATGAGGAAAAAATAAAGGAACATAATTTCATGGAAAAAATCACAAAAAAATTAAAATCTGCAAACAGAAGTAAACTTACTGTTGCAAAAGAAAAGCAAAGTTAATAGGTAATTTGAAATGTAATCCCATCAGCTGCAGTAGCATTTTAAACTTTGACTAGCTTTCTGAGGGATGAGATAAGATCATAGAATGTTTAACTTTAGTTAATAATGTAAACAATGAACTTAACAAAAAAGTGGATAATTTAAAAAAAAGACTAGCCAATTAATAGTTCCCAGCAATTGTAACTGAATTAAAATAATAATTGTGGAATAACTGATGCAGCATAAGATCAAGATATCTTATGTCCTAGATACAAAAATTTTCTTGTAGCTAAATTTTTTTCTCTCTGGTGCAACATTTAATCCATAGGAGAGAAGGCTATACAGATAAAAATCCAATTTAAGTTATTCCAAGTATGAAACCTGTATGAGAATCAACACCTTTGCCAGGCGCTCTGCACTTTTCCTTAAAACATTTCTGGTTACCACAATTGCAACAATTTCCTTGGGCTTTGTTATTTAGTCTCATGGCTGCAATTAACAAATTATTTTGATGGCCAGATGAACGTATATCTTTCCAAATTTTAACCATTTCAGCCATTTCAGGATTTTTTCCTAATGCTAAGATTTTCCTGCATTCAGAAGCAGCTTTTTTGTTAACGCAATCAGTGTATTCTTGATTAGGTTTCTGCTGAATGCTTGAAAAGGTGTGTGCCGGCTTATCAGGTTTCTGAAAATTTTCAAAGGCACATTCAGAAAAAACTTGCAGATTTGGTGTAGGAAGGTCAATTTTAACTGGACAATCAGCAAGCATTTGAACAATTTCATGATTCTTTTCTAATCTTTCTTCTTGCATTTTTTGAATCAGACCAGTATTTTTTACTACTGGAACAGACTCATGAGATGAAACTTGGAGACTCTTTGCAAGTTTCATTCCTTTTTCCTGTTCCTCTTTAAATTCTGCCCTGTCTACGCTGAATGCCTCCTGTGGAGGAACAATAGATAAGGAAGCATCCAAAGTGCCGGATTTTAAAGCCTTTTGGTATGCCCCGCAAATAAGGCCAGATTGCAAAACAGGAGCAGGGTTTGAAGCAGAAAAAACAGGGGTTTCGGGAGCCGTGGGTGAAAAGGAACGCACGACTGAAGGTAATGGGATAGTCAACATGACCGAGGGAATCTGATAAGGTGGGGGATCTAATAAAAGCTGGCGAGGCGGGTCAGCATGAGTCTGAATCATAGTATAAGCCTCACTTTTAGAAAAGGATGGGGTAAATTTTTGTTCTTGAGGGGAAAGGTATTTTTTCCTGCCCAATTGTCTCAGCTCTTCCATGTTTTGAGCTGTAGACGTTCCACCCCCCATACTTACGAGAAGAGTCAGTCGCCAGCGACGTCGTCGGGTGCACCGTGCCTATTCCAGGCGATAAGTAGAGGGTCGGCAGGGACGTATTCCCATGAGGAATCACATCGAGGGGTCACCAAATGTGGTGGTCTCCCATGAGAAATGAGACACGCAGGCAGGTGTCTTGGGATGGGAGCACAGAATCTTCTGTGTAACCCTCTTTTATTACAGTTCAGTTCATATCCAGTTACATTCTTATGACAAAGTTAGTAAGGGGTGGGTATATACCATATATGGTCATTTTGTTAGTCTAATCCTGAGTACACATCTTTCAGGTAACTTATGCATTCGGGTCACGTAGGCTTTCAGGTCACGTAGGCACTGGGGTCAGCAGATTTCAGATGAGATGAGTCACATCATGCTTTTCCTGTCCTGCTTAGTGCCATTGTCCTAATAGTTAATGAAGTAACCATTACACCGGCTGAAGTAAAGTACTTTGTTCCCAAAGTAATCCCACAGTCCAAGACTCTATTTTGACTTTGTTCTACTGCTTGTGTTTGCATAATGTTGAATTCCAATATTGCATGATCACTTGTCCCCAAGGTTCCTGTAGCTTCAACACCTTCTATCGTTTCATCTCTGTTAGTGAGAATTCAGTCCAATATGGCTGATCCCCTTGTTCCCTTCTCTACTTTTTGGGTAACAAAGTTGTCTGCTAGGTTTGTTAGGAACCTGTTGGATCTTCCACTTGGTGCAGAGTTTGTCTCCCAGTTGATGTCAGGGTAGTTAAAATCCCCCATTACTATTGTGATGTGCTTCCTACATACCTTAGTTAGCTGACTAGCAAAAAGTTCATCTACTTCCTCTGTTTGGTTGGGTGGCCTGTAGTATAGACCTATGGCAATGTCATTTCGCCCCCCTTTAATATTGACCCAAATGCATTCAAGATGATTTTCATTATTGTTGTTCTATTTCTGTAGAAATGTAGTTATTTCTTATATATAGTGCAACTCCACCTCTTCCTTTATTTGGTCTGTTTCTTTTAAATAATTTAAATCCCTCTAGCTGTATATTCCATTTGTCAGTTTCATCCCACCAAGTTTCCGAAATGGCAACTATATCATATCTTCCTTCATTTACTTGAATTTCTAATTCACCCTGTTTATTCCTCATACTCTGTGCATTAGTGTATAGACATTTGAGTCCATTTTGATTGACCCTGTGTTTACTGTCTACATAACCTGTGTTGTGCCTGACTGCCCTTACTTTCTTGCCACCTGTTTGATTAGTGCACATGGTATGGCACTCACTATTAAATGCTTGGCTTTGCTTGACAGCAGAGCTGATAAACTTACCCGCACACACATCTATGTTGTGTGCACTGTTAACCCTATTAATTTTAGATTGATGGGGACAGAAATGATCTGTATCAATTAATTCTCTGTCCCCGCTGTTCAGTTTAAATGTTTATCCAGAAAATCTGTGAATTTAATACCAAGTAGCTCAGTCCCTTTCTTTGATGGATGCAAATCATCTCTTTTGTACAGTGTTTCATTGGACCAGCTGCAGACATCATGACTAATAAAACCAAAGCCTTCCCTTTTACACCACTCCTTTAGCCACACATTAAACTCTGCTACATGTTGGCCTTTCCCTTTTTGTTCCTTATATGCTGGTAAAACCTCTGAAAAGATAAGCCTACAACCTATACTACTAAGTTCATACCCCAAGCTCTGGAAGTCATTCTGCACAGAAAGTACATCTTTTTGGGACAGATCATTTGTGCCAAGATGTATAATAGCATCAACATCACAGTCCTTACTGGCATTCTTGACTATCTTAAGAATACACTGCACTCTTGTTTCTGCTGGCAGTAGCACCTGGCAGACACCTGACCTCTTTCAAAACCTCGTTATCCTTTCCTAAATTTACATCCCTTACAATTGAATCACCAACCAGAAGGTGGCTTCTCTTTTTGGATATCTTTCTGCTCTTGTGTGACTGATGTGTAATACGTGATTCACACTTTCCACTTTCCAAAATAAGTTCTTCATCTCGGACCACGATCCCCTGCTTATTTGTGTTATCGTTATCACAACTACCTTGACCTGTCGCTTTAGTGTCCCTATTATGGTCAGCAAGGGCACTATATCATTTATTTATTTATTTATTTATTTATTTATTTATTTATTTATTTATTTATTTATTTATTTATTATTTATTCCATTTCTATGCCGCCCAACTCCCTGGGGACTCTGGGCGGCTCACAACAGAAGAACAAACATCAAATCAATACAAAAACACCTAAAAACAGTTAAAAAAAACACATTTATAATTTAAAACAGTTTCAGCCATCCATACATTCATGGCCCGACCTCGCTAGTCATCCCCACAAGGTCAGTGGCCCCAGGCCTGTCGGAAAAGCCAGGTCTTTACGGCTTTCCGGAAGGCCAATAAGGTGGGGGTAGTGCGGCTCTCAGGAGGTAACTGATTCCAGAGAGCCGGGGCAGCCACAAAGAAGGCTCTCCTCTGCGGACCCGCCAGTCGACACTATTTAGCTGACGGGACCCAAGGAAGACCAACTCTGTGGGATCTTACCGGTCGTTGGGAGGTATGTGGTAGAAGGCGGTCTCGAAGATAATCTGGCCCTGAGCCATGTAGGGCTTTAAAGGTAATGACCAACACCTTGAATTGTGTCCGGAGACCGATAGAAAGCCAGTGCAGCTCGTGAAGGATTGATGTAATGTGGGTATATCTAGGCGCACCCACAACAGCTCACGCAGCTGCATTCTGGACCAACTGTAGTCTCGGAACACTCTTCAGGGGTAGCCCCATGTAGAGCGCATTGCAATAATCAAGCCGTGAGGTGATAAGGGCGTGAGTGACTGTGAGAAGAGCCTCCTGATCCAAGTAGGGTTGCAATTGGTGCACCAGGCGAACCTGTGCAAAGGTCCCCCTAGCTACAGCTGTCAGATGTTGGTCTAATCTTAGCTGCGAGTCTAGGAGGACACCCAAATTGCGAATCCGTTCTGAAGGGGGTAATTTCTCTCCCCCCAGAACCAAGGATGGACAGTCGACATAGTCTTTCGGAGGCAGTACCCACATCCACTCGGTCTTGTCTGAACCTGTTGACTCCCATCCAGACCCTCACAGCCTCCAGGAACCAGCACATCACATCCACTGCTTCACTGAACTGACATGGGGTGGAGATATATAGCTGGGTATCATCAGCATATTGCTGAAACCTCACCCCGTGTCGTCGGATGATCGTGTTATGCTGTGTTATGCTGGGACACAGCAAAAGCTTTGTGTTTATGGTTCACAGCTCTCACCCTGCCCGATCCCACAGTTGTCCATACTGCCCTTCTCCTGCAGGATCTTTGTGGTAGAGGGGGCTGATAGTGCGGCAGCTCGTTAGAGTGGAATGGCTGAATTTGGCACCTAATTTCTGCTTGCAGAGCACAGATTAAAGATTCTAGATAGGTAATATGTCCACGTAGACTAGTAATTTGTTTACAAAGAGGACAGTATCCAAATTTGAAAAGAGTACTTCGAAACACAGCTGTAAAACAAGTATTACACTGAACTAAGACAGTCATTTTGAAATAAAATAAAATCACAATCTCAAGCACACTAACCCTGAATGTATTATTACTATTTTTGGTTTATAGTTATATGATTCTCGTGCCGTTAGGTGCACGGGCTGCTACCTTTCTCCTCTTTCTCTCACTCAGACTCACAAGTCTCAGCCAGGAGCCCTACCCCCAGCTTCTGTGAATTTAAACTGTAATGGAAGGTGTTTTCCTACCTTTCTTTCTCCTCTTTCTCTCACTCAGACTCACAAGTCTCAGCCAGGAGCCCCACCCCCAGCTTCTGCGAATTTAAACTGTAATGGAAGAAGGTGTTTTCCTACCTTTCTTTCTCCTCTTTCTCTCACTCAGACTCACAAGTCTCCCATAAAGGGAATTAAAATTTAAAAAGGGAATTAAAACATAAAGGGAATTAAAATTAAAAAAAGAGGAATATAAATTACAAGCTTTCGCTGATGACTTGGTGTTCATATTAGAAGAACCATTGGAGACGGGTCCAAAATTACTCCAACAGATTGAACAATATGGTGAAGTGGCGGGACTAAAAATTACCGTATTTTTTGGAGTATAAGACGCACCTTTTTCCTCCCTAAAAGTGGCTGAAAATTCAGGTGCGTCTTATACTTCGAATGTAGCTTTTTTTTCCAGCCCTAACTAGGTGCTAACAGATCTTCCCAGCTCTTACCTTGCAGGCTTTTTCATTGTTACTCTCTCCAAAGAATGTTTTTCCAGCCCTAAGTCTTTGCAGGGTTTTTTTCATTGCTCTACTTGCTCCAAAGAAGTTGTTTTCTAGCCCTAACCAGGTGCTAACGATCTTCCCAGCTCTTACTGGCTTGCAGGCTCTTTCATTGTTACTCTCTCAGAAGAATGTTTTCCAGCCCTAAGTCTTTGCAGGTTTTTTTTTCATTGCTCTACTTGCTCCAAAGAAGTTGTTTTCTAGCCCTAACCAGGTGCTAACGATCTTCCCAGCTCTTACTGGCTTGCAGGTTCTTTCATTGTTATTCTCTCAGAAGAAGGTTTTTTTAAGTCCTAACCAGGAGATAAAATAATGTGCTGAAGCTGACCAGACTAAGGATGCTAGCCAGATGAATACCTGGTAGGCAGATTGTTTTCCCCTATTTTCCTCCCCCCAAACTAAGGTGCGTCTTATACTCCGGTGCGTCTTATACTCCGAAAAATACGGTAATAAAGATAAAACAAAACTTTTAGTTAAAAATATGACAGAAAAACAAAAAAAGGAACTAGTAGAAATACTAAATATTCAAATTGTAAAGAAAGTAAGATATTTGGGGATCCAATTATCTGCAAGATGTATAACAATTAAGGAAGACAATTATATAAAATTAAAGAAACAAATAGAGACAGATTTGGAAAAATGGAAAAATCTTCATCTATCGTTAATGGGCAGAATTGCCTTGATTAAGATGAATGTATTACCTCGGCTACTATTTTTATTTTCGACAATCCCAATAAGAATAGAGAAAACTTACTTCAAGGAGTTAAATACAATGATTTTGAAATTTGTTTGGCAAAGGAAAAAAGCAAGAATAAATTTAAAAATGTTACAAGATGCTAGGATTAGGGGTGGATTTGGACTCCCGAATTGGGAGCTTTATTATCACGCAGCAGTATTGATATGGATGAGAGAACGGATTTTACTAAGAAATCAGAGACTTTTGACACTGGAAGGTCATGATTTACAGAGAGGTTGGCACGCACTTACTGTATATGGTATGGAAGAAATAAAATACATAGCTATTTCCAGAGACATTATATCAGGAACTCTTTATATTTAGAATAGAATAGAATAGAATTCTTTATTCGCCAAGTGTGATTGGACACACAAGGAATTTGTCTTTGGTGCATATGCTCTCAGTGTACATAAAAGAAAAGATACATTTGTCAAGAATAGTTATCATAGGGTTCAAGTAAGCAATCAGGAAACAATCAATATGAATATAAATCGTAAGGATACAAGCAACAAGTTACAGTCATACAGTCATAAGTGGGAGGAGATGGGTGATAGGAACGATGAGAAAAACTAATAGTAATAGTAATGCAGCCTAGTGAATAGTTTGACAGTGGTGAGGGAATTATTTGTTTAGCAGAGTGATGGCGTTCGGGAAAAAACTGTTCTTGTGTCTAGTTGTCTTGGTGTGCAGTGCTCTATAGCGACGTTTTGAGGGTAGGAGTTGAAGCAATTTATGTCCAGGATGCGAGGGGTCAGTAAATATTTTCACGGCCCTCTTTTTGACTCGTGCAGTATACAGTATTATATAAGATACAGTATTTAGTATGGGGAAAAATAAAAGGAAAACATTATATGAGTATACCGAGTTGGATATCAATAATAGAAGCACTAATTCATCCAAGCAGTGAACTGGCATAATATACCACAATATAAGGACATTTTGACAGATGAAGGGAAGTTGAAATCGATGCAAGAATTAGAGGAACAAGGAATTAAAATGGATTGGTTTATGAGATTACAAATACAGACAAGATCAGGGATGAAATCCTCCCGGTTCACTCTTACCTGTCGGTCGTCGCAGAGCCGATGGAGCCGGTGGCGGTCGCAGCACGGGGCTGCCCCCGCCCGCTTCCCCCGCCCGCCTGGACGCCGCCATTTGAGTTCTTTTGCCCTCTGCGCATGCGCAAAGCATTCTGCATGCGCAGAGGGCAAAAGAACTCAAATGGCGGCGTCCAGGCGGGCAGGGAAGCGGGCGGGGGCAGCCCCGCGGTGCGACCGCCACCGGCTCCATCGGCTCTGCAACGACCGACAGGTAAGAGCGAACCGGGAGGATTTCACCCCTGGACAAGATATGAAAAAGATAGTAAATCAGAGGGTATTATGTTGGAGAAGACTGAACTAGATGAAATACTTATAGGAACAGATGAAAAACTAATTAAGAAATCATATAGTTATCTACTTTACGTTGATTTAGAATTTGAACAGGTGAAAGAGGCAATGATAAAATGGGCACAAAATTTTGGCTACACAATAGAATTAGACAAATGGAAACAACTTTTGGAAAGGAATTATAAATTGACTATGGCAACGGCGTATAAAGAAAATCTGTACAAAATGTTTTATAGATGGCACATTTCACCCGAAAGAATTGCTAAAATGTTTAAAGACAAGACTATGAAATGTTGGAAATGTCAACAAAAAGCAGGTTCTTTTTATCATATGTGGTGGATATGTGCAGAAGCAAAAAAATACTGGACTAGAATACAGACATGGATAGAAAAAATGGTGAAACAAAATATAGAGTTAAAACCAGAGACATTTTTGTTAGGCATTTTGCCAGAGAAATTTAATAAAGAGGATACCGTATTTTTCGGAGTATAAGATGCAGCTTTTTCCCCCAAAAAAGAGGGTGAAAATCTGGGTGCATCTTATACTCCGAATGTAGCCCCGCCCACCTGCTCCGCGTGTTGCAATTTTGGGTGGTTCCAGGAGGCGGGGATCCTCACTTCCACATGGAGCCTGATTCTCGAAGCGTCTCGGGAAAGTGCGTTGAAAGCCAAGCTTTCTCTCAGAAAGGCCCGATAGAGAGGCAGCACATCAGTCCTCCTGGACCTGCCATTTTGTAAACATGCTACCAGGCTTCCCAGCAAGCCCCTGCGCCTTTGCTGCCTCGGTCGGAGCCTGATTCCCGAAGCAGCCCAGGGAACTGCGTTGAAAGCCTTTTAAACGAAAGTGTTTTCTGGTGGCAGATCTCCATCCCCGATTGCAAAAAGAGTGCCTGAAACGCGAGGATCGTGGAGGAAAGAGTTTCCAGGTGGCAGATTCCTCCTCCCCAAAAACGGAGGGGAATCTGCCACCAGAAAATGCTTTCGTTTAAAAGGCTTTCAACGCAGTTCCCTGGGCTGCTTCGGGAATCAGGCTCCGACTGAGGCAGCAAAGGTGCAGGAGCTTGCTGGGAAGCCTGGTAGCATGTTTACGAAATGGCAGGTCCAGGAGGACTGATGTGCTGCCTCTCTATCTGGCCTTTCTGAGAGAAAGCCCGGCTTTCAATGCCTACGGCTATAGGTAAGAAGACCGGGGCATTTTGGGAGTGGAGCCAAGTCTGTCTTCTGCCCCCATGAAAATCATACCCCACCCACTCCAGTTAAATTCCACCCCAATTTCTGCAGAAAAAAATGTCAAAAGATGCATGATAAAACAGAAAGTCTGATTAAAGATTTGAAGAATATGTGCTTTAAAGAAATCTCATTATTCTTCTAAGTTTTCCTAGTATTACCTGAGGAGGCTTTTCTTGGGAAATTTAGTTAGTCACCTTATACAAGTAAACTGACCACTTCCATAGCAGAAATCTGAGATTTACCTTATGCAACAAAAGTGGATTCTGAAAAATCAAGGAATATCTGCTACTAATATGTTTTATTAATAATACAAAAACACAGAAGATTATACAATCATATATGACTACTTGTAATTTCTTATTCACTTCATATTTCTGTAATCTTAGAAAGCAAAATTCATTTTTATTGTTAGAACAGATAAAAAGATCTGTGCTGCTCATTATCAAAATCTGTGTGCAAGTGAGGACCCCGCTAATCCTGATGCTGGTAGGCAGAGGCAGAATTCTTTTTTTCTTGTTTTCCTCCCCCAAAATTAAGGTGCGTCTTATATTCCAGTGCGTCTTATACTCAGAAAAATACGGTACATATTTAATTATACACGTGCTAACAGCAGCAAGAATTGCATATGCGCAAAAATGGAAAGGAGCTAAGATTCCATCGGAAGAAGATACACTTAAGAAGATTCTGGACTGTGCTGAGATAAATAGATTGACAATGAAAATTAAAGACAAGGAAGATTCTGAATATTATGATGTTTGGATGAAGTTTTATAATTGGATAGAAAGTGAATATACCGTATTTTCCGGCGTATAAGACAACTTTTTAACCCAGGAAAATCTTCTCAAAAGTCGGGTGTCGTCTTATACGCCGGGTGTCGTCTTATAGGGCGGGTGCTGAAACTTCCGAGCCGGACTGGAGAATCTGCGGTCACTGCATACGGTCGGGGGAGCTCAAAAACGGCTACGGCCGCATCCCCACTGTTCTCCAGCCAAGTGGCCGAAGGAGCCCCGGAGCCCCGCCGCCACCATGCGTCTCGGTCTCCTTGGCCATCCGGGCTTCTCCGGCTCCACTGCTGGGAAGGCTGCGGCCGCCACCGCCGGCCGGCGGCTTAAGGCAAGAGGCGGGCGGGCGGGAGACGCGGGCAGGAGCCTGCCGCCGATGCCGCCACTTCTGGCATCCCCGCGCCTCTCACCCCGCTCGCCGGGCACCTCTGCTCCGCGGTCCCTCCCCCGCGCGCCCACCGACGGGTTGTCATGGCAGCGTCTCCATCATTGACCAGGACGCGGGCTCCCCGGTGCAGCCACAGCGACCGGGGAGACTTTGCAAATGCAGCGCCTTGCGCGAAGGACACGCCGGAGCGGCGATAGCAGCAGCAGTGGCGGTAGCGCGTGCTCTCCTTCCCTCCCATGCGTGTTAACCCTTCCCCCAGAGACCCGAACCATCCCCACCCTGCTGGCCTTCCGGAAAGCCGTCAAGACATGGCTCTTCCTGCAGGCGGGGGGGAAAGACTAAATTACATCTGAATTCCCCCCCCCCTTTTGGTATGACTGATTGTGAATAATGTTCTTAACTTTTGTACTTTTTTAATTGTTGTTTTTAAACCATTGTTTTATTGATGTTCTTATAAAATTGTTGTACGCCGCCCTGAGTCCCTCGGGAGTAGGGCGGCATAGAAGAACAAACAAACAATAAATAAATAAATATTTTTTCTACTTTTATCTAGTAGTAGGTTATAGTCTACTTCAGTGGTTCCCAAACTTTTTCAGTCCACCGCCCCCTTGGTGCTACAAACTCATCCTCAGTGCCCCCCACCCCCACCCCCTTCAGGTGGGCGTGGCTTGGTGGTCAGGTGACTGGGTGGGCGTGACCAACTTGTAAAATGTGGTGAAACTCACTTAAGAACGCTCTTGCTTAGCAACCAAAATGTTGGGCTCAATTGTGGTCATAAGTCTTTTCTTTCTTTCTTTCTTTCTTTCTTTCTTTCTTTCTTTCTTTCTTTCTTTCTTTCTTTCTTTCTTTCTTTCTTCTTTCTTTCTTTCTTTCTTTCTTTCTTTCTTTCTTTCTTTCTTCTTTCTTTCTCTTTCTCTCTCCCTCCCTCCCTCCCTTCCTTCCTTCTTTCTTTTTCTTTCTTCCCTCCCTTCCCCCCTTCATTCTTTCTGTCTTCCTTCCTTCCTTCCTTCCTTCCTTCCTTCCTTCCTTCCTTCCTTCCTTCCTTCCTTCCTTTCTTTTTCTTTCTTTCTGTCTTCCTTCCTTCCTACCATCTTTCTTTCTTTCTTTCAGCAAAAAGAAGCTACTCTGAAAAGCTAAGGAATCAGTTCTCAACAAATGAACCAGCAAACATGTGGAAAACTCTTAAAAACTTCACCGGTTACGGCAAACCTCCTTCCCAAGCTGAAGGAAATCAGCAACTGGCAGATGACCTGAACGTGTTCTACTGCAGGTTTGAAAGGAAACTACAGCCACCTATCTCCACAACCTCCAACCCAGACACACCAACAACAGCCAAACCTCCTACAACTGACCCCATCCCATTAGGTTCACAACCCCTGGTGATCACAGAAAAGGAAGTGCAAGATCTATTTCACAGATAGAAGCCAGGAAAAGCACCAGGCCCAGACAAGATAACCCCTTCTTGCTTAAAAGTCTGTGCTGACCAATTGGCCCCCATCTTCACCCAAATCTTCAATAAATCACTAGAGATATTTATTTATTTATTTATTTTAGTGTTCTTATATGCCGCCCTACTCCCTGGAGACTCAGGGCGGCGTACAACATTTAAAGAACAGCTAAACAATATAATAATTTAATAACAGTTTAAAATAAATTTTAAAAAAACATACAAAATCATACCTACGTGGGTATGACCTAAGATGTGAAATTGTCTCAAAGCCCCGCCTGCAGGAAGAGCCATGTCTTAACGGCTTTTCGGAAGGCCAGCAAGGTGGGGATAATTCGGATCTCTAGGGGTATACCAAGATATGCCATGTTCCTTCTTGCTTCAAACGCTCCACTATCATCCCAGTGCTGAAGAAGCCCTCCATCAAGGAACTGAATGACTACAGACCAGTTACTCTAACATCTGTAGCAATGAAAACCTTTGAAAGGCTAGTGATGTCCCACTTGAAAACCATCACGAATCCACTGTTAGACCCCCTGCAATTTGCATACCGAGCAAATAGATTGACAGATGATGCTGTTAATATGGCTCTGCACTACATCCTACAACATCTTGAATCTCCAAAGACCTACACAAGGGTCCTCTTTGTAGACTTTAGTTCAGCATTCAATACCATCATACCGGACACTCTTCTAACTAAACTAAACTGAACACACTTCTAAGTGGATCACAAGCTTCCTAACAGACAGGAAGCAGCAGGTGAAGCTAGGCAAAATCACATCAGATACCTGTACAATTAGCACAGGGGCCCCCAAGGCTGTGTGCTCTCACCACTTCTCTTCTCTCTATATACCAATGACTGCATCTCAAATGATCCATCTGTTAAACTACTGAAGTTTGCAGAAGATACAACAGTGATTGGTCTCATTCGAGACAACGATGAAACCGCATACAGACGGGAGGTTGAACAATTAGCCTCATGGTGCGACCGGAACAATCTGGAACTGAACACACTCAAAACCGTAGAAATGGTGGTAGACTTTAGGAGAAACCCTCCCATTCTACCACCGCTTACAATACTAGACAACACAGTATCAACAGTAGAGACCTTCAAATTTCTAGGTTCTATCATATCTCAAGACCTAAAATGGTCACCTAACATCAAAAACATCATCAAAAAAGCACAACAAAAAATGTTCTTTCTGCGCCAACTCAGGAAGCTCAAACTGCCCAAGGAGCTGCTGATACAGTTCTACAGAGGAATTATTGAGTCTGTCATCTGCACCTCTATAACTCTCTGGTTTGGTTCTGCAACCCAACAAGACAGACACAGACTTCAGAGGATAATCAGAACTGCAGAAAAAACAATTACTGCCAACCTGCCTTCCATTGAGGACCTGTATACTGCACGAGTCAAAAAGAGGACCGTGAAAATATTTACTGACCCCTCGCATCCTGGACATAAATTGTTTCAACTCCTACCCTCAAAACGACGCTATAGAGCACTGCACACCAAGACAACTAGACACAAGAACAGTTTTTTCCTGAATGCCATCACTCTGCTAAACAAATAATTCCCTCACCACTGTCAAACTATTCACTAAGGCTGCATTGCTATTACTATTAGTCTTCTCATCGTTCCTATCACCCATCTCCTCCCACTTATGACTGTATGACTGTAACTTGTTGCTTGTATCCTTATGATTTATATTAATATTGATTGTTTCCTGATTGCTTATTTGTACCCTATGACAATCATTAAGTGTTGTACCTCATGATTCTTGACAAATGTATCTTTTCTTTTATGTACACTGAGAGCATATGCACCAAAGACAAATTCCTTGTGTGTCCAATCACACTTGGCCAATAAAGAATTCTATTCTATTCTATTCTATTCTATTTCTTTTTCTTTTTCTGTCTTCTTTCCTTCCTTCCTACCATCTTTCTCCTCTTTCTTTCTTTCTTTCTTTCTTTTTCTTTCTTTCTTCTTTCTTTCTTTCTTCTTTCTACTTTCTTTCTTTCTTTCATTCTTTCTTTCTCGTCTCTCTCTCTTTCTTCTGCAGTAGAAAGCAACCTCCCCCAAGGCAAATATCTTGTGACAGCAGCTATGAGATGCTCCTAAAATTCCAAATTACTCACCAACTCCCAAGACGGGGGATTCCTGACATAGAGTTTATGGCTTATAAAACTGTTCCATGTGTTCAGGTATATCTGGATGAGAGAAAGTGAGGGCGTCCCTGAATGAGTGAATGCACATGAGAAACATCCATGTCTTTTCCAATCTTCTTTCTTTCTTTCTCTTTCTCTCTTCTCGGCGGCGGGAGAAGGAAGAAAGTGCTCTGGCCGGCACTCGGCTTACTTTCCTGGCGAGGCTCGGAGACCGCCTGTTGGAAGCAGCTTTTTTTACCATGTTAAAATTAAAAAATGATGCACTCACTGCCCTACCTTTACTATTATTTTTCAACATAGGCCAACAATTAATTTTGATTGCCTGACTCCCAAGAGGGACTTGACGACCTCCAGGAACCCTAGGATCACACTTTAGGAAACACTGTCCTACTGTGTAATCTTTCCCAACCTATTGCTTTCTAAACATTTTGATTCATTTCCCATCACTTTTACTATACCTTTTAGCTGTGACAACAGGAAGAATGAAATTAGTCCAGCCTATTTGGCGGTAAAGTGTTCCAACAGTATTTATTAGAAAATAATTACAGTATAATAAGGTGGCGATGGTATTAAGATAACACAGCTCTCAGTGGCTCAGACACAAGCCAACAGTCGTGCTCCCAGCAATTAAATGCACAGCCCCGTAATTTTAGGGACAGGTATCTTCAGGATAGTTACAGAACTAGCATTTACTTATTCCTTTATTTCCATACCATGACAAAAAAAAGCTGTACCTATTGAGGTTCCTCCCTGTCAATCTACTTTAAAGTCCAGAAGGAAGGCTAGCAGCTTGCACACATTTGCACCAACCCGGTGACAACGCTAAGCGGGCTGCAAGGCTTTCTGCTCTGCACGTGTGCCCCCCGACTTGCTCTCTCCTCTTTCAATAATAATAACAACAACAACAATAATAATAATAATAATAATAATAATAATAATATTGAAGGAAAAGTTGATAAGGAGAAGACCTGGTTATGGCTCACTAATGGAACACTGAAGGAGACAGAAGGCTTGATTCTTGCAGCCCAGGAGCAAGCAATTAGAACAAATGCAATCAAAGCCAAGATCGAAAAATCAGCTGATGACCCAAAATGCAGACTTTGCAAGGAAGCTGATGAAACAATTGATCATATCCTCAGTGGCTGCAAGAAAATCGCACAGACGGACTATAAACAGAGGCACAACCACGTGGCCCAGATGCTTCATTGGAACCTGTGCCACAACTACCACCTACCAGTGGTAAAGAACTGGTGGGATCATAAACCTGAGAAAATAGTTGAAAACAAACATGCCAAAATACTTTGGGACTTTCGAATTCAGACTGACAGGGTTTTGGAACATAATACACGATTGTGGAAAAGAAAAAAGTGTGGATCATTGATGTCGCCATACCAGATGACAGCCAAATTGACGAAAAACAACAAGAAAAACTTAACCGATATCAGGATCTTTTAATCAAATTACGACTCTGGCATAAACCAGTACAAGTGGTCCCAGTAGTAATCGGCACACTGGGTGCTGTGCCAAAAGACCTTAGCCGGCATTTGAAAACAATAAACATTGACAAAATCACGACCTGTCAGTTGCAAAAGGCCACCGTACTTGAATCTGCGCGCATCATACGAAAATACATCACACAGTCCTAGACGCTTGGGAAGTGTTCGACTTGTGATATAGTGATACGAAATCCAGCATATAAATCTCGTTTGCTGTGTATTACTGTTTTTTGTGTATAATAATAATAATAATAATAACAACAACAGCAGCGACCAGGAAGACCTTCCAGCTCTCGCGACGACTCAGAACCCCGGGGGGGGGGTAAGTGGGCAAACGCGTGGGGCTCTGGGAAACGAGGCAGGCGGAGGGGAGGGAAGGAATAAAATTCGCAGAGGCCTGTGGGTACGAGGGGGGAAACAGGAAACGGTGCTCTTGCTTGGGGAGGGAAACTTCCGGTTCCGGCTGGGCCTGTGTGAGTTGCAGCCTGGCAGTGCCCCCCCTGCCCCCACCCGTGAGGGATCAGAAACGCCCCCCGCGTATTCTGGGGATAAGGGAAGGGCCAGGGGGCATCCCCCCACTCTAAATCTTGCTATCCAAGGACCAGCCCCTGCCTGGGGGGCGGAGGAGGCTGGGGCAGCGCCACACACAGGTGAGTGCCACCATGGAGCCCACTCTTGGCCCCTCGATTCCCCCCTCCCCTCCGTACCTGATCCCGAAGGCGAGATAAACCCTCGCAGATAACCGCAGCGCGCGGCTTTGGTTAACTTCCGCTCCCTTTGAACAGCCCCACCCCGGCTATTCTGCGATCCTGACTCGCCTCCCCCTCCGGCACACGCTGCTTTCCAGCCTGGCGCCCTTTTCCCTCTTGCCCCGTCCTTGCATCTTAAGAGCTGGCCCCCGAACCGAAGCCCACGCTTTGTCGTCTCTCCCCACCGACCCAGCGAAAGTTGTGCTATAATCCTTTATCTGGACTTGTGCCCCTAGATCAGCCCCGAGTTTCTGCCGCCCCATAAGCTCAATAAACTACTGTCCTTCCATTTCATCCTTAAGCCATCTAGAGTCACGTAAGGTCCGCCGTAGACCTCGAAATAATAGAATAGAATAGAATAGAATTCTTTATTGGCCAAGTGTGATTGGACACACAAGGAATTTGTCTTTGGTGCATATGCTCTCAGTGTACAAAGATAGCCAGATTCCATATTCTTTCCCATAAAATAAACATTTTCCAGCCTGTAAACGAATTGTACAGTCTCTTTCTCACCCAGAAAGTTGCGATTTTGCTACTTACCTCAAATGTTATCTCAACTCCACCTTTTTTTAATTGTCTGCCAGCTCTTAAAAATTTCTAGGAATGTAGGATGGTGCCTCATATCTAATTGGATCTAAATGGGTCTTGGGTCTAACAAAATTACTTTTGTCTATAGCAGCTCTCTCCATCTTAATGCTTGGATGTATGGGGCTGCAACTCCCATAAATATTATGGTTCCTAGGAATGAATGGATATGCACTTAAATATAATTCAAGGCAACAGAACTATTTCCTGTTTCTGCGATGGCATTGGCTCTTCAGTGATTCAGATGGGCGTCCTTCACAAGCCTAGTTATGAAGATAGCAGCACCTCCCTAGTTTGGATATTTCAGTAACAGGTTGCAGGAAGATATCCCTTTCTAATCAGCCCACAAGACTGCCTTGCAATATTCTGCTATTAGCCTTAACTTTCCTGCCCATCTTATCTTTGTTATTGAAAAGGGTATTTCATATTCCTTCTGTCTGCTTTATAACAGATTGTAGACTTTAATTCCTTCTTACATATCTTACTAGTGTAAGGAAAGTACATAAGTACACTGCAATTTTTTTTTGTTTTTACTAACTATATTGGCTCTGTCTTACATTGCTGTATGCAAGATGTTCTCATTTACTGTTTAGCTAAAATAGCCCAAATACTCTACATTCCTCTTACCCATTTTCTGCATGGTGTTACTGTAAGCTATGTGTACTTTTAAAGCCAACTTTCCTAGACTTTGATGTACCTACAGTATTATAGGGAATAGCTCTGCAGCATTTTAGGAAGAGATCATTTATGTTGTTTTACCTCAGGCATTTCTTAATAAAAGGTGGTGCAATTTTGCTTTGAAAACCTCCAAGCTACCTGTTGGTTGGTTGGTTTATAAGAAATATGTTGATACAGATTTTTTTTACCTGTAGAACGAAACAGGAGCAATAAGGAGTACAGCATTCATCACTGGAAATTTGATTGAGCCTCTTGCCCTCTATACAGCATTAATTTTCTTTTCAGTGTGTATGTTTTCTGTTGCAGGATGCAGCGTGCACATGAATGTATTGTTAGTTAAATTACTCTTTATTTACTTGTTAGCTACATTATATTTTCATATCTTCAAACAGATAATCTCTGTTTTGAAAGATAATTTTGGCTCAATTTGAATTGATCAATAGTGAAGAATTTAAATACTTTACTTTAAAATATATATTTTGCCATAGGTAAAAAAAAGTGTCTCCTCACAATGCTTTTTTAAGGGTGGATTTTAATGGCTAAGTCCAGACAGTGAAGTGAAATGATTTTTTTAAACTATTCAAAGAGAAGCTAACAATGAAGTATACAGGTGGTCCTCGACTTACGACAACAATTGAGCTCAAAATTTCCATTGCTAAGCAAGACACTTGTTAAGTGAGTTTTGTCCCATTTTATGACCTTTCTTGTCACAGTTGTTAAGTGAATCACTACAGTTGTAAAATTAGTAACATGGTTGTTAAATGAATCTGGCTTCCCCATTGATTTTTCTTGTCAGAAGGTCACAAAAGATGACCCCGGGACACTGCAGCCATCATAAGTACATGCCAGTTGCCAAACATCTGAATTTTGATCACTTGACCACAGGGATGCTGCCATGGTTGTAAGCAGTGGTGGGTTCCTACCGGTGCGGTCTTGCCTGTTCGTCGCCGCAGAGCCGAAGAAGCTGTTGGCGTTCGCGGCGCGGGGCTTCCCCCGCCCGCTTTCCCCGCCCACCGGGACGCCGCCGTTTGCGTTCTTTTGCCCTCTGCGCATGCGCAAAGCGTTCTGCTTGCGCAGAGGGCAAAAGAACGCAAATGGCGGCATCCCGGCGGGCGGGGAAAGTGGGCGGGGGAAGCCCCGCGCCGCGAACGCCAACAGCTTCTTCAGCTCTGCGGCGACGAACAGGCAAGACCGCACCGGTAGGAACCCACCACTGGTTGTAAGTGTGAAAAATAGTCATAAGTCACTTTTTCCAGTGCCCTTGTAACTTCGAATGGTCACTAAACAAATGGTTGTGAGTCAAAGTCTACCTGTATATATTACTTAACTACCAACAATCAGAGGAAAAGTAAAAATAGAACTACCGTATTTTTCGGAGTATAAGACGCACCTTTTTCCTCCCTAAAAGAGGCTGAAAATTTGGGTGCGTCTTATACTCCTCCGAATGTTTTTTCCAGCCCTAACGAGGTGCTAACAATCTTCCCGGCTTCCTACTCTGTCCGAACAAGTTTTTTCCAGCCCTAAGTCTTTGCAGGCTTGTTTTCATTCCTACTCCCTTCGAAGAATATTTTTTCCAGCCCTAACCAGGGGATAAAATAATGTGCTGAAGCTGAACAGACTAAGGAGGCTAGCCAGATGAATACCTGGTAGGTAGATTTTTTCCCCTATTTTCCTCCCCCAAAACTAATGTTCTACTGCTGCAGAATCTATTGTTTTTAAGAGCCCAATCCCTTTTCATCTTCTGCTTAAATTCAGTAAGACTCTCCAGCCACTTTCAGACTATCCTAATGTAACTTTATTAGCACTTATTTTGCCCTTCCTGGCATCTTTTTTCTTACTATGGGTAGTCCTTGACTTACAGCAGTTCATTTAGTGACCGTTTGACGTTACAACGGCACTGGAAAAAGTGACTTACGACCATTTTTCACAAACCATTGCAGCATCCCCATGGTCACGTGATCAAAATTCAGACACTTGGCAACTGACTCGTATTTATGATGGTTGCCGTGTCCAGAAGTCATGTGATCACCTTGTGCAAGCTCCAACAAGCAAAATCAATGGGGAAGCCAGATGCACTTAACAAGCGTATTACTAACTAAATAACTGTCATAAATGGGACAAAACTCAATTAACAACTGTCTCATTTAACAATGGAAATTTTGGGCTTAATTGTGGTCGTAAGTCGAGGACTACCTATATTTTGTTGTTTCCAAACGAACTTCACTGGGTCCATGTAATATAAACCTAAATTATTCCTAATGAGGCATCATATAATTTATTTATTTGATTTATAACTCACAGAAAGCCAGTTATGGCATTCCCTCCTTGGACCACTGTTCTATAGATTTGGCTCAGACTGAACTTGAACTTGATGTCAGTCCAATTCCTTAATCACTGAATCACACTGTTACTAATATCAATATTAGTGTATAGCACAAGATTAGGTACTTTGCTTTTTTGCCTTTAGTACAACTTCTTTTTGACATTAAGCAAAGACGTTTGTAGTAAAAGACTCCCTTTCAGGAAACTGGCCTTTGCTCACTCCTTGCTGTGACATTATTCTATCTGAAAGTTCTAGGGCAGGGGTCGGCAACCTTAAACACTCAAAGAGCCACAAAAGTCCTAATCGGAAGTTCCCCGTTCAATTCTTGAGCCGACCAGAAGGCCGGTTCCCCCACCATAGAGTCTCCTAGCATGGCGTCCTTTTTCCTCTGCCGACTGGAAGTCCAGTTCCCCCACCATAGTCTCCTAGCACAGCGTCTTTTCCTTTTCCAGAGGGATGAAAGAGCCACATGTGGCTCCAGAGCCGTGGGTTGCTGACCCCTGTTCTAGGGATTGATTCCCAAACTTTCATTGGTTGCATTATACCTCAGTGCACTTGCTAAAATAGGGAAAAATGTGATTAATTCATCCATGTTGATGAAGTGGGATGGAGCTGAATGACAACATTTTCCAACCTCTTGTTTTTCATTAAGTGCAGAAAAGGGTAAAGAAAGTGATAAATTGGGACCTTAATTTCCTGAGACTTAATAAATAAAAGTTAAGTTAAATTAAAATTTATAGCCCTCCTTTCTATTTACATAAGCCCTGAACATAGCTTACAGTAAATTTTAAATTAAGTACAATTAACTGAAAAAAGTATTGAAGGTGAATCATTGAGCAAGGCAAAGTAGATAACCTTCACAGAGCTGCTACTTTTTTAGTCTAACTTTTCATTGGGCTGTGTAATCTATCCTATTGCTTTGCCTGGCTCTCTCTTTTTTGGCAGATATCTCCATCTAGCTCACAGATCAAGCTATTCATGTATCCAAGATGCATGAAAGCCACATGTAAACCACTGCATGTGACAACATCCATGCATGCCACTTGTTGCATGCACACATACAGTATAAAGTCTGTTTTCTATATATATGAAGAAATGCAGCATAGCAGTGTGTGTAAATGGGGAGAACACAGATATCTGTGATGCTACTGTAGGCCATGGCTTTTTTTGTGCTTGCTCCATATAAATGACACATGAGGCATTTGTTTGCAATTATTTTATTATGTTTCATATTTATTTACATCTCCTAAACCTTTTCCCAAAGAAAAAGACTTCTTTTATATCCTAAGGCTAACAAACATGAGTGAAGATGGTAATGGCTTACCAAATTAATACTAACATAATATATTCCCTCCATGAAGCAAGGGGATCATTTGTATACTAGCTCAGAAATGTAAGAAATAATCATATGCCATTCAGTTCATGGACAAATACAACAGTTGAAAAAGTTCACTTAAGATTGAGGAACATTTTGGAAATTATTTGGAGAAAATACTTAGACGCATAAATATAGAACCTATCTGCACCTTTCCTGACTTGAATAGCTGCTCTCTGTTGCTATCATGTGATTCCTGGAAAAGAGGTGAATGCTTTTAAAAGAGTTGCAGATAGATACAGTGGAGCACTATTTTGAAATCAAATGCAAAGTACTGTACAGCCCATTTGACCAAACTAGTTTGTGTTTCCTGTAGTTGTTAAAGTCTTCAATGCATACCTAGAGTGCGTAGTATCTTTATGGAATCCCTTTGTCTTGGATTGTTGCCACAGTCCTCTATTTTCTCGGTAATGCCCACTAAATTGGACTGGATTTTAATTTGCTAACCTAGCACATTTGACGATACCATATTCGGCAAAGCTGCTTTAATAGGAACGAATCTTGAAAATGCAAGACTTTTTTGTCCCATCCATAGGCAAATATACTATTTTGTATAATTGACTGTATTCATTTGTGATCATTGTTAGCTGTCATAGAAATAATTTAATAGGTGGTATAAAGAGGCCTTGTTTTAAAGGCATACATTGCTAATAAACCTCATGGGATGGTAGATCTTTTAGGAATGCCACTTGAAGTATGTCCTGAAACAAATACAATTAAAATCAGTATACCTCAGCTTTTTAAAATGGAAGGGCAACATTTGTGGCTCTCTATATGTAGGACTGCAGGTCTATTATTCCTCTTATACAAAGATGCTGTTTTGCAGAACATACTGTAGACAGCAACTATGGGAAATAGGAGACATAGGTTTCTGAAATCTCTAAATGAGCCCTCTGCATCTTTTCCAGTTTTCCATGGCTGCCTTCGAATCATTTGTTCAGCGCATTACTTTATATTAAACTTCTGCTTCATGAGTAAGCAAGAGTTTGAATCCCAGAAGGGTATGGCTAGCTGACGAGAGCTAAATAGCTTGAAATAGATCTATAATAGTCTCCCTTTATTTCTTTGTTGGTAAATATAAATTTAACACAAAAATAGTTTGTTGCGAAAGCGACTACCTGTGAAGGGTCCTGGATTGGGACTATAAGGCAAAAGCGGAAGCAGTATGCTCCGTCCCATATTTGGGTAGACCAGGTTGCCCTGATAAAAAAGACTTGTAAATAGATGCACATGTTTATACTTTTGGATTCCCAATTATTTGTATGGGACAAATAGTGAATTTTCTTAAGAAAAATGTCAGGGAATTGTGCAGCCAGCATCCAAATGGAGTCAGAGACACTGACACGAACTTGCAGTTTTATATAAATAAATATATTTACAGTAAATAAGATAGACAAACGTCAAGTAAATCAACACAGCAGGAATATTATGAGGTAAATTACAGAGAGCACACACAGCACACAGAGGAAAAAGGCGGGAAACAAGAAAACTCCCCCTTTACTCCAATTACTCCAATTATAGCTCAGATTCCCACATGTGGTGGCCAGCTGTCTTTAACCAATTAGCTATAACTGTGTGTTCTTACTCATTGTCCAACACTTCACTGCTCCAGCTATTAAATTTTTAAATATCTTAACATCCTCCAATTTATAGCTGGACAGCATTTAAACCAAATTGTTTCACAAGATACTTGTGTTTCTTTATATCCATTGGCTTTGTCATGAGGTCAGCCAAATTATCTTCCGGTGGACAATAAATTAGGTCTATTACATTTTCTTTCACTGCGTCTCTGACATTACAAGAAAACACACCATGCCACTGTGCAGCTGCTGATATGGAGAACCTGTATCCCGTATACATACTGCTATAGTCTTTCTCCCCTTTCTCTAGGCAGTGCCCCCTCCCAGGTGGAGATGGAAGCCAATGCAGCAAGCGATGAGGGTGTGCATTTCCAGAGCTACCCTTTTGACTTCTTGGAGTTCCTGAACCACCAGCGCTTTGAACCTATGGAGGCCTACAACCACGAACATGCCAAAGCTGTTGCTGCCCTCCCTTGCCCACAGCCACAGTATGAATACACACAGCCACCGACAGCTGCTCCACCTGCTCACTTTGACCGTGTCCCTGCCACCATTGGCACACCTAAACTCAAAGCTGAGGGCCCGTCCTCTTCTTCCTCATCCACCTCATCTGGTATCATTCAAGTCAAGAAAGCTGAACCAGGGGGCTCTGCACTACCTCCACCCCCCCAGCAGCAGCAGCAACCGCCATACAGTACTCCAGCCATGGTACCAACAGCAGGTCAGCCTCTCTTTGACAGTACAGCAGCAGCAGCTGCTGCAGCTTACAACACTCCTCAGTGGGGCATAGTAGACCTTTCTGGCCACCAGCATCTCTTCAGCAGCCTGAAACGTGGGCAGGCTCTCCCATCAGCTGCAGCCACGGTAACTCCTGACAGTCAGGCAGGCAAAGACGATAAGAACTATTTCCGCCGACTGAAATATTTCATTGATCGGCGCTTCCCATGTGGTGTGTGCCAGAAGTCATTCAAGCAGTCATCCCATCTTGTGCAACACATGTTGGTGCACACAGGCGAGCGGCCGTACGAATGCACCACCTGCGGCCGTACCTATAACCATATCTCCAGCCTCATCCGGCATCGCCGTTGTCACAAAGACACTGAGGATGCTGCTGCTGCCGCTGCCAATGCAGCTGCCAATGTGGCTGCTGCCAATGTGGCTGCAGCTGCTGCTGCCGCCGCTGCTACCGCCAGCATAACAGCAACACCTGGTGCTGAGGGAGCAGCCCAGCCTCCTACCCAAAGCGGCAACCCTCAGTCAGTAGCTGCACCATCTGGAGGAACAGCCACATCTGCCCTCAGTGCTGCCATAGCTCAAGCCGAAGGTCCTTTTACCTGCTCTCTGTGCTGGAAAGTGTTTAAAAAGCCAAGTCACCTTCACCAGCATCAGATTATCCATACTGGTGAAAAGCCATTCTCCTGCTCCGTCTGCCAGAAGAGTTTTAATCGCCGTGAGAGCTTAAAACGACACGTGCGGACACATTCAGACCTGTTGCGAGTGCAGTGTGGGGTTTGTGGCAAAGAATTCCGGGATGCCTCCTACCTCCTCAAGCACCAGGCCACTCACGCTCCTCCTGGAACTTTACCTCCACGCCCCGAGTACAAATGTGACATTTGTGGCAAGGGCTATGTGGCTCCCCAGAATCTATTACGTCATCGGCAGCTCCAACACGAGGGTGCCCAGCTGTCCAAGGATGGCACTAATACCTTGTCTTATCTGCCACCAGGGGCCTACCTCCTTCCACAAGACCCACAAGGCACAGGCTCTGAGGGAGACACCAAGCCAACATCCTATGGCCTCTTGGGTGCCCACCCCTTGCTGGTGGGGACAGCGGCAGGCAAGAATTTTTGCTGTGGGATCTGTGGCCGTGGCTTTGGGCGACGGGAGACACTAAAGCGTCATGAGCGGATCCACACAGGTGAGAAGCCTCACCAGTGCGCAGTGTGTGGGAAGCGTTTTCGTGAATCTTTTCACCTCAGCAAACACCATGTAGTGCATACTCGGGAGAGACCATACAAATGTGAAATATGTGGGAAAGTGTTTGGTTACCCCCAAAGCTTAACTCGGCACAAACAGATTCACCGATTACAGCTACCTTGTTCTTTACCACCCATGGGGCCCTCCCTGACCCCCTTGGGCCCTTCTCTCCCTCCACCCCCTGAGGGACTAACCTATGGCTGTTCTGACTGTGGAGAGCGCTTTCCTGATCTTTTTCATGTCATGAGCCACAAGGAGGTCCATGTGGCCGAGAAGCCCTACCCTTGTGATGTCTGTGGAAAATGCTTTGGTTTCATTGAGAATCTCATGTGGCACAAACTTGTCCACCAAGCTGCTCCTGAGAGATTTGTGCCACCAGATGAAACAGCAGCTGCTGTCGCCCCACTAGAGAACGGGCTAGCTAGTGGTGAGAACATGTCATCTTATGAAGATCATCCGACCTTGCCAAGTGGAGAACGCTTCTCCTGCTCTATCTGTGGCCAGACGTTCAAGCATTTCCTGGGACTTGTGACTCACAAGTATGTGCATCTGGTGCGTCGCACGTTGGCCTGTTCAGTCTGTGGACAGAGTTTTGCTGGAGCTTATGACTTGCTGTTGCATCGTCGCACACACTTGCAAAAGAGGCACTTCTCTTGCCCAGTCTGTGGCAAGCGCTTCTGGGAGGCTGCCCTTCTCATGCGTCACCAGCGCTGCCACACCGAGGAGCGCCCGTACCGCTGTGCTGTCTGTGGCCGTGGTTTTCTGCGCTCTTGGTACCTGCGTCAACACAAAGTGGTTCACACGGGTGAGCGTGCTTACAAGTGTGCCCTCTGCAACAAGCGCTTTGCCCAGTCATCCAGTCTGGCAGAACACCAGCGTCTTCACGTAGTTGCCCGGCCTCAGTGTTGCCCTACTTGTGGCAAGACCTTCCGCTACCGTAGCAACCTTTTGGAACACCAGCGGGTCCACCTGGGAGAGAAAGTCTACCGCTGTGACCGCTGCTCCAAGAGCTTCTTCTATCTGTCATCCATTCTGCGTCACCAACGCTCCCATGATGCTAAGCGTGAATTAAGATGTGGGGCCTGCCTCAAGCTCTTCAAAGATCCCAAGTATTTTAGCAAACACCTCCAGGCCCATCAGGGAGGACGGCCCTTCAAATGCAGCACCTGCGGAGAAGCCTTCTCCAACACTTACGGCCTCAAAAAGCACCGCCACATTCATAAGATGGAGCGCTTTGCTGCCATGGGGGCCCATAAGGAACAGCCCTAATATTGGAATAGTAGCAGCAAAAAAAAAGGGTGGACTGTATCTTGGTACTGTAGGATGGGATGTGAAGCTAGTTCCAGGTTTCTATGAGCCACGATGGCAAGGCATTTCCGTGTATAGAAAATAAGATATGCTTGTTAGCAGTGAGATGCTCCAGTTGGGCACTAATTTGGAAGAGTCATCAAATCTTAAAGTCACGAGCAGGACAAGCCAGATAGAGGCAAGAATGAATTGTAAAGAAGCCAGTTACTTGCTAGATTTCTGCTCTCTAG
This sequence comes from Diadophis punctatus similis, assembly GCA_023053685.1. Lineage (NCBI taxonomy): Eukaryota > Metazoa > Chordata > Lepidosauria > Squamata > Dipsadidae > Diadophis > Diadophis punctatus. Next base: position 1,981,824 of record JALIGW010000070.1, on the reverse strand, counting down.
CAGAGTATCTTGACCACTCTGGATTTTTAAACTAATTGCCTGGGGAAAGGGAGATGGAGATAGCAATCACAGAAGTGACCTTTGTCAAGCATGGCCACCCATAATGCAATGACACCCCCCCCCCGTGCATATGTGCGTCTCCCGCATGCGCCCTGCGCATGCGCGGCAGAGACCTGAAAACCAGCTGGCCGGCGGGAGGCGCACGCGCATGCGCGGTAAAGCTGAGCTGGGGCGATGGCTCGCCATAGGTTCGCCATCACGGGTCTAGTGTGTGGCACCTGTTGTCTAAATGCTGTTGTGCCATAACATTTCTATTATATTCCTGCCTCCAGAACAGTACCAGTTCATGATACAACTGGAGGTTCACAAAAACTTTACCTACAAAAGAAAAGTTGAGCCCAAAAGGTTTCTAGCCAAGCTTCCCTGGCATGCCACTTTCCACATTTAAGGAGCACTGAATGTTAAAAAGCATTTGGAATTGTTATTGTTCCCATTATGCACCCCTGAAGAAGCAAAATGCCAGGATAATTGTATTGTGTGCTTTTCTAAATGTTCAAATTGGCCCATCAGGAGTAGAAAGGAAATACAAAAGTAGGCTAGACTCCTTCCCCCTTGGGTTAGCTCTTCTTCCTTTGTGCTCAACACTCTCCCTAATCTGTTGGACTTAATATCGATGAACCCATGTGTGAATAATACCTTACTTTGAGCCCTAAAATGGAATGTGGGTTTGGAATGAGAGCTGTGACTGTACATTGTTAGCCTTCCCTAATGTTAGCCTTCCTTCTGCCCACCACTGAAAGTTGGATATGAAACAGAGAGAGAGAAAAATAAACTTAATTGGTGGGTCTACCAGGATTGCACAATGCTTTGGCTGCTCAGCTGCTCTCCTGCATTCCCTGGTTTGATCCATAAGCCTTTCCTAGTAAGACATGGTGTATCCACATAGTTCATTGAGCTAACTGCCCTGACAGTTATTAGACTCGTATAATGCTTCAAGTTTGACTCCAAAAAGGTTCTTCAAAACACAAACACAGCATCACTGCACCTGAAGTGGAGAATACTGACCAGGCATGAATAAAAAGATCCTTGCAAACTCTCTGACTTCCCCCAATAACCTTTCCTCCTCAATCCTCCTCCAGCAAATTGTAGACATTGGAGCACACCTTTAAATAGACTGGAGGGGAAACTAATTTTCTAGATGCAACCAAAGAGTTCTAAAAACAGGCTCCCTTGTGTACTGTGGACACCACACAGGTAATTCCCGCTTCCTTCCCCTCTTGTAACCCAAGCTGACAGTACAATAGAAAGTAATTTCAGCATTTTCACTCTAGCAAAGTGAGAGCATCTCTTCTGCCAGATGGCTGCACCAAAGCTCCTGAGTGTTGTTTTTGGTCTACCACCCACTTGCTCACACCCATAGTTCCCAGATTGGTGAGTGGCAATCCATGATTATGAGGATCCAAAGATGTAATGTTTAAATTTGGTTGTCCAGTGCCTAGAAGGGGAAAAGTTGCCAAAGGCTTTTTGAGCAGTAGAGAATAGAATTGGAGTTTATTGAGTGCAGGTATTTCTTAAGGCAGCCTCCCCCAAACCCCCAGAAATCTTGGCCTACAATAGCTAACCACTCTCTATGCTCAGTGAGCACATTGGGAGGGGAAGGGGGTGGATAGTGGCAGTATTTGTGACAGGCACTATTATAAATGCTTTCTTGAAGGAATTGCCACAGAATTCGGTGGCCAAATGATGTATGATGAAGAGTGCAAAGATGGGAAAAGAGACGGGAAGAAGACTAAAATGTTTTCCAGCCTTCCAGACAATTTCCTTATTGGCTGAGCACAGGGGGCCAAACCATGTTGTCCACTTTGAGTCAGCCCAGTTAGGTTAACATCTGTCTGAAACATACCGGTTCATCTTCTATCTCCAGAAGTGATTGCAACTGGATGTTCCTTTTCTTGTTTTATCTTTTTACTAAATTGTTAAAGGTCTGAATTTGTCACTGAAATTCAGTGAATTGTGGTGGCTATACCTCAGCCTGTCTTTTACAGAAATCGTTTTCCCCATTTAGAATTTTTCTTCCCTGCCTTCATACCGTATTTTTCGGAGTATAAGACGTACCTTTTTTCTCCCTAAAAGAGGATGAAAATTTGGGTGCGTCTTATACTCCGAATGTAGCTTTTTCGAAGCTTTTTTCCCCAGCCCTAATGAGGTGCTAACGATCTTACCGGCTTGCAGCATTTTTTTATTCCTACTCCCTCCGAAGTAGTTTTTCCAGCCCTAAGTCTTTGCAGGCTTGTTTTCATTCCTACTCCCTTCGAAGAATATTTTTTTCAGCCCTAACCAGGGGATAAAATAATGTGCTGAAGCTGAACAGACTAAGGACGCTAGCCAGATGAATACCTGGTAGGTAGGTTTTTTCCCCTATTTTCCTCCCCCAAAACTAAGGTGCGTCTTATACTCCGAAAAATATGGTAATTTGCAAATAGGACTGAGTTTAATACAGGTAGTCCTCAACTCATGACAATTGAGCCCAAAATTTCTGTTGCTAAGTGAAACATTTGTTAAGTGAGTTTTGCCCCATTTTATGACCTTTCTTGAAACAGTTAAGTGAATCACTGCAGGTGTTAGTAACATGGTAAGTGAATCTGGCTTCCCCATTGACTTTGCTTGCAGGAGGTCACAAAAGGTGATCCCATGATCCTGGGGCACTGCAACTATCATAAATATGAGCCAAGCATCTGAATTTTGATCACGACCATGGGGATGTTGCAATGGTTGTAAGTGAAAAATGGTCATAACTCACTTTTTTCAGTACTGTTGTAACGTCAAACGATCACTGAATGAACTGTTGTAAGTCAAGGACTACCTGTATTAGTTTTCCTTCTCATATGTACTGTCCATGCTTTCCTGGACTAGGTATTTCTAAGCCCCCTTGACAACGCCCCAAACTGGGAACTTGTTCTTACAGGAAATGCTGTTATTGGTTAATATCACCCATCTTGGGTGGGAAATGAGTTCACCATGACTAATCAATAGGTGATGTTCCTGTTAACTGGCTTCATAATAGCTTCCCAAATGGACAATGGAATATAAAATGGAGAAACAAGTTGATCAAAAAACATACTGTGTTCCCAAAATCACTAAATTTATGCCTTTTTCTCAAGGACACAGGATTTCTAAAGAATTTCTTTAAAATCGCAGGCCTAAAATATAGGACACAAATTGTATGATTGTGTATGCCTATGGAATGTTTGCTTCAGTCACAATTGGTGCAAACATTTGGCTAGATCTTCTTAATTCAGAATGGTGGCCTGTTTCCTAGTCAGAAGACAGGACAGTCATCGAAGTATATTTATTTTTATGATCTCACTTAAAAGGAATTAGTTGACCTTAACTAATTCTTGTAATTCGTGTATTTACAATCTGAATGTTTGGAAAATGGCAAAAGTGGAAATATATTTACTCTTTCAATGTATAGTTGACGAAGAGAAGAAGCTGAGAATGCAAAATAGCTGCCTTTTCTATTTTTCTAGCAAACTAAATACTTAAAAGATGGATGGGCAGAGTGTTCGTTATTAGGGACATATCTGATCACTTACTGTCAGGATTATTTGCATCCATTCCTCATCCTAGGAACCATTTGATTTGTCCAAATCGCTTTCCTCTTGGATTTGTTAGCAGGTACAATTCATGCACTTCAAAATGTATTAGTGACAAAATACATAGAATCTCCAGTTTATCTAGAACAGTGGTGCTCAACCTGTGGTCCGTGGATCCTGTGGGGCCGCAATGTCATCACAGGGGGTCTGCGAAGGCTTGAAGAAATGTTATGATTTAAATCTTGAGTTAAGTCTTGAAGGTCTTGTTCTGACCCAGCTTCCTGATAACAGACCACAGCACAAACAGCGTCCTTACGAACCTCTTTTTAATAGTAATGGCTGCTAATTGTCTTACTTAGCAGTCCTAAGTTCAAAATAAAGGATAAACAAGTCTTTTCTGTGCAACGGCTGTTAATTAGTGTCCTTAACAGTCGGCAATAGTTCAAGCAAAAGAACACAAGTCTGACGGAGAGTCTTTCAGATAACAGCAGATAACCCACACGAACCTTGCTGTTCGTTGGCAAATGGCCCAGGAACACTTGGCAGGCAAACTTGACGATTTCAAACAGGAGCAAAACAGGCTTGAATTCAGACAAGAACTTGAAATGAAGGAAGTTGCTTCTTGCAAATTCCTCCTATGTTTTCATCACTTAAATAGGCTATGGGAGTGGCCAATTAGCCCCAAGCCTTACTCCTGAGTAGACCTTCTCTGAAACCACTCTTGCCTTTTGGCAGCTCTGCGCACGCGCGCATTGAGAACAGGCTCCTCCTGTTGTTGTTCTTCACTTATGTCAGCCTCTGGAGGTTATGGAGGCCCTGGCTGAATCCCTGCCTCTGGCACCGAGCCTTCTCCACACTCCAGGCCTGGCCCAGGTGCCTCCCCACCCTCGCTGTTTGACTCTGTTGCCAGCTGCACAGGCCACTGGCGAAGCACAACACCAGCCTCTTCGCTCTCTGGCTCCGCTGCCAGCTGCACAGGCCGCTGGCGGACCACAACAGGTCTGTGGCCATGGTCCGTAGCCACAAAAGGTATTTAAAGGAGGTCCATGGTGAAGAAAAGGTTGAGAATCACTGATCTAGAAGGTACGAGGACTCTAGTCAAGCTCAGAGTAAGGGGCTAGAAGGCAATATTCCATGGACAGAGTTGTGTGGGAACAGTTTTTAAGGGAATGGTGGGTTGTTGAGATGAAGTAGTCTGGCTTTTAATTGTGGTTGGGAAATTGAGTTCTGTCATGCCCCCTGAATCTGCAGGGGAAGATGAGCTGGAACAAGAACTGACAGAGATGGAGAAGCCGGCTCCGTTGGTCTTGGAGGAAACTGGGGAAGGGCAGAGTCAGTCCAGGCAAGGCTTTTCTGAATAAGTAAGGCCTGCAGACAGGGAGAGCTCAGGAGAATAGCAAGGACTACCCCCTCCTGATCTGAGAAAAAGGAGGGAAGAGAGACTGAGATCAACGCAGATTGAGCGGGCTATGAGGGAGGAGAGTGCCCCGCCCCCTTTCACAAGGCACACCTGGGGACTGAGATGTAAGGAGGTGCTGGTGGGAGGGGCATTTGTCGGGAACAAGCGTTGAATCTGTGGAGCCTCGTGTGCACTTGCCAAAGCCTGGAGATTGCTGTACTCTGTCTTCTGGGGCTTGCCAGTTTGCCTGCTTCGCTGAACTACTTGCTCTGGTTACTGTTTAGCTAACCTAGCTTATTGGACTGCTGGCCCTGGTTAATGTTTGGGCTAACCTGGCTTATTGGACTGCTGGCCCTGGTTGCTGTTTGGTTAACCTGGCTTACTGGACTACTTGCAGCCAGAGGCTTCTGAAGGTGTATGTGAGAGCTTTGCTCCAGGACTTGTAGTGAATGTGGGAACGTTTGGGGGCACGGTTGGAGCAATAAAGGGGAGTTAGACCTGTTCTCTGGTTGTGTTGCTTTCGTGCCACGCCCCGGGTCATCACAAGTTCTTTTGAAGAACCAGTTGGTTTGGAGTATGTAATCAAGAATGATCAACCATCTTTTCCACTGTACTCTTCTGCCTTGCATATGTTCTTGGATGGATTGTTAATCTTGAATGTACTACACTAGGATGCTGGATATCCTACAGATGCCCACCGTCCACTTGGCTTTGTTTGCTTCATCCTGGAACTATGAAGCAGAGGGCAGAGAAGATATTCCATCTTTTGCTGGCATCAGACCTGATTTTGCTTTTTGAGATGCCACCTGATACACAGCCATCTCCTCATAACTTCTTCAACCCTCCTGTTCTTTGAGGAACATGGATTCTATGGTTCTCTGACTGGTACTGTTGTTCTGTACTCTCCTTTCTCATCCCATAGAGGGAGATGGACTTGAACATCCCCAAACTAGTGACAATTGCAAACTCAGAATGGAAGAGTATGCCACTGATAGGACCCAACCCATTGCAATCATGTTAGCTAATGACTTTTTATATTAATACAGATATATAAATACATACATTTCTATATGAATACTTCTTTTTAATAACCTTCCCTCCTTTTCCCATTGGCCAGAGTGCAGGAAGTGCCATTCTTTTAATGTCAAAGTTTATGTCCCTATGATAATGTGTACTAAAATATGTATAGGACCCCATTCTTGTCCACATGGCTGATGGACCTAAAATGATAACCTGTCCCTTCTTCCCTCATTGTACCCCTTGGGAACTGTACAGCGTGTGTTTCTCAGTCAGGGGTGGGGGAATGGGAGTGTGTTTTGTGTTTTAAGCCAAGCAATCATTTTAAAAGTGTCTGATTTACAATGTACAGACTAAACAAACATTAAAAAAAAGAATTTGGATATTGTTTGTGCTAAGCCAGGTTGTGTTACAAGCTGATGTAAGAGGACATTCCTTCAAACAATGTGAGTATACTGTTAGAATTAGCGCAGAATAACTAGGTTTATAATTCTCAAACTAATGAAACAAAAAAAAGAGTAAAGCAAGCAATGGCAGACGCTTTTGAATCATTGCTATCCTCTGTAAAAGACAAAATGAAGCTGCATTTACTCAGCCAGATCAAGGTGATCCTAGTACAAATATTTGTTGTTCTCTATTGCAGAAAGAAAGGGCTTTTATTTTTCGAGATTTGGCTTGTTTTCTCCAGCAAATCAGAGCATCCTTTTATTTGCTCAAAACCTTCTGCAGGTGGGAGGAGCTTTAGACACCATAGAGAATAAATTTCTCTTACATCAACTTATTCTTTTTTAAAAATAATTTTTATTAGATACATAAAAACACAAACACATAAAAACACAAATACATACAAAACAGACACACCAATAGGGGTACAATTTCCCCATGTTTACAATAAGCTCGCATCGGCTAATATCCACAATTATGTTATCCCTTATGTACATATTTACACTTTATATTTTACTTGCTCTTCCTTTCTTCATTTCTTACTTATTCTATAACATTGTTGTATAAAATAGTCTTACTTCTACAATAGTTTATCTTTAACTTTCTTATCAATCATTCAAATTATTGACATTTTCAGTTCATCCTTTACCTATTCTTTCCGGATGGGATACCGGTTGAATTATACAAAAATATACAAAACTTATTGGAAGGGATAATGTTAGAATTATTCAACGAAACACTTGAAAAAGCAAGAGTACTGCCCACATGGTCAGAGGCTTTAATAACACTGATACCTAAGGAAGATTTGGATCGACAATTAATTCAAAATTATAGACCCATCTCTTTTAAATTTGGATTACAAACTATTCATATCAATAATGACAGAAAGGGTTTAAAAAAATCCTTAATGAAATTATACACCAAGACCAAAATGGTTTTCTGCTGAAATGGCAGATTAAGAACAACATGAGAATAATAATGAATACGCTTGAGTATTATGAGGAACATCCTGAAAAACAGACAGCGCTGGTTTTCCTTGATGGCCAGAAAGCTTTCGACAATGTCAACTGGAAATTTATTATTCAGCAATTGGACACAATGAAATTTGGGATGAAATTTACAAAAATGATAGAAATAATATATTCAAAACAAAAGGCTAGAGTTATAGTGAATGGGGACTGTACTGAAAAATTTGATATTGAAAAGGGTGTAAGACAGGGATGTCCACTATCTCCTCTTCTGTTTATATTAACACTGGAAATTTTATTAACAAAAATTAGAGAAGAACAAGAAATTAAAGGATTAAGTATTAGAAAAGAAGAATATGAAGTTCAAGCATTTGCCGATGACTTAGCATTTATAATAAAAGAGCCACTTGAATCGGGACCGAAATTAATTGAAAAAATTGAAGAATTCGGAGAAGTGGCGGGACTTAAAATTAACAAAAATTTAAAAAATGATAACTAAAAATCTCACTAAAAATCAGGATAAACAATTGGAAGAAATAACAGATATGCAGGTGGTTAAAAAAGTAAAATATTTAGGAATTTGGCTAATGGCAAAGTGCTTATCAATAAAAGATAATTATAACAGAATATTAGTACAAATCAAAAAAGACTTAGACAATTGGAAAAATCTTCAATTATTATTGATTGGAAGAATATCAATTAAAATGAATATCGTACCAAGGTTATTTTTATTTCAGGTAGTTCCAATAAAACCAGGGAAAGCTTTCTTTGAAGACCTAAAAAAACGACTTCAAAGTACATTTGGCAAGGAAAAAAACCAAGGATAACTTATTCTTAAATTAGACAAATCAGATTCTTATTGCAAAGAATGTGTTTAGAAACATTTATGCATGCTCATCTATTCTTGTAAATTAATAATGAGATGAGATGAAGTGTTGCAGAAAAATTTGAGGGTACAGATTGAAATGGCATTTCTGGACATATTTTACATCATGAGACTGGTAGAATAGTACTGACTGTCCAGTGTCATTTTGCAATTCATGTGGAAGATAGTTGAGAATTCACCATGGACGTTTTAAAATATTTATATTAAATAAGAACAGTGAGAAAATGCAGAATTGAGAAATAATTTTATCTTAACAAGTTTATAGAGCTTTATAAAGTTCCTTTAAAAATGGAAAATGGCTGTTTCACTTCAATTAACAAAAAGGTATCTAAATTAACGAGGATTAGAGTTGGAAATATGTTGGGTAGCAACATAACCATTTAATTTTTTTAAAGGTCGTTCAGTTCTTTTTATATAGAATTTTCAGTCAGATTTATATGTAAATCAATTGTATTGATATAAACTATTTTTTCTCACATGCTTGGATTTACAATACCAATAGCACTTAGACTTATATACCGCTTCACAGTGCTTTATAGCTCTCTCTAAGTGGTTTACAGCATCAGCATATTGTGCTCTACAATCTGGGTCCTCATTTTACCAACCTCAGAAGGATGGAAGGCTGAGTCAACCTTGAGCCTGGTGAGATTCGAACTGCCAAATTGCAGTCAGCTGGCAGTCAGCAGAAGTAGCCTGCAGTACTGCATTCTAAGCACTGCACCACCATGGCTCATAAAAGTACAGTACAAAGTAGAATGTCAACAAATATTTTGGCTTTGGATATTTGCCAATAGAGACTCCCCATGCATGTACACACATAAGCATACACACACAGAGTTTACTTCATTGGCATAATGTAAAATTTTTATTTACTTAAATCTTTTGCGGCATATATTTTTAAAATAAATTTATACCTAGTTGAAAATACAGTCATAATTAAAATGAGTGGGTTGTAACAGCTACATGTATTACAAAATTATATTCCATGCCAACATAAAATATAAAGTCAGAAGTAAGGCCAATTTGATTCCATGGGACTTGTGCCCAGGCTAGTAAGTTTAGAAATTCAACACAAACTATTCACTTCCCAGGTACTTTAAATTTGTAGGTAACATTTTTTTCTTGTAAGAGGGAAGTGCAGACATCTGACCAAAACATGGCTCTGTTCACATACAGCATGCCAGCTTATGGTTAACAGAACCATGATTTACTAACTTAACTAGGTTGGGTGAGTTTGCACACCATCTTGTGTTACCCAGAGTGGCTGTGCACACAGTCCATTGAGCTAGCAATAAGGGCATAGGCCAGGGGTGTCAAACTCAAGGCCTGGGGGCAGGATCCGTCCCACGGGGTGCTTAGATCTGGCCCACAGGGCCCCCCTGGAAATAGCGAAGGACCGGCCTGCGGTGCCTCTGCTAGTGAAAACGGAGCTTGGGAGGGCCACGTGTGCCCCCCCGAGCTCCGTTTTCACTGGCAAAGGGTTGTAAGAGGCTGTCGCAGCTGAAAACAGAGCTCGGGAGCCCGTTTTCGCTGGCAGAGCACTCAGGCCACCACAGGTGCCCAACACAAGTGACGACATGCTGGCCATGCCCACCCTGGTCACACCCACCCTGGGCCCGCAAGGTCAAACACAAACCTGATGCGTCCCTCAATGAAATTAAGTTTGACACCCCTGGCATAGGCAGTTCCCAAATCTAACCAAGTCTGCTTTCCATTCTGTGCCCCACTTTAGAAACTGCAACAGGCATTAGTACAAACTGTAAGGCTTCTGTTCATTGGCTTGGGTTTAATAAACAGGTAGTCCTTCACTTATAACCATTTGTTTAGCAACCGTTCGAAGTTACAACAGCACAGAAAAAGTGATTTACAACCAGTACTCACATTTATGACCATTGCAAACAACCCTGTGGTCACATGATCAAAATTCAGGCACTTGGAAACTGGCATGTATGTATGATGGTCGCAGTGTCCCATGATCATGTGATCACCATTTGTGACCTTCCCAGATGGCTTCCAACAAGTCAATGGATAAAGTCAGATTTGTCTAAAATCACAAGATTCCCTTAAGAACTGCAGTGATTTGCTTAACAACTGTGGCAAAAGTTGGCCACGACTCACTGAACAGAACTTCTGGTCCCAATTGTTGTTTAGTGGAGAATTACCTGTCACATACCTCCCTACGACCAGTTAGGTCCCACAGAGAGAGCCTCCTCCGGGTCCCATCAGCCAAACAATGTCGGTTGGTGGGCCCACGGGGAGAGCCTTCTCTGTGGGTGCCCCATCTCTCTGGAACCAACTCCCACCAGAGATCCGAACTATCCCCACCCTACTGGCCTTCCGCAAAGCTGTAAAAACATGGCTCTTCCGGCAGGCGGGGTGACGAGAAGATTCCCCCATGTATGAATGGTTTTTAGTTTTTAATGCAATGTAATGGTTTTTTAAATGTTATTTTATTGTACCGTTCTTATCTCAGTTGTACGCCGCCCTGAGTCCTACGGGATTGGGCGGCTTATAAGAACTTTTAATTAAATTAAATTAAATTAAATTAATGCCAAGCCAAAACATGATTTCGATTGAATTCTAGATGATGCCAAACATTAACTGAAACTGTTCTGATCCCTGTGACTCAATTCAAGCCTGATATCGAACCCAGGATGGGGTGACCTAAATGCATTACAGATCTGCATACTCCTTCCTGCCTTTGCATTTTAAATTTCTATGGTTATTCATAATCTGGAATCAGAAATTGTAATTTGATTGCAGTCTCCAGTGTCTGGTTTGCTGTTATCAAGTAGTAAGTCAAGGAAAGCGGGGTACAACTGACCTGCCTATGAAATGCCAGGTTCCAGCTAACAACCTGGTGCTTTCCAATGATTTGGGGCACAATTGCCCACTATGAACATGCTGATTGGTGTTCACTGACATGGAGTTTCCAAACGTCTGGAGGCACTGAGTTGTCTGGAAAATTGTTTACTAAAAATCAGCATTCAGTATTGTAATAGCACATTTCATCCTTGGTTTTTCATTCTACCTTTCAATGTAGGAATTCCAGCTGAAAAACAAAATCAATGTGGTTTTACCTTCCAGAGCTCTTTTTCCACGGCTTTAATTCCTATGCCCCACACTGTCTGGCCCATATATTTGACGATGCTTGGCAAAGTTAGAGGAGTTATTGAAACGGCACAACAGACCGCACATTCAAAGGGCTTCTCTCCAGTGTGCAGTCTCTGCTGAGTGGTTAAGGCTGAGCTCTGAACCGCTTGCCACAGAGGCTGCAGCCAAAGGGCCTTTCACCAGTGTGCACTCGCAGATGCTCTTTCAGGTCTGTGGCACAACGGAACTGTTTGGGGCAGGCAAAGCAGAGAAATGGCTTGGATTCAAGCATAGACGGTGCGTGTCCATCGGAGGGCTCACGAGCTGGGAAAAGAAAGCAAGAGGTGGGCCTCTCGTCTTCCCTATGCTGAGCAGTGCTTCCAAGCTGATTCTGCAAAGAGTGGCATCCCTGAGGCCCACAAGCATTGCAAGATATGGAACATGGATCAAGATTCTCCAATTGCCAAGGTGATCTTGTAGCCTTCAGACTGGGAGAAGAGCCTTCAGAGTCATCCATTTCTGAGGCAGGATCTTCCCAGGCTATGCCATCTTTGAGCCACGTAGGCGGTTCCACTTTGAGAACATTCAACTTTTCTGGGGCATATGTTTGAAAGTCTCCATGGGTGCTACTCTCCTGGGTCAGCTCGCTTTCTCTAAGGCCACCGAGAGAAGCTCCCTGGCTATTGTTTTCCTGTGGCTCTGAAACTAAAGTTTTGCTTTCATCGAGTCCCCCCACATCACATTCCCCTCTACCGTTCTGCCTCATCTCTGTACCTCCACTTCCCCCTTTGCTCTGCTTGAGCCCTCTGAGGCTATTTGGCCTCCTTACTCCGAAGCCCCTCTCAGAGCTCTCTTGATTCGGCTTGTGAGCAGAGCCCCTGTTGTCCCCGACTGGCAAGAAGCCTTTCCCACAGCTGCTGCCACTCTCTAGCTGTAACTTACCAGGGCAGCTGTTGACCAGTTGCTTCTGTTCTTCCTGAATGTGGCTTCCCCCTGCTCTGTTCTGCCTTGAGCCTTCTGTGGGATTTTCAGTGCTTGCCTCTGGCAGTTGTTGTTTGAAACTGTGGCCATTGGGAAGGACTTCTTGGCTGTAGCTGCAATTGCTGTTTCCCCCTAGTTCCCTAGCATGCCCATTGCTATCAGTTGCCTGCTTCAGAGCATCTGCCTTAAGACCATCTTGGCTGCCCTGCCTTATAGCAAGATTAATACCAAGTCTGGCGTCATCCTGTTGCAGTCCCATCCTCTTGAATGTATCCATGCTATGACCTGGTTGTCTTTGGCTGCTGGTGCAGTAGTCCTCTTGGCTTAGCCTAGTGCTATAAAAGCAACTTTGCCTCCCTTGGAGGTTTTGATCAGTCTTGTTCTCCATAGTGGTTGGAGCTAGCATTCAGATAGGGTTGTCCTCGTCCAATCACATCGAGGACTGAGTCTGTCAATCAAATTGAACCTCCGTCCACCATCTTGGTTATATTCCCAGTTTAGACTCAGTCCTTCACGAGGTTAGACATGGTTCTCTACACTACCGTGAATTATCTGACTGCTAGCTCCAAAAAACCTACTTTTTCTTCTGTGAGTGTTCCTTGTTCCTGACCTATTGTCAGATCACTAAGGCGGGGAGGCTGGGAAAGAGGGTCTTAGCCCTCGCCACTGCAGCGGCGCTCTGCCCAAGTAATAGATCGGATCAGTGCTTGCACCTCCCGGTCGAACGGCGCTTGGGGGTGAAATGACTCTGCCTCATCAACAGGCCTCGCCAAGCATTCCCCACTCTCCTCAGCGGCCCAGACGGCGCGAGGAAATTCGAGCGTGCTCGCCTTTTAAACAACGGTGCTCCATTCCCATCTGACCAAAGCGGCTCTGACGGCGTGAGGCAATTGAGCTTGCTCGCCTCCTTAATAGACGGGCACCTTAGTTAATTGATAGCCGCAGCGGCAGCAGAGGCCAGCTATCTGAGCTTGCTCCAAGTCGCGCCTTCCACAACGGCTTTTCCCGCTCGCAACTTCAAAAGCTAACGCGGCAGCCATTTTTTGTGACATTCGATATTTAAAGCCGAGAAAAAGAGAGAGTGCCATGGCAGACGCCACGCCAAAAGCCCCTGCCTCTAAAACTTCGGGCAAAAGGAACCAAAAATCGGCGAGAGAATCCACTAAAGAGGATTTGGGCTGTCCTGCTCCCGCGGAGTTGGGTAAAACCAGATCGGCTTCCTCCTCCAGAGTGGTAGAGCGGGATGAGAGGAGGCACGATCGTGTGCTACGCAAGCTAACCGATAAAGCAGACAGGCGTTCCGCTTCATTGCCTCCTCCAGCAACTCTCCCATCGCCTGCTCGGGAGGAAAATGTTAGCTTGGATGCCCCAGCTGTGACACTGGTAGATACCAATGTATGGGGTGATGGTGGATTGGTGACCTCGGCCCGCGCGACACCTGCTCCTACTCCAGTAGCGTCGGCTTTAGTAACAGCTTCACCAACTGTGGCCTCCTTTAATAATCCGGCCCAGGCAATAACATCACCTGTTCTAGAGGCAACCCCCCACCATTCATCTGCACAGCCAGGTCCATCCACTCAGTTAGACCAGTCCAATTTGCAGATGATTATAGCGGCCACAGTTCAACAATGCCTAGCAGGCTTTCAACAAATGAACTGGCCATCTCAGGCTCCTTCCACGCGACCGCCCAGCCAGGCCCCATCACAGCCATTTCTTGGAGCGGGTCAAGCAGAAGATTGTTCTGATTCTTCCAGTGAGGCTAGCCAGCCCCCTGCCTTAGAGGAAGGAGAGTGTGATCCTACAGCATTGTCGGAGGATGAAGGCCTACTGCCTGAGCAACCTGTGTCTGTGGGCCTTTTTCCCCCAGCCCTATTTACCGTATTTTTCGGAGTATAGGACGCACCTTTTTACTCCCCAAAAGAGGGTCAAAAACTGGGTGCGTCTTATACTCCGAATGTAGCCCCCACCCCCCACCTGCCAGCCCGCCACTTTGCCAGGGGAGGAAAGCGTTTTCAGGCGGCAGCGCTGCGATCCCCTCCCCGATTCCCAAAACGGGGCGTGCAACCGGCGCTGCCCGCCACCGGAAACGCGATGCTCTTCTTTGCCGAGAAGGACCCTCAATCAGCCATCTCCAGGGAGCCACCCCCGTCCTCAGGAGGCAGCAGCCCCTTTAAGAGTGAGGGAGCTTTTTATTTTTTATTTCCCTCCTTCTAGCCTGAGCCGGCCGATCGCGAGCCCGCCGGCAGTGACAGCGCGCCACAGACATTCGTGGAGGGGATGGGATCGCTTGCCACCGCAGCCGCCAGCTCGCCACTCAGCCTTTTGGAATCGGGAAGGGGATCGCAGCGCTGCCGCCTGAAAATGCTTTCTTCCCCAGGCTGAGTGGCGAGCTGGCAGGTGGGTGGAGGCTTCTTCAGCTCCGCAGCTTCCTTGGGGCAGCAGCAGGACAAGGACCCTCCAACCCGAGGTGCGGCTGACCCCCAGGCGACTCACATACCTGCGCGGTGGCGGCAGTGGCAAGCAATCCCATCCCCTCCATGAACGTCTGTGGCGCGCTGTCACTGCTGGCGGGCTCGCGATCGGCCGGCTCAGGCTGGAAGGAGGGAAATAAAAAATAAAAAAGCTCCTTCACTCTTAAAGGGGCGGCTGCCTCCTGAGGACGGGGGTGGCTCCCTAGAGGTGGCTGATTGAGGGTCCTTCTCAGGCAGAGACCCCCCGCGGCAGCAGGGGCTGCAATGCAATGCTCTGAGCGGCGTGCAAAAAGCCTTCCTCCAATTTTGGAATCGGGGAGGGAAGTGTTTTCGGGCTGCAGCCTGAAACGCAATGCTCTTTTTTTGCTTCTGCAATCACTTCTCCCCATTCCAAAAACAGGGCAAACGGTGGGGTGTCCATAGAAACCCCACCAAAGCCAGCAGATTTATTTCAAAGAGAGGGGGGGAGGGAGAGGGAGAGGGAGGGGAAGGGGGGAGAGAGAGAGAGAGAGGAGGGGGGCATACCACAGTCACTTGCTAAAGTATTGAATGCTAGGTATGGCAGAATTATTTTTTTCTTGTTTTGCTCCCCCAAAATTAAGGTGCGTCCTATATTCCGGTGCGTCCTATACTCCGAAAAATACGGTAAGTCACTACTATATAAGGCAAGAAATGTAGCTGGGCTGCCTGCTCCATCCATTGCCCCGGGGGTTGCAGCAACTTCTACTAAGGAACCTGTGTTCACTGAACAGGTGTCAGAATTAGATGTGATACCAGCCCCACAAATTTTTGTGGACAATGTACAGCGCCAATACACCGCCCCGGCCTCTGGCCCTATGCCATCAACGCAAAACAAGAAGTTTTTCAACATTGCTTCTGAGTTAGCATCCCTGCTATCTCCCCCTACAGTGGATGTTCCTGTGGCCGCTCTCCACTCCCCTAATCCCATTCCGGGGGAAGCAGATGAGCTCTTGAAGCCGGATGACTGCTGATTGGAGCAGATTTTACTGAAGTCTCATCAGGCATCAGCGTGGGCCGTGCGGGCCTCTTCGTCTGCATCCTTTTTCGTGCGTTTGTCCTTGCTGTGGTTGCGTCAGCTACAAGAACAAGTACCGGCTTCGGAGCTACGCATATATCAAGATCTAAACAAGGTCATCGCGGCTACCCAATTTGCTGCGGATGCTACACTCAGGTCCGCTAGATTCTAAGTCGATTGCCGCCTCGACTGTGGGTCGCAGAATTAACTGGCTTTGTAACTGGTCAGCTGACGTGCGTCAGAAGTGGCACTTGGCGACAAAACCCATCTCAGGCCAGTTGCTGTTTGGCGAGGTCTTGGATCCGATTCTGGTCAAATCCAAGGACCGTAGGAAGATGTTACCTTCATTTAATAAGAAGGGGTCCTTCCGCCAAGCTCCCTATCCTCAGCGGCCCTTTCGCCCAGCTGACCAGGGTTCAAGCCTACCCCGAGCCCCAGGTCAGTATGGGTCGAGATCTTACTACCCAGATAGATCTGCCAGGGGGAGGCCCTTCAAACGCCCCTTCAGGGGGTGGGGATCCAAATTTCCTTGCCGCTCCAAGTGAAGGTGAGGGTGAACCGCCAATAGTGGGTAGATTGTCCCTTTTTGCAGATGCCTGGGACCTGATTACCCAGGATCTCTGGGTTAGAAGCACAGTTCGTTATGGGTTAAGGTTAGAGTTTATTTCTCAGCCCCCTCCCTTCTTTATTTATTTATTTTTCACACTTGTATGCTGCCCACTCCACAGAGACTCTGGGCGGCTCACAGCCCGGCCGAAGTTTCCCGTGCCGCTTCAGTGAGTGCTCGAGAGATGAGAGTTTGCAGGGGGCCAAGCTAGCGTCCGCAATGGACAGCAAACTCCAGCTGCTCCCCAGACTGGACGCCATTTACCACTGTTAGTCCCAAGCGGCAGGAGACGAGGGTTGCCTTGTGCCACTGGCTGGTGCAAATATACCGAGGCGGAATGCTGATGCTGCGCAAATGCAAATAGCGCTTTGCTCCCGCAGCTTCCAGCCATCACAACCCCCACTTCGGCCCACTTGCGCAGCGCCCCCCCCCCCCGCAACAGCACCATTATTTCGTTCCGGCCGGCGAGGGCTGCGCTCCTTTTTGCAAGTTTCACCACCTGCAAATTTGCACATTGCACGTGCCACCCCCTATGGCGGAGATTTCCAGCCCCACCACGGGCCGATCCCATATTCCAGAGCTGTGGTAGTCACAGGACTGGCCCTTTGGTCATCCCGGAACAGCTCCTCCACCCAGGTGCAGGAAAAGGAAAAGAAAGGAAAGAAGGAAAGGAGAGGAAAGAAGGAAAGGAAAGAGAAGGAAAGGAAAGGAAGAAGAGGAGAGGAAAGGAAGAAAAGAAAGGAAAGGAAAGGAAGAAGAGGAAAGGAAAGGAAAGGAAAGGATGAAGAGGAAAGGAAAGGGGGGAAGGGAGGGGAGGAGAGGGAAGGGAAGGGAAGGGACTACAGCTACAGCTCTGGAATATGGGACTGACTTTCCCAACATCAGCAAGCCACTGTCAAATAAGCTTCAATTATTTTGTAATAATTACACTAACTGTAATAATTTTGTTACAATTAAACAACCTTTAAAGATTTTGTTATGATTAAATAAGCATGTACGATTTTGTTATAATTAAATAAGCATTTATAATTTTGTTATATTAAATAGGTGCATTTCATATTAATAAAATGGAAGTTCTCTGATCATTATTTTACAAATGTATTTATCTTTTTTTAAAAATTCATATTAGTGGTCTGCGGAACTTAAAATTATGAATTAGGGTCTGTGGGATTTAAAATTATGAATTTGGTGGTCCGCGGGATTTAAAATTATGACCTTGGTGGTCCCTGAGGTCCAAAAGGTTGGGGACCCCTGCTATAAACAATATACATCATCATATTCAAATCTTACATAAAAAACCTTTTAGCTTAATTGACAATTCACAATTAATGATATTTCAAATTTCCCATCCCACTTTTACTAATCTGTTTTGCTATAAACAATATTCATCATCATATTCAATTCCAACATAAAAACCCTTTAACTTGATTATCCAAAATAAATAATATTAATACAATTTCCTTAAATCTGCTAATATGAACCCTATTTTCCTTCCTCCTTTCCACTAACCTTTCCCTCTTTAACCATTTTCTTTAGATCTCTCAAAAATTCCACTTGTTAATTTTCTCTTTTCATCCCATTCCCTTAACTTCTTCTTTTTTTTATTTTTATGTGTCATATCTTTTCTCCTGAGTCCTTTTTCTCTCTTTTGAATATATTGTTCGAGTGGTTCTCCCCCAAATTTTCCCTAGCTTCTTCCCATTATTTCCCTCTTTACCCTTTGGTTGATTCTTTTTTAAAGTATATTCCCCTCTATCTATTCTTTTATTGCCACTGTAAATCCCAGTGAAATCATCAAACTCTTTTTTGCTTTCAGTCCCTTCTTCAATGTTATTTTCTTGTTCCTCATTTATATTCTCTTTTACCACCTTCTCTCCTATTTCCTGCTCTGTATATTCCAGCAAATTTTCTGACTCATTATTACCTTTTAAAGTTTCACGCATATTTTTTAACATCTCAAATAATTCCTCATACATCCACAACTCCATGTTACCAATTTAACAAGTTTTTTAAAGTTTTTATATTATATCACCTTTAATTAAAATTTAAAGTCCATATAATCTCTTTTAGTTTTCAAATTCTAATGTCCAATTCAAATATTAGTCCAATTCACTCCAAGTCAAAGGTTTATTGTCTTCCACAGTCGTAAACAATCAAAGCCAAGTAACATAGCAAAACAAACACTCCTTAAAAGTTCTCACAGTTCCCAAATTATCTTTTTCAATAGCCAAGGTCAAATTACACAGCTGTACTTTCTCTTCTATCTTCCATCCAATATTGCAATGCTCTCTTTCCACCAGCAGATGTCACTCTCAAATCCACAATACTCTCGAATCAGCTGCTTGTCAAAACTGTCAAAAATACTTTAAATCCACATAAAAATGTTTTTCTCCAGATTCTTTCCTTTTGTTTCATTGTTTTAGTTTTAAAGTTCTCCAAATTCGATTGTAAAAATAGTAATCTTCTTGGGCTTTGGTGTTTTAGTCTCCGTTTTGTCCTTCTCCCTCCATGAAATTTCCCGATTGCCAATTAGCCGCTAATTTAAGCTCCGGGACACCTTTTAATATCCAAATTCGAAATTTTCTTTTACCTGTGAGTTGGCCAATCACTCACTCGGTTCCAACACTCCATTCAGACACCGCTCCTACACAAAAACGTAGTCCGGTTGCCCCAACTTCTTAGCGGTCATTTTGAAATGGCTGCCGCCCCCACCACCAGTCCGAAGAGCTATCTCTGACCTGTCGAGAAACTTGCCTGTTCCTCTCAGTCGTCCGAGACGCCTCTCCTTCTTCACTGTTCCTTCAAGACGGTTCCGGTCCGAAGACCCCCCCGACAGCGGTTCGTCAGTATGGATTTT
Organism: Diadophis punctatus similis; assembly: GCA_023053685.1. Classification (NCBI taxonomy): domain Eukaryota; kingdom Metazoa; phylum Chordata; class Lepidosauria; order Squamata; family Dipsadidae; genus Diadophis; species Diadophis punctatus. The sequence continues at coordinate 1,962,469 of JALIGW010000070.1, read as the reverse complement.
CGCGGAGCTCATCGGAGCCCGGTATTTTCCAGCCAGTCTCGCCGCGACGCTTCCAGTTTCCCGAAACCCAAAATAAGTTGATGGCACCTAATACTGGTATCTGATGATCCACATATCAATGTAACAAAATAATGGATCTTGGCTAAACATTATCATGCTCAAGCAATGACAGCACCCTGCCGCCTTTGTCCAGGTTCAGATCAGTGGTGAAATCCAATTTTTTTTACTATCAGTTCTGTGGGCGTGGCTTGGTGGGCGTGGCAGGGGAAGGATACTGCAAAATCTCCATTCCCACCCCACTCCAGGGGAAGGATATTGCAAAATCTCCATTCCCACCCCACTCTGGGACCAGCCAGAGGTGGTATTTGCCGTTTCTCCGAACTACTCAAAATTTCTGCTACCGGTTCTCCAGAACCTGTCAGAACCTGCTGGATTTCATCCCTGGTTCAGATGTTAAGCTGACCTAATCGTGGTTAATACTTGGAGGGACCACCAGGAAACCCCAGAGCTGTAGGTTAGCACATTGGAAGAAGACAATGGCAAGTAACGTCTACACTTGCCAGCAAAACTGCATGATTGTGTGAGGTTGTGCCCATTTATCTCCCAGGAGTCAAACGTAACCCAAGGGCATTTTACCCCTGACCTTTTTACAAAAAACTGACCATTGTGGAGAAATCAACAGCTACTAGAATATATGTTTTCAACTAAAGCCAGCAATAATGAGCAAAAGCACCAGACAAATCGGGGACATGGTGTTCTATATGTTGCCAGGAACTAAATTCCTTTCCATATTTCAGCACAGTCATAAACTGGGCTCCACCATTGGCTTGGCTCAGGGGTGGGTTCCAAATTTTTTTTGCTGTCGCTCTGTGGGCATGGCTTTCTTTTGAGGGCATGGCTTGGCGGTCATGTGACCGGGTGGGAGTGGCTTGACTATCATGTGACCGGGTGGGAGTGGCATGCCAGTCATGTGACCGGGTGGGAGTGGCTTGGCGGTCATGTGACCAGGTAGGAGTGGCCAACTTGTAAAATGTGGTGAAACTCACTTAACGCTCTTGCTTAGCAACCAAAATTTTGGGCTCAATTGTGGTCATAAATTTTTCTTTCTTTCTTTTTCTTTCTTCCTTCCCTTTCCTTTCCTTCTTTCCTTTCCTTCCTTTTCCTTTCCTTTCTCTCTTTCTTTTCTGTCTTTCTTTCTTTCTTGTCCCTGTCTCCCTTTCTTTTTCTTTCTTTCTTTTCTTTCTTTTCTCTTTCTTTCTTTCTTTCTTTCTTTCTCTTTCTTTCTTTCTTTCTTTCTTTCTTTCTTTCTTTCTTTCTTTCTTTCTTTCTTTCTTTCTTTTTCTTCCTTCCTTCCCTTCTTTCCTTTCCTTTCCTCCTTTCCTTTCCTTATATATCTATCATCTATATCTATATCTAATCTATATCTATATATCTATATCATCCTCTCTCTCTCTCTCTCTCTCTCTCTCTCTCTCTCTCTCTCTCTCTCTCTCTCTCTCTCTCTCTCTCTCTCTCTCTCTCTCTCTCTCTCTCTCTCTCTCTCTCTCTCTCTCTCTCTCTCTCTCTCCTATCTATCGTCCCCTCTTCCCCCCCTTCCCAGGCCCCCAATCCGGAAAGGTTGGGGAACTCTGATCTAACAGATGGGATTTGCAGAGTTGTAAGATAATGGATCCTAAATTCCATGGGCCCATAAGCAAAGGGCCCTTTACCTACTTGCCTTTTAACCATGGCACCAATAAATGCTCTGGGTTTGGCCCTGGTCCGCATGTCATTACCTCCATCTGTTCCCCAGCCCACAAGCGGCTTTAAATTATGTTTTTGTCAGAATTTACTTTATAATCCATGTAGGTACAAAAATGTAGCCCAACAAGGGTTGAGGCATTTCATCTTGCATGTCAAAAATTGAATGAGGACAATGCCTCCGTGATTTCAGTTTTATGTAATAAAGTTAATTCTCTTCTGGATGCAAGCTCTGAAGAAAACAATCAAGTGGATAGTAATCCCATAATTATTTTCATAAATATGTCATATCTATTTGGCAGGCAGGTTTCCAGAGAATGAAGTCCAGGAGTAGCCTGCTTCTGACTGCACAAATACTATTATAGTCAATCAGTACAATAACTTCACATTTGCAGTATGTGGAAAAAATTCAGAATATTAGTTTCACAATTCATGTAAACATAATCTTAGAGAGGGCTGTAAAGCACTATGAAGCGGTATATAAGTCTAAGTGCTATTGCTAATCTCTGTGCACAGCTCTGGCAAACAATGGAGGTACACACTTAGGAGCTAGCACAGAGGGAATGTGGTTTCAGCTGATGTATGTTAATGAATTATCAGTTTCATAGAGAATTAATAGACTTGTACATTCTGCATGGGAACATTCCAAAGATCACAGAGAAAAATAAGGAATGTTATACTTTTCTCTCTCTATGACCCATTAAATAGGCTGTATAAAATGTTGTAAAATTATGTTCACCACAAATTAAGAAAAAATGTTTTAAATTCCATATATTGTTTACATTTGCCACACAGAGCATATATTTGAACTCCATGTAAAAAAAAATAGTACACAAGACATTTGTTCTCCCGGAGCTTTCCAAAAATCGGTGGAAGCCTTTCATTGTAACTGCCTGCCTACCCGTCAAGTGAATCAAATCATCCAATTCTTCTATGGAAACCCCCCTGTATAAGAAAGGAAGCCATAGCCAGACTCCTAATCCATACCGAGTCGCGTTGAACTCACATTTCTAAAGATAAACCCTACTTGAACTAAACCATACAAAGAACTGCGGAGAAAGAAGCGTTTCGGGGCTTTATCTGGGGCACAGGAGAAACAGCGGAGGATACTTTCGCTCAGATACTTTCCAGCGGGGAGGCGCAGGGTCCTATTTCACACCTAAAGCTGCCTGCCTTTCGAGGAAGCCAAGGGGCCAATTCTGCCTGGTCAGGGTCCATTGTGTCACTACGGAGACCGCGAAGACCCAGAGCCAAAATTGAGGGAGGGACCACAGACGACCGGCAGCTCCAGGAGACTATGGCCAGCTCCAGGACGAAGCAGAGGGCGTGCCGGGCTCTCAACCTATTCCGATTCAGACTACAAGAGATCTCGCTTCGCCCTCACCTTCCCACTTCTCCGGGACACCAGTCCGGGTCATTTTTCCCCCTTCCAGCGTTGTCCTTTCACAAACCAAGACAACCAGCGTGCTCGACCCAAAGCGCTCGGAGCTGACTTTTCCCCGCTTCTTACAACTTAGCAGACTGTCCCAACAGCCACTGCGAGAGCCCGCTACCCACCCTTTTACGGCAGCCGAGAAAGACCAAAATTAGCGAAGTGAGCTCATGTGCCGTAATTAGAAATGAAGGGAGGCATGTTCCCCGGGGTCACACGCACACACCCCTGGCATTTCTCCGAGCCCCCCCAGGGGGGCGCGCCCCACTATTTGAGAAGGACTGCTTAAGAGAGGGTAGCACAGTAGTGGCAAAGGCGAGCCCCACCGCCTAGCTCTGCGGTGCTTTGTAAACCGGCCGCTGGCTGGCAGCAGAAAACAATCCTGGCTTCCATCTTCGAAGGGCGCGTCCACGCCGTCTGCCCCCCCCCCCCATGACTTAAAGTTTTCCCGCCGGTGCGAAATCCCGCGGGGAAGGTTTGCGGAGGGCGTGGAACCGCTGACATGGGATGGCAGGTCGGGAGTCCTTAGCTGGATGGCAGAGAGTAGCCAGACAGCCAGAAGGGAGAGAAATAAAACCTTCTACTGGAGTCTTGGCCCCTACTCGAGGCGGAGCGGCGAGGCGAGGCGGGTGGTGGGGGTGGGCAGAGCGACCCTCCACGAGCCTCTCTTCCCTCCGGGGGGCAGCACCAGCATGGGTGGCAGCCTTTCCTTAAGGGGGGGAAGTGCCCCAATTCAGCAGCTGGCATAAGGCGCGCACCCGGGCAGAGAGGGTAGGCGCACACACAGCCACTGCCGCCACCGGTCTCTCTCTGCCTGGCTCAGCTCCGTTTGATTTTGTCCTACTTTGGGGACAGGAGGCGGGAGATCTCCCGTGTGCTTCCCTTGCAAGCGCCCATGAGGAACCGACGCTTGGAGCAGTTTTGGAGCTTGTTTTCAAGCCCGGGCTGCTTGGAGTGAAAAGCTATTGCAATAGCCCAGGCTTGAAAATGCATGGCCGGGGCCGCATGGCTGGGGCCGAGGAGCGGTCCTCCTCCTTAATAGGCTCCAAAACTGCTCCAAGTGTCGGTTCCTCATGGGGGTTGGCATGCCTTCCCCTCTGCCACCAGGCGTAGGAGGAAGGTAAGGTCGGGAGCCCGGTGGGGACGGTGGGGGCCCCGCAGCAAGCTAGGCTGCAGGCAGCGTGGCCTGGATTGGAGCCGCACTGGGCCATGGCGGCTTAGCCAGCCACGCGAGCTTCGAGGGGATGGTGGGGGGGCTGCAGCAAGCTCCGGGGATGGGGTGGGAGGGCCTAGCACGACAGCAACTTACCTGTAGGCAGGAGGAGGCAGCTCAGTTGGGGCGCAGGGCAGGCACCATGTGGGAACTGGGAAGGCAGCTTAGGCAATGAGGAGTGAGTGGGTGGGGCAAAAAAAGCTGAAAACAAGATGTAAACGCATGCGCAGTGCCGGAAACTCGGCTTCTGCGCATGCGCAGTAGAAAAAAACCCAGAAAATTTCAAAAAAAATTTTTTTAAATGGCGGCGCCCAGGGACCAGCACCGACCGCTCCGGGTCGGTGACGTCATCGTGACATCACCAGCGGGCCACTACCGGTGCACCTGCACCAGTCCGTACCGGGAGGAACCCACCCCTGGCTTGGCTGATATATTTAGGCTGATGCCAAAACCAAATAAATAAAATTAAAGCTTATACGATCTGTGAACCCCACTGCCCTGAGCAGAATTAGGTAAGATGTAAAAAAATCTCTCACACATGAACCAAGAAACCTGTTGAGAATCCCTGCTAGGCTTCCCTTAAACCAGCTGGCCTCAGCACTACAATTCCTATCATTCTCAGCCAACAGGCTACAGTCCTGACTCAGAGTTGACCTATGGGTCTTCTTTGTGCCCCACTTCTTAGAGGTTAAAGCAGGGTGAGCTACAAAGCCTCCCTCTCTGCCAACCCAGAAAAACGGACCAGCAGGAGAACCTCTGAAAGCTCTATAGCAGGGGTCTCCAACCTTGGCAACTTTAAGACTTGTGGACTACAACTCTGGGAGTTGAAGTCCACAAGTCTTAAAGTTGCCAAGGTTGGAGACCCCTGCTTATAGTATACTGTACTGGATAATATGTTAATTTATATTGCTAGTCCATGTATGATATGCCATACGCTAAATAAATAACCGTACTGGAGTGCAGATTCTGTTTTTAAATAGACCAGCTTTAGAACATCCAGTTACCTCCAGTTGCTACTTAAACTGGATGAGATTTCCTCCCTTACTCAGGGAAGGCCATTTGAAATCTCAATAGCCCCATCCCAATGGATTGGATTACAACTCCTATCACCTCCCAGGCAGTTCCCTAAACCTATCATTACAGCGCCTCACCCTGCTTACTAGCAGACCCTGTCCCTAACCTTCCCAAGGAAGCCGGAATCTCCGAGAAATCCAGGAATTCGAGCTGTCTCCTCCAACCTTCCCGAAGGACCCATGTGCCCCCCCCCACCTTCGCTTCCTACCCCCCAACCCGCCTTTACGTGCACAGAAACCAGGTGTTCGGGGCCGGCGGCCAGGGACATAAACGGCGCCGTCCTCCCCACCCCCAGATCTGCTATCTTCGGCTGTGAAATCGGAGGGCGCAGAGAACAATAGTCCGTAGCTGGCAAAGCTTCGCGCGAGTGAAGCTTGCGCGAAGCTTGGCTGGCTGCGTGCCCGGTGCCAGAAGCCAGTGAGTCCCCACCCTCTTTACTACAAGCTGGATTCACTGCCCCCCCATTCACTTTGGATTCTTTGTCCCGCCCAGAGGCATGGAAGTTCCTACACCGGAGCCTGTCCAGTGGCTGCATGCCCGCTTCTAGGATGGATTCTCACCTGTACCTGTTATCCATTCACTTTAACATGAATGTTTTTGCCCTCGGGCCCTTCACAACTTTCAGCTTCCATCGCTCCGTGAACAAGCACTTGGAGAAAGCTCTCCCCGCCCCACTTCTCTTGGGTTGCTGTTCTCTTCCCATGTACGCGCATCTCCTTTAAATGAAACCAGAAAAAAAAGAAATGGGAATGGCAGAGTCGGTCCCCTTTATTTTTGCCGGCTGTCAAAAACGCAAATCCCCGGCCCCCAATTTAAAGGCACAAGACACTCGTGTAATGTCCAACCTTGGCAACTTTAAAAATTGCGGACTTGAACTCCCAGAATTCTGAGAGTTCAAGTCCACAAGTCTTAAAAGTTCCCAAGTTTGGACATCCCTGGTTTAAATACAGTGTTTTTCAGTGGAGCAATAACACAAGATGAATTACAGTTGAATCCTAAAATTCTTCTAGGATTAACATTTCTACTGAAGGAAGACCCCCTCCCCAGATAGAAGAAGAAACCATGAGGCAGGAAAAAATTCAAACACAATACAAATAATTAAATCACAACAGTTTAAATCCTTTTAAACCTAAAACACAAGCCTTGTCTGGCTCATTTCCAGAGCTTACAGCCTCAGGTGAGCTCAAGTGCAAACACTTGAGATTACACATAACTCAGTAGCTAAACCAATTAACAAAATAAACAGACACAGGAACTAGTCAGATTTGCCAACTCCGCTTCTTTTTAGTGTTGGGAGAAATTTCCTTGGTTCATTCCCAGCTGGGAAGCAGTCACCGATGCTGAGAAGAAATAGACATGGAAGCAGCTGCCAGAAAAGGGATCCTTTAATTCAGGAAGGCAAGAAAAGTAGTGACACAGCTGGAGCGTTCCTGGCTTGCAAGCAGAGTGGCATGATAAGTGTATGGATTTTTATACCCATTTTCCCTTTGAAGTTTGTGTGGTTTGATGAGATTTTGTGTGTGCCTTTAGTTAAGGTGATTGCTCTGAATTCTGTCTTCCTGCCTTTTTTTTAATATTTTTTAATTTTTTTTAATTAAATACACAAAACTATACAACAATACAACAGTGACATACACAACAAATAATAAACATTTTGGGCTTTTCTGTTTAGCCCCTAACTCCAATAAGCTATCCTCGGAACTTTACATAATTTAAGTTACATTTTTTTTACCATAATAAACAACTATATCCGTATTATCTATATAGCCTTTTAAATCTATAGTTTTTACTTATATTAATATAAATATACCGTGTTACATTTAATGAATTTTTACACACAAATATCTTATATTATTCAGAGTTGACAGATATACATTTTATACATTCCTTCTTTTTCTTAACCAATCATAAAATTTGTTCCATATTATATAAAAGTCTGATTCTTGTTTATCCTTTAATTCCTTTGTTAATTTGTCCATCTCAGCGCAGTCCATTATCTTTCTAATTATGTCCTCCTCTGTAGGCGTTTCACTGTTTTTCCAGAACTGCGCGTATATAATCCTAGCTGCCGTTAGAATGTGAATAGTAATGTATTGGGTATCTTTGTTAACTCTTGGTTCAATGATGCCTAACAAGAAAAACTCGGGTTTATTAGAAAATTCTTCCTGGGTTATTTCTTTAATCCACTTCCCTATAATGGCCCAATAGCTCTTAGCTTTCTTACAGGTCCACCAGGTATGATAGTATGTGCCTATTTCTTTTTTGCATTTCCAACATAAGGCAGATGAATTCTGCGAAATCCTTGCAATTCTTGTCGGTGGAAGGTGCCACCTATAAAACATCTTGCACTGGTTCTCCTTGAAGGCCACTGACATTGTCATCCACCAATGTGTCATCCAAATTTCTTCCCATTTATCTAAATCTATCGAATATCCAAAGTTTTTGGCCCATCTCAGCATTGGTTCTTTTACTATCTCCTCTTCTAATTTATATTTTATTAAAAATTTATAAATTTTTCCAATCAAATTATCTTCCGGTTGTCTTCCTGCCTTAATGGGTTAATCCTGTTCCTGGGGCTTTGTCTTTCCTATCCTGGGGGTTAATTCTGCCAGGAAAGAGGAAAAGGGAAGTTCCAGGTGAGTTATTTTTAGCCTGATTCCCCTTAATTGCTCTACTTAAGTGTTCCTTTCAGCTGGAGCTTTTGCCTGGGGTTTTCTTAAAGGGAGAAGGGCTGGCTTGAGTCTCTTGGCACTGTTTTCTGAGGTTTCTGCTGCTGTGAGGTTTCTGGCAATGTCCTTTTGGGGTATACTTCTCACATTAGGAACAGAAATTAGCCTTTTTCCTTCCAAACAAAGCCAAATAGGAAAATTATCCCATCAATAAACACAGGATTAAACGTCACCAAAAACCAGTTTTAGACCAAAACTCAGAAAGGGTATATAAACTCATTTTTGAATGTCAATCTTCCTAGCTAGCCAAGAAGCCTTGCTGAATGTCACTCATCTTGGTTCCTTGTCATTAAAAGCTTCTTTCCGGCAGCTCTGCTTCCTTATTCAATTATTTCTTCAAAGTGCTGATCGTTGCATCCCGGATGGAAGAAACCCAACGGGAATATTTCCTCCCAACACTACATTAGGGTTATGTTGCAGCAAGCTGGAGGATCACCACTTGGTCACAAAAATAGGCCTACAAATGTAGTTCCCTTCCGTCATCTAATGGTGGTGTGGATTTTCAGAGCTCACATCTGATGGCTCAACAGAGACCTTCATAGTGCAATAAATATAGCAAAAGTTAAGAGAACACCTGTTTTCCTGCACCTTCAGCAAAGTTAATTGTGCAGAGTAGGGTAACCATATCTGGGATGCAAAAATCCAAATTACTTGATGGCAAAGAAGGGATAATTTAATCTATGCACAATTTGGTAGTGAAGGGACATAATAGAATTAGTCTAACTTGCTATTTTGCTTCTGTAATAATCGCTTTTGCTAACTTCTGCTATCTTGTTTTTCTGTGCAACCTGGTGCGTGTCTCAAACTAGAAGCTGTATGTGTGTCATTGCCCGTCAGGGTTCAGACATTGGGCAAATACCTGTGTTGCTAAGCAACCAGCCCCGTTCCTTGCTGCACTGGCACCAGTACGAGAGCATGAACACACAAGGCTACAAGGAATGCTCTATAACCGTGATGGCGAACCTATGGCACGCATGCCAGAGGTGGCACGCAGAGCCCTCTCTCTGGACATGGGCGCCATCACCAGCTGCTCTGGTTTCCGGCTTGAAAAATGGCCTGAAAACAGCCAAACAAACAGCCAAAAAACAGGCATGTGCGTGCCGGCCAGCTGGTCTTTGGGTTTCCGGTGCTCCGGCACGTGCACATGCACGTGCGTTCCGGTTTGGGCACTCGGTCCTGAAAAGGTTTGCCATCACTGCTCTATAAGATAAGAAAGGCATGGACAGGGCAAGAACAAGGAAGGCTCAATAGATAAGATGAACACACAAAGAACAAGGAACTACCATGGGTTGGGCCAAAGACTATTTTCTCTTATTGTCTCTGATTGGTTACCTGCATGTATAAGATGTTTGTCACACTCTTCCCAGGTGTGGCTTTTTCCCCTGCATGCTTGCTGCCTGTATGCTGTGAAAATTGTCCACCCAGCTGTTTTGCTTTGGCCAAAATAAAAGCTGTTACTTTTTCCAAGCCTCTGCTTGAGTCTCTTTGGCACTTTGATGACTTGAGTACATTTTGGACCTTACAGTAGCCTATCTGAATAAACCTGATAAATCTCACTTCTAGCTGCAGTGCAAACATGTCATGATATTATGTTTGGCCATGTCTTCATGACACATGAAGGCAGTTTAAAGTTGATCTTGTCCCAATTTTATAGTATTGCTTCTTTACTCTCAAACTAAAAGTTGGTGTTAATCTGATGTGCTTCAACAACAACATGGTTTCTGAAGCAACCAAAGAATGGAATGTTACATATATTTATCTCTTTATCTCATATCCCATTACTTATCTATAAACAAATGCATAAAACATCATCTTTTCAGTCCTGATGTCAGCAGAAAGTCCAAGAAGGGTAGCCATAAGTAACAACATATCTTATTTTAACCTTGATTAAATAAACCAACTTTATACTCTTTCCTTTTACTTCTAACAGTCTGAATCACTCAAATATTGTTGCAGGGTTTAATTTCATTTCTTCTTTGTTTCTTCATAGAGTTCCTCAAAGGCTTTAACAAGCCCCTTCTGTAAATACAGTAGGAAAAAATTATCCAGGTCATTCTCTTGATTTATCATTTGCATGAAACTCCCTTTTCTAAATAGTTATCTACTTTCAATATCATCTCTATCTTGTCATATAACATTTGGTCTACATCTGACACTTCTTCAGTAACATATTTTGGACATAGTCTATCCATAGAACCAGACATAATTACTGCATTGTTGATAGTGGCTACTGATTCCATTCTTCAAAAGTCTCCCTCAGTATTTTTATTGTCATAACCAACTTGGCAGGCCTGTTATACTGTATTTCCTTTACCTAAAATCTTTAGTTCCCTCTAATGTCCAGTTTTTTAAATTCCATTGTTTATTTAGTGTCTTGCAAAAAGCAAAACAGGATTTATTTCCCACAAGCCACTGTTTGTATTTTATAAATAATTGTAAAATCTTATTGTAAAAGTTTTAATATTCCAATTTTGTCTGGCCCCTTAGTCTGTTTATAACTTTCTAAGATTAAACTCTTATTTACTTTTTTGTTTATTTCAGACTCTTTAAATTCTTATGCTTAAAGTTTTCCTTGGTTCAGGATTAAAGGCGGACTCACCCAGTGTTTGCAAACATGATTTCGTCTGAAAGTCTTCACCACAGTTTGATCAAGATGACTAATCCTATCATCTTCCATACTCAAACCTGCAGAAAACCATCCTATGGTCTGCTTCAAGGTTGACTCAGCCTTCCATCCTTCCAAGGTCGGTAAAATGAGGACCCAGATTGTTGGGGGGCAATATGCTGACTCTGTAAACCGCTTAGAGAGGGCTGTAAAGCACTGTGAAGCAGTATATAAGTCTAACTGCTATTGCTATTGTGGGGAGCAGCCAGTCAGAGCACATTTGGGCAATCTCCTTCCTCTCCTTATTCAGAGACATTCCAAGGAATCAATCTACTCACCTGTTCTGTGGCCTTTGTCACAATCATGATAGTTCACTATAACCTCCCCCAGACTCTTAATGTGTGAATGCGCTGATCGTCAAGGCATGCCAGTTTTCAATATCCACCATCCCCTCCTGGAGCACCATGATGACAATTAGACAATGATGAAATGTTGAAAAGATTTTTATCATTTTGTAATCGCTTACAGCATCCCCCAAAGTAATACAACTGAGATATTTCTGTAAAATAAGCAACTGCTGGTTTACAGTGCTAAATATGTTCTTTCACTAGTTGGTTGATTTGTCAATGTTTGTCCAGCATAATTAAGAAAGCCCTTGTTTACTTGAAGTACAGTAAGGCATTTGAAAAAGTAGACCACCATCTACTTCTTGGTAAGATAGAACAATATGCGATAGACAGTACCACTACCAGATGGATATGCAATTGGCTGACCAACTGCACTCAGTCGATGGAACTACATCTACATGGGGGTGGGAAGTATGCAGTGAGGTACCTTAAGGTTCTGTCTTAGGCCCAGTACTCTTCAACATCTTCATAAATGATTTAGATCACGGGTGTCAAACTCACGTCGTCACATGATGTTTTTTGATGTTTTTTGATGTTTTTCCCATTCGCAGAGCTGGCTGGGGTGGGTGTGGCCTGCACGTGACGCACCCAGCCTGCGGGCCACCAGTTTGACACCCCTGATTTAGATGAAGGAATAGAAGGGGAACTCATCAGATTTGCAGACAACACTAAGCTGGGGGTGGGAAGTGCTAACACTTTGGAAGATAGATTCAAGATTCAGAAGGATCTTGATATACTTGAGCATTGAGCCCTATCCAACAAAATGGAATTCAGTGGTGAAAAAGGTAAGGTCCTACACTTAGGCAAGAAAAAACAAATGCACAAGTATAGAATACTTGAGCACCTGACTCAACAGTAGTGCCTGTGAGAGAGATCTAGGAGTCCTGGAGGACCATACTTAAGTATGAGCCAGCAGTATACTGCACTTGCCAAAAAAGGCTAATACAGTCCTGGGCTACATCAACAGAGGGATAGTATCAAGATCACATGAAGTGGTATACCACTTTATACTTTACTAATGAGGCCACACTTGGAATTCTGTGTCCAGTTCTAGTCACCACAATACAAAAAGGATGCTGAGAACCTAGAAAGAATACAGAGAAGAGCAACAAAGATACTTTATGGCAGGGGTGTCAAACTCACGGCCCACGGGCCGGATGTGTCACGTGCTGGCCACGCCCACCCGTTTTAGCAAAGGGGGGAAAGTCACGATATGTCACGTGACATGACACCGCGAGTTTGACACCCCTGCTTTATGGCTTTCTCTGGAGCAACTGTAAGGGTGCTAAGGATGAGGATAAACAGTATGATGAATGGTTGCAGAAACTACGGATGTCTAGTCTAACAAAGAGAAGGACGAAGGGTGACATGACAGCTGTCTTGTAGTCCTTGAGGGGGTGTCACAGAGAAGAGGGGGTCAACTTATTCTCCAGAGCACCTGAGGGCAGAACAAAAAAGTAACAGATGAAGCTCATTAAAGAGATCCAACCTGGAACTAAGGAGAAATTTCCTGACAATGAGAACAATTAATCAGGAAGGGCTTGTCTCCTGAAGTTGTGGCTGCTCCATTGCTGGAGGTTTTCAAGAAGAGATTGGACAATTGAAATGGCATAAGGTATCCTGCTTGAGCAGGGAGTTGGACTAGAAGTCCTCTAAGGTCCCTTCCAAACCCATGATTCTATGATTTTATATTTTCTGCCCACCCACACCCAAAAGGCTCACTTCTAGGCAACAGATCAACAAGACAGAGATAACACAGCATGACTTTATTTGAACAGCACAAGAAAATGAACCAGAACCCCAGAGAATTATTTTTAATTAAAAAAGAGAGCAAAAACAGACATAAGTCAAATATACAACACTAAGAAGAGGAAATGTGGCCACAGCATCTCCCTGATTACATACCAGTCCATCTGACACCTTGCAACACATGTCTCAATAGCAGTCTGTCCCGCTTATTCCCCCAGCCTCACATCATACCCATCATACCCATCACACTACCAAGGAAACAGACCCTAAAACCTGTGAAAATATTGTAGGAAATATTGTAGGAAACCACAGCATCACATACAGTATTTCTCCAAAACCAATCTTAGAACTACCCTATCAAGACTGCAGTACTACAGTCAACCATTAGATGGCAATATAAATATTCTTTGCTGCAGTATTGTGGTCAACCAGATTTTACAATCCACATATGGTGGTTGAGCTCAAGTGGGAAGTTATTTTTTGCTATTATCCTGGAATTACAGCAGTGTTTCTCAACTTCAGCAAAATGAAAATGCATGGGATTTCCCAGCCAGCATACTGAGATTGGAAACACTAATTCAGAGGTAAGCTCAAAACTTTACCAGTTCGGGCCCAAAATTATCTGGAAAGCTGGGTTAAAATGGCACCACCTAATTTGAAAAAATTTAAAAATTGGACTAGACCTGAAAAGGGGACAGTTGAAGGTAGTCCTCAACTTAACAATAATTCATTTAGTGACCATTCAAAGTTACAACGGCACTGAAAAATGTGACTTATGACTGTTTTTCACCATGATCTTATGATCAAAATTTAGGTGCTTGGCAACTGGTTCATATTTATGACCATTGCTGAATCCCAGGGTCATGTGATCACCTTTTGCGACCTTCTGACAAGCAAAGTCAATCGGGAAGCCAGATTCACTTAACAACCGGGTTACTAACTTACCAACTGTAGTGATTCACTTAACAACTGTGGCAAGAAAGGTAATAAAATGGGGCAAAACTCACTTAACAAATGTCTCACTTAACAACAAAAATTTTGGGCTCAATTGTGGTCATACGTTGAGGACTACCTTATTAAATTATCTGAAGTCTAAACTAAAAACCTTTTGGAAGGGATTCTGAAATACCAATTTTCACTGGAAAACAATTGAGGGTTTCAAAATAAGAGTGCTCATGTCTCACAGTAAAGGAATATCCCATATTTTATCCTTTGCTGCCCCAGTTCCCACACTGGGTTTTTATGCTTGTAAAAAAAGTGGAGATGTCTTAAAGCAGTGCTTGAGTTTTGAGAGGAACGGTGGGGGGAGGCTCAATAAGCATACATCACTCCAATTCCTCCTAATTTCAGCTACTCCAAAAGCAGCATCCAAGGGACTGTAAGAGAGAAGCACACCTCCCCTCACTTTTTTGTACTTTCACATTATCATAAAGGGAGAGCCAAATCCTTGTTTTCCAGGAACTATGGAATTTCCCCCAGCCTCTTCTATCATTAACTTGGACAAAACCTGTTCTCTTTGAAATCCTACGTAGAAGAAAAAGGTATCCTCATAGCTGCCCAATTTGGCATCCCTTCTCACACCAGTTGAACTCTTGATACAAACTCTAGAATGGATAGGAAGGCCCTAGTTTTCCACCAGGTTGTTTGTGTGTTGAGCGATATATGGAAAGGGAGGCCTACCTCCAGGCTTAGCGGGCGGTAGATTTCAATACCAGTTCTATAGATGCATTGTTAATAAGTATGCAATGTCGGGTCTATCTGATAAACATGCCTTTGGGGCATAGATAATAAAGGCAGTGTTTATGCAGTATGTGTAAGTCTACACAGTGCCTGTTGGAGTCTCCCTGCCATTTAGACCTGGCACGAGAAAACGGCTCCTGCCAGAACACTGTAGCCAGGCTAAATGCAACCACACTATGCTGCATGTGGTGGAGAAGTGATGTTCAGCCATTGTATCCATGCTAGGTGTGCACTGCCTATACGGGCAATGGTAACAGTGATGCTTGGGAACATCTTCCTGGCGGGGGTGGGGTGGAGGAACATACAGGCGTGATACACTCTAGTATCTATAAAATATCATACCAGGTCCTCGTTGGCAAGAGAAAGTAGAAGTCCATGCCAAATCTTGGCAAGCTGCTTTCAGCATGCCTGCTAATTTTTAGCACACTGGGGAGAAATTCTCCACTCCAGTTTTTCCTATGGAACAAGTTGTCATTGTGTTGACTGATGTGGAAATATCAGATCGATAAAGCCCAGGCAGATTTAAGCAGGCTAGGATTACCATTGCATGCATGGAAGCTAGCAGAGCCTGGATGACACTTTCCTACCAGTAGATAGGTCTTCAGGCCAAATTAAGTCCCCCCCCCCAAGACCAGTCTTTACGGCGTGGGGAGGAGTTGCAGACGATGCTTCCGGCGGATGTGCCTCTGGAGGGTGTTGCGTTCCCCGAAGCGCATGTGGCATGCTTCACATTGGTAGGGCCGCTCGCCAGTGTGCACCCGCTGGTGATGGGAGAGCTCTCCAGAGTCACGGAAACGGCGCTGGCAAATGGGGCACTGATGAGGCTTCCGGCCCGAATGGGTGTACTTATGGCGCTCCAAGTGGGAAGTGCGCTTGAAAGCTTTGCCACATGCCCGGCAGATGTGGGGCTTGCTTTCTGAGTGAGTAATGCTGTGGCGTTGCAGGTAAGACAGGTACTCGAATGTTTGCAAGCACACAGGGCAGCTGTATGCCTTGCGCAAGGTCCCCCCACTCCCACCCCCTTCAGGGCCCCCTGGTGTCCCCACTCCCTCTTCCATCAGTACAGTGTAGGGCAGCCCCTGACTGTCAATCAACAGGTAATGCCCTAGTTGAGAAGTTTCTCCTTGGTCGAGACCTGTTGTGGTCACCCCTGGAGCGTGTACCTGTCTGTCTGCTCCCAGTAAGCCATTCAAACTTTGAACAAGGGTGCTGCTAGGAGAAGGTGCTGGTGGCCGAGAGAGTTTAGGAGGTGAAGAATGGACATCCTCTCCCTCGACCCCCATCTCCAGCTTGATGTGCTGTCCCACATTGCTTTTGGGTCCTTGCAGGCAATCCAACGTTTCTGATAATTTATGAGGATCCCTTATAGATTTGGAATGTCTCTGCAGCTCCATAAGTTTTGTATGAGAATATGAGTGATTTCCTTGGGGCGCAGTACCAAGTCTGTAAAAAAAATAAAAGCAACTGCAACAATTAACCTATGCAATGTAATGCTATGTTAATAGTTTATTTTTTAAACAGCCCTATAGAAACAGCCACAAACTTTTTAGGGGCAGAACTGTTAAATTTGAATTAAATAGCCATGTCAACCAGTTTAACAGTTGTCGTTGACATTCAAATATACAAAATTAAGCAGTTTAAGCAAATGAAATTAGCATCTTAATAATCTTTTGGAATGGGTGAAGAAAATGCTACATTATGATTGGATAGATTCTCAGACTGAATTCACATCTCACACAAGCCATAATATTATTTGTTTGGACTTGGCTTAGAGTGGTGATCTTGGCCAACTGTACTTTATTCATCAAACCAAAGCTACATCAAGTTATGGTTCAGAGCAGAAGTGAGTATTTTCTTTTCTTGCTGTCAATGGTGGCATGACAAGTGATGTCACCACCAGAGGAGATATAGCTTAAAATATTCTGCTCATTTGTTCTCCTCTTTGGGGGCAGAGTGGAATTAAATACGGAATGAATACATTTTGCCTCAGAGGCTTTCAGAACCATTTTTCATTTGTATTTAGAATTTTTGTATTTAAATCCAGGCTCTTTAAAAGTACCCACTCTACTAATGAGGTTTAGCAGGGCAATTTGGATGGTGCTTTAGGTCCTGTCAATTAAACTTTTCAGCCATTAATCCAGTGACATCCCAAGATTGTGCACGTCTAGTTAGAAGTGGATATTATTCTCTTCAGAGAGATTACTCCAGCTAAGTATCTTTATGATTACAACCTAAGGCATCTAAGGAACACTGGATTTGGCAATAAATCCAACTCTATTATTTCATTTTATATTTTGGATGTTACATTTCAAAACCTTATTTTCCCAACTTAAATGTTAACTTATCTTTGAATGAAAAAGCACAGGATTAGGCTACAAAACTGCAATTTATTATTTCCTAGATGGTATGTAAAGTTTGTAGTCCCAACTGATAGGGTTAGGGTTAGGGTTAGGGTTAGGGTTAGACTGCAATCCTAAGCATACTTAATTAGTAAAGGCCTACTGGACACACTAGATCTGGAAACATGCATTCTGTAAAGTAGCAACTATTTTAGCTGTTAGCAAAGTAACTGACCTTGCCTTGTTTCACTTCCCTTAGCAATGTGATTCAGCAGAATTCTGGGAAATCTGTGCACCTAACACATGAACAAAACATTTACGAACACTACAAATGTCAAGACTCCTGATCAAACCCTAAATAATACCTATGTATTTGCTGTATTTAATAAACATTATCTTAATCCTATCATCCATGATAGCCAGATTTTGCCCTTTAAAATCTGGACCATATAACAGATGTGTAAAATTCATGTCAACAATAACAGAAGAAATGCAAAACAAGAGATTTGAATAAAGATTGACTAGGCTAGGGCAGGCTAACATGATGAGAATTAATCAATTCCAACAGCCTTCTTCAATTTGGCACATTCCAGATGTGTTAACACATAAGAATGTAAGAACAGCAATGCTGGGTCAGGACAAAGCCCCAGTAAGTCCAGTATTCTGATCTCAGAGTGACCAACCCAATGATTATCTTGGCTCAGGGATGATAGGCTTTGTAAACCAGCGCATTTGCAAGGTTCAGATATGGGAAATCTGGTCTTCAGAATGAGGCAAGAGACATTATATACACTACAACTTGTAAAGTTGTAATTTCTTAATCAAACCACCACTTCTCCTACTCCTATTACTATGAGACTGTTTGGTGTAGTGGTTAAGGCATAAGGCTGGAAATTCAGTCCTGCTTTAGGCACAAATTGCACAGTGGCAGATAAGACAGCACTCCAGAGGGTTAATGTCATTGCCCAGAGGATCATTGGTTGCCCTCTCCCCTCTTTGGAAGAGCTTTATAGCTCCCGCTGCCTTAAGAAAGTTCAAAACATTCTTAAAGATCCATCTCATCCTGGGCACCCTTTTTTTGAACTATTACCATCTGGCAGATGGTACAGGATAATAAAAACAAGGACAAATAGGCTGAAAAACAGCTTCTATCCCAGGGCAGTAACCATATTGAATTCTACTGTATAGTGCAATATTAATGCAATATCAGGGGTTTTCAATTCAATTGTATAGAATGTGAAGGATGTGTGTTTGTGTTTTATAGTTATAATGTACACTGAAGATGGCATTTAATTTTGTTGTACAATGTGCAATGACGCTAAACTAAGCTAAGCTAAGCTAAGCTAAACTAGCTGGGTGAACTTGTGCGTCACTTTCTCTCAGCCCTAGGAAGCAGGCAATGGCAAGGCATTTTGAAATCTTGTCCAGAAAAATGCAGGAGTTTGTCTCTGTAGAGCAGTTGCCAGGAGTCAACATTGACCCAAAGGGTAAAAAAAAAAAACCCCACCTCTCTATTACTAAGGAAAGGATGAAAAAGACTAAGAAGTGCAGAAAAACAGTTATCCTGGTTTTTAAGGAATATATACTAGCTAATACATCAACATTTCACATGAATTCCAAAAAATAACTTACTGAAAAGTGGTGCATGTAGCAATCTTTAAAAACCTTTAGGAGTTCCTGATAAGGATGCCTGGCTTTTTGTATGACAGCAGCAATTGGAAAGTCGGGGTGCTCAGATGTCTCCTAGGAATTTTTCTTAAATTTGTGGCTATGTGTTTTCTTCTCAGTTTGAAGGTTTTCATTTCCAACTTAAGTCAACCAGATGTTTTGGGAAGTTTGCAGAGGAAAAGCAGCAGTGTTCCTTTACTGTTCAAAGTTAAACTGCTTCTGAATATGGAAGCTCAGTATTTTATTTAAAATGCTTAAAGGAGAAGGATACAGTGGCAGTTGAGGATTGAACAGATTGGAAGAAGTAAAGAGCTATATAGCAGAACTTGCAGGATAATTGGATCTTAGATCCCCCATTTTTGGGACAAGCCCAGTGGTGAAATCCAATTTTTTTTGCTACCGGTTCTGTGGGCGTGGCTTGGTGGGCATGGTGTGGCTTGGTGGGCGTGGCAGGGGAAGGATACTGCAAAATCTCCATTCCCACCCTACTCTGGGGCCAGCCAGAGGTGGTATTTGCCGGTTCTCCGAACTACTCAAAATTTCCACTACAGGTTCTCCAGAACCTGTCAGAACCTGCTGGATTTCACCCCTGGACAAGCCAATCTGCACTCCCATGATTCTTCTCCTTGAATATTACATGCCAATTGCTATCTCTCCAATTAGCATTTGCAACAACATTTCTTTTCTAGCCTTGGTATCATATGTAGCCTGAGGACTGGCTTATTAAATTCCACAGAACGGTTTTGGCAAAAATCCATGCACTTCCTCCTTTCTGTCCCAAATAACAGTAGTACCCATACATAGATGGAATTAAACAGGCTCTAAACTTACCCTGCTTGGGTGATATTCCAATATCTCTGTTCTCAACTCTCATCCCTGCACCTGTTTCACAGCAAGGTGCAGTTGGTGCCACCATGCATCTTGTGCTATCATCCTGTAGAAGAGGCCACTTTAATGTCCAGGAAGAGATAAGTGAGGTCTTTGGGCCACCTATCAAGAAGACAAAGTCAACTGGCAGTGGCAGGCAGTGATCCAAGCACAACCATGAGCATTATAAATCCAAGATCTCCGTAAGGATGTGCCTGGCAGAACATACCCCTGCCTGAAAGGCTCACAAAGAAAAAGACAGCAATGACATCTTCGACAGGGGCAGGCAGCAATCCCGAAGTAACAATCCAGACAGCGGCAAAGTTATCCAAAGCACAGTTATAGTGAAGATGATTCTTAAGAAAGGATCCAAGATTGGGAGCACCTACCCAGCAGGCACAGCCGGTGGCAAGCAATGCCAAAACATCCTGGCAGATGAATCCAAACTGATTATTCGCCCAAAGACTTGGTAGAGTTAGCACTGGGCTACCAATATCAGTTTAAAATCAGCCACCTCCATCTCCAAGCGGCCACGAACCCGTTTAGCGCTACCGATGTGGGTTTTGTGATGAGAGAGAGAGACCGAACCCTTCTGTTTATGGCAGCTGTTACCTACCTTTCCCCCACTCCCCAAAATCAATAATAATATAGAACAGGGTATCAGGGTATATACAGAACAGGGTATCAGCTCCCCTTAGTGTCTCATAGAAGAGAGGGACCAGTCCTAAAGAAAAAGAAGGGAGAACTCAAGAGCAAGTCGGAAGAAAGAAAGAGGGGAAGACCCCCCGAGGAGAAGGAAAGGAAGATCTCTCTAAAGGGTGGAGGATCTACCTAGATCAGAGGTGGGTGGGTAAGGCTGGAGGTTGGCGGAGGAGGAGTGAGTGTCACAGCGAAAAGCGTCCTGACGGAAACGCAGCAGTTTCTCCCACCGGCTCTGGCCAAACCGGTTCCCGGGTAAACATTCCTTCTGTAGGATTGGAAAAAGCCAGGCGAGATGGAGTGGGGGGAGGGGGGTGTCCCCAATTTCTCTCTCAATGAAGCAAGTGGTCCCAAATCCCAGTCATCCCTATTTCCCCAATTCACCTCTCGCGCAAATCTTCTCTCCGTTTACTCCACCTTCTTTGGGGGGGGGGGGTGAGAAGAAGAAACGTGCTTTTAGTTTATGCGCAATCTTTTCTAAGCGTCCATGAATCCTAATAGAGGAAGTGAGATCGTAGAACAAAGGTATATCGGCTGTGGCTCCTTCCAGCGCAGGGGGAGTCACCCATTTTGGCAGACGTTTGGGGGTATTTTTCCCTCCTCTTGAATTATTTTTTTGGCATCCAGCCAGGAATTTTCTGTTCGGGATGAAATCCGGTGGTCCCTTATCTACCTTCTATTCGTAGGACTCTTCTCTTCTAAGCACAAATGCAAAAATTCCAGATTTCCAGAGAAGAAAAAAATAATAAAAAAATTTTAAATTGCAGACTACAGGAACCAGGAGCACTACTCAGGTGACCCTGAGGACACAGATAAACCTCCAAGTGCTTCAACTCTAAAACCGGGGTGTCAACTCAAGGCCTGCGGGCCACATCGAGCCCACAGGGTGCTTAATTCTGGCCCACGGGGCAGCTGTGGAAATGGCGAAGGACTGGCCCGCGGTGCCTCTGCCAGTGAAAATGGAGCTTGGCAGGGCCACACACAGCCCTCCCAGCCCCCGTTTTCGGCCTGCACAGCCTCCTGCATCCCTCTGCCAGTGAAAACGGAGCCCCGTTTCGCTGGCACAGGGCTTCAGGAGGCCCGTCCAGGCCGAAAATGCCCCCCGCCCCCGGGCTCTATTTTCGCTGGCAGAGGGCTAGCAAAACAAACTAAAAGCAAAACAAAAGGAGAAATGCTTCCCCTTTTGCATTTGAACATACAGGAAGGGACAGGAAGGGAGAAAGGGAAAGAGGAAAGACAAAGAAAAAGATGGGAAGATGGGAAGAGAGCAAGGAAGGAAAAAGAATGAAGAAGGAAGGAAGGAAGGAAGGAAGAGAAAGGAAAGGAAAGGAAGAAAGAAAGAAGAAAAAGAAAGAAAGAAAGAAAAAGAAGAAAGAAAGAGAAAGAAAGAAAGAAAGAAAGAAAGAAAGAAAGAAAGAAAGAAAGAAAGAAAGAAAGTCCTGCCTTAGCACTTGGCCACCAGCAGCTGGCAAGGCTCCTTTGGTGGACAAGGGTTTGGCGCTCTCCCTGGTCTCGTCTTCCTCCACTGGAGACAATGGATCCCCCCAGCCCCGCCCGGGCCACCACAGGTGCCCCCGACACAAGTGATGTCAAGCTGGCCACCCCCCCCCAGCCACACACACCCGCCCCCCCAAGGTCAAACACAACCCTGATGTGGCCCTCAATGAAATCGAGTTTGACACCCCTGCTCTAAAAGGATGCAAATGACCAGCTGTCTGCAAGGAATATAAATCCTTCCATTCCTCACTATCCTGTCAGAGCTGAAGAAGCTTCTTGAATGAGAAGCAAAACGTCTTCAAAGAAAAAACAAGAAAGTCCAGTTGCCTCCTGAAAAAGCACCTTTGGGACAACTATGACCTGAATGACTGAGAATCTCTACAGACAAATGCAAAACGTTAACCCATGCATTTTAGTTTTTAACAGTGCCAGTTGTCTCCTTTGTAATTTATTCTCTCCTTCAAGACTTTGCTTCTACTCAAATCCATCCAATCCCTCCTAATATTTGTACTGTCCCAAAAAGACAATTGCGATGTGAGTTTCATATCAAGGGGGTCCGTTTTGAACCTCCCCTCACTACCAAGTATTTTTTGCCTAAAATATAGGCAAAGATCTCCAGACCTATCTTATCAAACCAAAAGTATTGTACATGTGTGTATGGAGTTTAAGAAGGATTAATAGATATAAATGTGGCATTTCCCAGTAGGGAACAGAATTACAGTTGTAAGGGATCTTGGAGATCCAACACCCTGCTCAATCAGGAGACCCTATACCAGTGATGGTGAACCTATGGCACGCGTGCCACAGGTGGCACGCGGAGCCATACCTGCCGGCACGCGAGCTGTTGCCTAGCTCAGCACCAGCGCGCATGTGCGTGCCGGCCAGCTGATTTTTGGCTCGCATGGAGGCTCTGGGAGGGCATTTTTGGCTTCCGGAGGGCCTCCGGGGGGACGAGGGAGGGCGTTTTTGCCCTCCTCAGGCTCCAGGGAAGCCTCTGGAGCCTGGGGAGGGCGAAAAATGGACCTACCGGGCCCACCAGAAGTTGGGAAACGGGCCATTTCCGGCCTCCAGAGGGCCTCCGGGGGAGCGGGGAGGCCGTTTTCGCCCTCCCCAGGCATTGAATTATGGGTGTGGGCACTCGCACCTGTGCGATAGCGCGCGCGCATGCACTTTCGGCACCCAAGGAAAAAAAGGTTCGCCATCACTGCCCTATACCATTCCAGACAAATGGCTGTCCAACCTCTTCTTAAAAACCTATAGTGATGGAGCATTTCTGGAGACAAGCTGTTCCACTGATTAATTGTTCGTACTGTGATAAACAGTTCACATTCGCATATGGAACTACCCGAGACAATAACTTGAAAGTAGCAAAGAATTTTATTAGCGTATTTGCAAATACGGGCCCAGCAAAGGTGAACCCAGAACACAGCATACATCAGCTTTTTATCTCCTTACACAAACCCATTTCCTCCCCCTCCCCTTTTCCTGTTTCTTCACAGTTTTACCCTATTTAAGCTTTTATTGCCCCTTCTGTTCCCTGCTTGCGGTTACAGCTGGCACTTTTGTGGTTTGACATTTAGCTTATTACCTGTTACCGGTATATTAAAAAAAACAGCTTATAATTTTTCTGGTTACATGCATTTTATGTTAAGCATTTTAGATGCAATATATATTCCATTTTGTTTTACATATAATGATTACATTGATTATATATTCATAACAATTCCCCCTTTTTCAATTTTCTTTTATTGATTTCTAAATATTTTGATCTATTCGATAGTTTCATACTGTTGTTCAAATTGTTGCAATAACGCTTGACATAATAATAATAATAATAATAATAATAATAATAATAATAATAATAATAATAATAATAATAATAATAATAACAACAACAACAACAACAACAACAACAACAACAACAGAGTTGGAAGGGACCTTGGAGGTTTTAGATTTAGATTTATTATTAGAGTTGGAAGGGTCCCTGTAGGTCATCTAGTCCAACCCCCTGCTCAAGCAGGAGTTCCTACACCATTTGAGACAGATGGCAGTCCAGTCTCCCCTTGAAGGTCGCAAGTGTTGGGGCTCTCACAACCTCCACTGGCAAGCTGTTCCACTGGTTGATCGCTCTCACTGTCAGAAAGTTTCTCCTCACTTCCAGGTTGAATCTCTCCTTGGTCAGCTTCCATCCGTTATTCCTTGTTTGGCTTTCTGGTGCCATAGAGAACAGCCTGACCCCCTCCTCTCTGTGGCATCCCCTCAAGTATTGGAACACTGCTATCATGTCACCCCTGGTCCTTCTCTTCACCAGACTGGCCAAGCTCAGTTCCTGCAACCGCTCTTCGTATGTTTTATTTTCCAGACCCTTTATCATCCTGGTTGCTCTCTTCTGCACTTTCTCTAGAGTTTCAATGTCTTTTTTGTAGTGTGGTGACCAAAACTGGATGCAGTACTCTAGGTGTGGTCTGACCAAGGCTTTATAGAGTGGTACTAGTACCTCTCTGGTCCTTGATTGTATCCCTCTGTTTATGCAGCTCAGAACTGCATTGGCCTTTTTGGCTGCTGCTGCACACTGCTGGCTCATATTTAGTTGGCTGTCTACCAGGACTCCGAGATCCCTCTCGCAATCGCTGCTATTGAGTGTGGTTTCGCCCAGTTTGTATGTGTATTTTTGATTCTTCTTACCTAGGTGCAGAATTTTACTTTTCTCCGTGTTAAATTTCATTTTATTGGTTTGGGCCCAGTGTTCGAGTCTGTCAAGGTCCCTCTGGATTTTGAGTCTGTCCTCTGGGGTGTTTGCTACTCCCGCCAGCTTGGTATCATCTGCAAATTTGGTTAGTTCTCCTGCTATTCCCTCATCTAGGTCATTTATGAAGATATTAAAGAGTACTGGGCCTAGGATGGAACCCTGTGGTACCCCACTGCTTACTTCTCTCCATGTGGACTTAGAGCCATTGAGGACTATTCGCTGGGTATGGTTGGTCAGCCAATTGTTAATCCATCTGGTTGTGTAGCTGTCTATCCCGCTTTTTTCTAGCTTATGAAGGAGTAGGTTGTGGTCTACTTTGTCAAATGCTTTGCTGAAATCAAGGTATATTATGTCTACTGCATTTCGCTGGTCTACTAATTTGGTCACAGTGTTGAAGAATGAAATGAGGTTGGTTTGGCATGACTTCTTCTTAACAAATCCGTGTTGGCTGTTGGTTATTACTTGGTTTGTTTCTAGATGATGGGAGAACTGGTTTTTAATATAACAGGTCTTCTAGTCCAACCCCCTGCTTAGGCAGGAAACCCTACACTACTTCAGACAAATGGTTGTCCAACATCTTCTTAAAAACTTCCAGTGTTGGAGCATTCACAACTTCTGGAGGCAAGCTGTTCCACTGATTAATTGTTCTAACTGTCAGGAAATTTCTCCTTAGTTCTAAGTTACTTCTCTCCTTGTTTAGTTTCCACCCATTGCCTCTTGTTCTACCCTCAGGTGCTTTGGAGAATAGCTTGACTCCCTTTTCTTTGTGGCAACCCCTGAGATATTGGAACGCTGCTATCATGTCTCCCCTGATCCTTCTTTTCATTAAACTAGACATACCCAGTTCCTGCAACCGTTCTTCATATGTTTTAGCCTCCAGTCCCCTAATCATCTTTGTTGCTCTTCTCTGCACTCTTTCTAGAGTCTCGACATCCTTTTTACATCGTGGCGACCAAAACTGAATGCAGTATTCCAAGTGTGGCCTTACCAAGGCATTGTAAAGTGGTATTAACACTTCACGTGATCTTGATTCTATCCCTCTGTTAATGCAGCTTAGAACTGTGTTGGCTTTTTTGGCAGCTGCTGCACACTGCTGGCTCATATTTAAACGGCTGTCCACTAGGACTCCAAGATCCCTCTCACAGTTACTACTGTTGAGCAAGGTACCACATATACTGTACCTGTGCATTTTGTTTTTCTTGCCTAAATGTAGAACCTTACTTTTTTCACCATTTAATTTCATTTGGTTTGATAGTGCCCAATGTTCAAGTCTGTCAAGATTCTTCTGTATCTTGAGCCTATCTTCTGGAGATTTGGCTATTCCTGCCAGTTTGGTGTCATATGCAAATTTGATGAGTTCCCCATCTATCCCCTCATCCAAGTCATTGATGAAGATGTTGAAGAGTACTGGGCCTAAAACAGAGCCTCCACTGCATACTTCCCTCCATGTAGATGCAGTTCCATTGAGCACTACACGTTGAGTGCAGTTGGTTAGCCAGTTTTGAATCCATCTGGTGGTGTTGCTGTCTATCTCACATTTTTCTACTTTACTTCTCTGTTCATTTTCCTCCTCATCTTTTAAGCACAACATATCCCCATCTTTGTATGGTGCTGGATCTCCTAATGGCATTCGCTTAGTTATTGCAGTTTCTTTTAATCTTTGAGTTAACCCCCTACAACATGGAATTATACAACATCCTAATGCTATCAAGACTCCAAACACAGCCACAAAGGACATCGCAAGAGATACTAACACACCTTTTCACTTTCCGAACCAGGATTCTAAGACTCCTGTAAACGAGGTGTCTACTCTAGAGTTCTCAGCTAATTCCTCTGATAAGGTGGTTCATCCTTTTAATGCTCTGGTAATAGTTCCTTCAGGAGCAGTATTATTAGGGATGTACGTACAGCATCCTTTGTCTCCCAGCATTATACATACTCCTCCTTTTTCTGCCAGTAACATATCTAAAGTCATTCTATTTTCCCAAGCCATCCGGCTAGTGGCATCCAATTGCTCAGATATTCCTTTGATTGCATCTCGAGTATAGTTTATGAACCTTTGTTGGTTATAATAGATATAATTGATCCAATCCACATTTTTATTAACTGTTACCCAGCAAAACAAAAATGATTCAAAACCAGCAGCTATCTTGTTTCTTGCTTTATATTCATCTGGGACCCCTCTAGGAACTCATATAGAATGTATATATATATATATATTGTCATCAAATGAAGTGGCTAATGCTCTTTTTACTCTGGTTGAATTGGAAGATTTATTATTAGGTGGATGTAGAGAGGCAATTAATACAGGGTCTTTAGCATGACCACTGTACAGATGCCAGACCAACGGGAGGGTAACATGGGATGTTATAAGTCCCCTCCACAATACCACCAAATATCTGCTCTAGGAACATGTATATTAGACATATTTCCACAAATTCCAGATACATCTTGACACATAATAATAGTCTCACACTGCCATAAGTTCCCCAGATGTACTGAGTTTTCAGTTATAGTTCTGTTTATGCAAAAAGGGAATGTAATATTTCCAGGTCCCTGGAAGGTAGGTGTTAAGTTGTGGGCAAAGATCGCAGGAGACAGACGTCAGAACAGCTCTTTTATTAGCTCACTCAAGCAACCAGCAACTTGCAGTCTGACAGATAGCCCTTTTATAGGGTGCTGTCAGACACAACAACCAATAGCATATGAGCATTCAAACACATGACCAGGGTGGCAACAACAGTTCAGGTAGAGTTCAACTATAAACATAACAACAACATTTCAGTCAGAGGTCATCTAGTCAAAAGAAGTTTATGGTTCAGTTATAGGTCAGTCGGAACACAACACCCCTCCCCTTCTAGATGGAACAGTCCGACAGACATAGTCGCGCAGGTAGGCGCGGCGTTTGGGAACCCTCCCTGACCTGCGCAGCTCAGACTCTGGTGAGGCAGCAGCCTGTTCGGACAGGTCTGCTGTTGCTCTTGGGGTGGAGCATGGAAGCTCCTGGAATGTATCGGGCGTGGCCTCTGCGACTGGTGGAACCGGTTCTAATTGAGAACGCTGCTGGACTTCCACTTCCTCAGGTCGACCTTCCGAGACACTCGGGCTTGAGGTAGCTAGGGGAAGAACACAGGGCGTTACCTTTTGAGGTTCGTTAGGTTCCCCTTTTACTCGGTTGCGTAGCTGATCTATGTGCCTCTTCCAGAGGCGTCCGTCCTGGAGGCGGACTTCGTATGTTAGTGGACCCAAGATTGCTTCTATGACCCCAGGTAGCCACAGGGGGCCCTCGGCATAATTTCGGGCGAATACCGAATCTGACAGGGAGAAGGCCCTGGTTTTTATGTGACCTCTGGTTTTGCCTTAGTGGCGTAGTTTGGGTGTAAACGGTCTAGGACGGATCTAAGCCTGCGACCCATAAGGAGCTCGGCCGGGCTGCGGCCAGTGGTCGCACTTGGGGTTATGTGCTGAGTACTCAGAAATTTATCGATGCGGGCCTGCCAGTCCCCTGGGCCCAGTCTACCTAATGCTTCCTTGGCTGACCTTACGAATCGTTCAGCCAGTCCATTGGTCACCGGATGGAATGGCGAGGACAGGGCATGGCGAATTCCCAGGTCAGCAAGGTACCCTTCGAAATTGGTGGCCGTAAATTGGGGACCATTGTCCGTTACAAGGATGTCTGGGAGGCCGTGTGTGGCAAAAAGGTGTCTGAGCACCTTAATAACCGCCTCAGCGGTGGTAGAACCCATTGGAAATATTTCAAGCCACTTTGAGTAGGCATCGACAATTATTAAAAACATTTGGCCGTGGCAGGGGCCTGCAAAATCGGCATGTAGCCGCAACCAGGGGCTTTTTGGTTGTTCCTAGTCATGGACTGGTGCTTTGGGCGGAGCAGGCCGCGACTCTTGACAGGGTTTGCATAACCCAACCCAATTTTGGATTTCTGCATCCATATTTGGCCACCAAACGTACCCCCTAGCCAAGGCTTTCATCCGGACAATCCCCGGATGGCCTTCATGTAAGGTCCTAAGTATTTCAGCTCGCAGGCTGGTTGGTATGACCACTCAGTCACCCCAAAGGAGGCAACCCCCTTGCTCTGACAGTTCATGCTGTCTCTGTTCGTATGGTTTAAGGTCAGGCTTGACCAGGTCCTTTGGCCATCCCCTCAACACCCAGTTCAACACAGTTCTGAGTGAGGGGTCCTTGGCCGTGTGTTTAGCCACCTCAGCAGAAGTGACCAGTCCGGAATCAGCCAAGTCAATCAAGAGGATTGGAGCTTCCGGGACAATGTCTATAAGGAGGTCAGGCAATGGGCACCTGCTCAAAGCGTCCGCATTGCCCATGTCTTTTCCTGGCCGATGTACCAGGCGATAGGAGTAGGCTGAGAGAAAGATGGCCCACCGGCCGAAATGGGGGGATAGTGCAGCTGGAGTGGGGCGGTCCCCCACAAGAAGCCCCAGAAGCGGCTTGTGGTCCGTAACCAAAACAAAATCCCACCCAAACAAATATTCGTGGAATTTTTTGACACCAGCAACTAAAGCCAAGGCCTCCCTGTCCAGCTGGCTGTAGTTCCACTCTGCACTGGACAGAGTCCTTGAGTAATAGGCCACAGGGGCCTCTGACCCATTTGGAAGCTTGTGGCTGAGCACAGCGCCGACTCCCACAGGGAAGCGTCGCACGCCAGGACCAATGGCAGGGTATTGTTGTATTGTATTAAGAAACTGTCATTGGTTAGTAGTCGTTTGACAGCTGCGAAAGCTGACGCCTCCCTGGACCCCCATTTCCAAGGAATGTTTTTGGCCAGCAGCTTGTGGAGAGGCTCGGCTACGGTGGCTTTGTTTTTTAGGAAAAGGCTGTAAAAATTTAGGAGCCCCAGGAAAGCTTGGAGTTCTGCTTGGTTTTTTGGGGCAGGAGCCTCATGGATTGCCCTTAGCTTATTTTCTGTGGGGTGGATACCTTGGCCATTGACTCGGTACCCTAAAAATTTGACCTCAGGCACCCCCAACAAGCATTTGCTGCGTTTGGCTTTAAGCCCAGCAGCACGCATTTTTGACATGACCATTCTAACTCGACAGCGGAGCTGGTCCTGGTCACAGGCAGAGATCAGGACGTCATCAAAATATGGTACGACCCCAGGGATGTTCTGCAACAGACGTTCCATTACACTCTGGAACAACCCCAGGGCTACGCTGACTCCAAACTGCAGCCTGTGACATTTAAAAGCTCCCCTGTTAGTTACAATGGTCTGTGCTTCTGCAGTAGCTCTATCTACCGGCAGCTGCTGGTACGCCTGCGCAAGGTCTGGTTTAGCAAACAGGCGTCCAGGACCTAGGGAGTGGAGTAGATGATGCACAATCGGCACCGGATAGGCGCTCTGTTGCAAAGCCTTATTGATTGTGCATTTGTAGTCGGCGCAAATTCGAATACTGCCGTCCCCTTTAACGGGGGTCACTATGGGGGTCTCCCATTTAGCATGGTCGACCGGCTCCAAAATACCTTGTTTGATGAGCTTGTCCAGCTCTTTGTCAATTTTATCCCGTAGTGGGAGAGGGACCCGTCGAGGCTTAAGGCGAATGGGGGCGACATTAGGATCAAGGCTAAATGAGATAGGATTTCCCACATACTTGCCCAAACCGTCACTGAAAACGTCTTGGAACCCATCAAAAAGGTCGTCCAGGTTCGCGGCTCCGATGGCGTGGATGCCTGTCACCCCTAGGCCGAGCAATTCAAACCAATCGAGTCCTAGGAGGCTCGGAAGACTGCCGTTGACTATGGTGAGCTGGAGAGGTCCGTCGAAATTGTTGAATCTGACGTGGACCCGGGCTTTTCCAAGGACAGGGATCCAGTTTCCCTGGTAGTCAGAGAGGCGGATTGAGGATTCCTGCAGGCGGGTAGACCGGAAACTCGGAAGGGCGAGCTTGAGCGTCTCCCAGGCGACGATAGACACTGCAGACCCGGTATCGACCTCCATTTGGACCGGTGCTCCGTCGATGGAGACGGTGACCATGATCTTCCTTTTGAAGGGGCAGCTGGCCCTGGCAACCCGCGTTTGGTTGGTTTCTGGCTGCCTGGCGAAGGCTCTCTGGTGCGGTCTATGGTTTTCACGCCCGAATCTATTTGACAATTCGCTTCTAGGGTTTTCCTGCGCATGCGTGTCTTTCGGCGGCAGAATGGCACGGCAAACTCGCACCAAATGTCCTCTCCTTTCACACCGTTGGCAGATAACGTGCCTAAATCTGCATGATATCCTCGGGTGTCACCCCCCACAGCTGGCACAAGCAGTCAGGAAGTCTTTGGGAGGCGGAGGGCACTTCTGGTCGGTGCGGCAGACCTCGTCGTCGCTGCTTACAGGCTCCTCGACAGAGCCCATGTGGACCGCAAAAGGAGGCTTAGTGTCCTTTTTAGAGGAGGCGAAACGGTGCAAAGATTCGGCCGCTTTGGATGAGGACTCAGCAGCTCTGGCTTCGTCCAGGGCAGCGGCCAGCGTGAGGTTGGGCCGAGCCAGGAGCCGGCGTTGCAGGCGAATGTCCTGCACGCCACAGATGAGCTGGTCAAGCAGGATGTCATCCAGGTCGCGGAACTCGTAGTGGCCGGAGGCTTTATGGAGGGCGGCGATGTATTGGTTGATGGTCTCGCCCTCCTGCTGCAGCCGCTGGCGGAACTCGTAGCGCCGGACAACCTTGGATGGGGTGGGCACGTAGTGTGTCTTCAGCGTTGCCTGAAGTACCTGCCAGGTCACGGTGTGAACTGGGGTTGGGGCAGACAACGATTCTGCGGTGTCAAACACCTCTGGCCCGCAGTGACTCAGAAACAAAGCTCTTTTTCTGTTGTCAGCCAGCCCCAGCAGATCATTGGCTTCGAGGAAGCACTCGAAATGCCGCATGTAGGAGTCCCATTTTTCCCGGGCAGGGTCGAAAGGCGCCGGCGGGTGGAAGGTGGACATCCTGATGAAAGAAGGCAGACATGGCTAGTGCTGCCTGGCTGGTTGCAGCGCTTGAGGGCTGGTCTTCGTTCTCCTGGTCCCAAACCCTTGTCGCCACTGTTAAATTGTGGGCAAAGATCGCAGGAGACAGACTTCAGAACAGCTCTTTTATTAGCTCACTCAACCAACCAGCAACTTGCAGTCTGACAGATACCATATTTTTTGGAGTATAAGATGCACCTTTTTCTCCCTAAAAGTGGCTGAAAATTTGGGTGCGTCTTATACTTTGAATGTAGCTTTTTTTTTCCAGCCCTAACTAGGTGCTAACAGATCTTCCCAGCTCTTACCTTGCAGGCTCTTTCATTGTTACTCTCTCAGAAGAAGGTTTTTTTTAAGTCCTAACCAGGGGATAAAATAATGTGCTGAAGCTGCTCCGAATAAGTTTTTTTTCTAGCCCTAACCAGTTGCTAACTATCTTCCCAGCTCTTACAGGCTTGCAGGCTCTTTCATTGTTACTCTCTCAGAAAAAGGTTTTTCCAGCCCTAAGTCTTTGCAGGGTTTTTTTCATTGCTCTACTTGCTCTGAATAAGTTTTTTTCTACCCCTAACTAGGTGCTAACGATCTTCCCAGCTCTTACTGGCTTGCATGCTCTTTCATTGTTACTCTCTCAGAAGAAGGTTTTTTTAAGTCCTAACCAGGGGATAAAATAATGTGCTGAAGCTGACCAGACTAAGGATGCTAGCCAGATGAATACCTGGTAGGCAGATTGTTTTCCCCTATTTTCCTCCCCAAAAACTAAGGTGCGTCTTATACTCCGGTGCGTCTTATACTCCGACAAATACGGTAGCCCTTTTATAGGGAGCTGTCAGACACAACAACCAATAGCGTATGAGCATTCAAACACATCACCAGGGTGGCAACAACAGTTCAGGTAGAGTTCAACTATAAACATAACAACAACAGTTCAGTCAGAGGTCGTCTAGTCAAAACAAGTTTATGGTTCAGTTATAGGTCAGTCAGAACACAACAGTAGGAGCCTCTAAGAAGCTGCTACTTCTCATAAAAGGAAACCTTTTTACTGACATTTGGCACTCTGGTTTCCCCCATGCAGTTGGATGCTGGAAGAGTGCTAGATAACATTCCCAAGTTATTTGTTCAAGGGGTGGGGGTATTATATCCCCTATTGGTCTTCCTTGTGTACACACATAGAAATCAGATTGACCCAGATTTCTGACAGTATAATTGACCCATTCCACCCACATGTTTGTATACCTTCTCCCAACTTGTGGTGGTGGAGTTGGTTTTACCCACTTATTAGGTACCAAAGGCAATTGTATTGTTGGTTTTGGTTTTGGAGGTGGTGCTGCTTTTTCAAGTTTCTTAATTAAATTACGTGTTTTCAAGCCACTTTGGTCTAGTAAAATTTGCATACAAAGTTTTTCTCCTTTCTTTCTGTTTTGATGATCCTCACTCAGTGTAATTTGACGTACTCGTCTACCTAGACATGTGCCTACTTCTCCTATTTTTCCGATAACTTCATGAGGAAGACCTATATAAACTGTTTCAGGGATTACTTCAGGTTGTCTGGACCACCAACGTTCTCGTACAATCTCTCTACAACACTCAAGATTGCTACTTATGATCACATTTGTCATCAGTAAACAATACCACAGTAGGTAAATCCACCTTTTGTCTGAGCCCATATGTGTCATCACAGGGGCCATATAGGTAAGCACAGTCTGCATGAATTGCCCCACAATCAGAACAATGGTAACAACAGCAACACTGGGGTATGCCTTCACACATACAATCACAAAACTTACACATCCAGATGGCTAAACGGTATGGTTGCGGGTTCAGGTCTAGCAAGCCCACAATAGAGTTTCCTATTTATCCAACAATAAAACCATAACCCCAAGATACACAATATGCTCCACAAAGCCCACCCCCACTGTTTAAACATTAACTAAGTTTGTCTGAATGAATGAATGAATTTATTTATTGATTAGCCCTTGGGCCATATCAAAATGCAGAGTTCCAAAAACAGATAATTACAAAAGTTTGGTAAAACAATTTAAATGAAATTGGAATAACGCACGATTTAAAATAAAATTAGAATAAAATACGATCTAAAATGAGATCAGAATAAAATACAATCATTTGAGATAAAAATTAAATATGATTAAAATTATATTATAATGTCACCCCTGCATCTACCCAATCAGTCTTAAAACTACTATTAAAATTACATTATTAAATCAAATGATCTTTCCTACAATCTACCACATTCTGCTGCACCAACTTTGTCCTTTTTTCCATCAACTTTACCGCAAATTTGGCAATCCATTTCACCAACTGCAAGTTAGAACCTAACAGACAACGTTGCAAGAAGCGCTCTTTAGACTTAGGGGTGCTGGTATAAAAGATCCTGCCCAGCTGATGTTCCCTCAAATCTGAGTATAGGGGGCAATCAAACATTACATGGGACATTGTTTCAACTTCCCCCGTCCCACATAAACAGACTCTTTCTCTTAAAGGGATACCCTTATACCTACCCCAAAGCATATTTGTTTGAAGTTGGTCTAATCTCAATTTGGTAAAAAACCTCCTTATGTCGGGAAATAAAGGCACAGTTAAATATTTTTGTATTTTAAAATGTTGTTTATTGGCTGATAACCAGGGGCAAACTTTTACTGCTGTCACCTGTGTAATATCCAATTGGGCACTTATGTCCTTAAATCTCTGTGCAATCCAATTTCGGATCTGCCTATGATCGTACTGCTGCCAATTTAAAGGAGTACCAGAGCTAGATACCTGCTTCAGAACTCTTGATAACCAGTTATTTTTATTACTTGAGATAATTTGCTCCATTAGAGCTAATTTTGATAGCCTCCCTTCCTCCATCTCGATTATTCTTAACCAATAATAAACAGTCTTCAACAAGGCCCTAGTGCCAATCGCATGGACTCCCGTTTCTGCCCTTACTACACATGCTGGGGTTCCAGGGGACACTGCCAAAATTCTCCTCAGGAACTTATTTTGGGGAGTTTCCAGCCCAGGCAACTTAACTGACCCCCATATTTCTGCCCCATAGGTAATTACTGGTTCAATTTTCGCCTGGAGGACCTTTAGCACTGGGATCAATGAAGATGGAGTTTTCTCTAAAATAAGTTTAATTGAGCCATCCGAGCCATGGCCTTCCGAGCTCCGGCTTTTACCTGCTTATTCCATTTGCCATTTGTCTGAAATGCTAGCCCTAAATAGGTAAATGACTGAACTTGTTCTATTCTTCTGTCATTTAAAACCCATCTCCTCATATTTTGTTGCCTGCTAAATATCATTACCTTTGATTTCTCTACATTAATTGTCAGGCGATTTTTTTATACAATATGCTGCCAACCTCCCGAGTGACCTTCGTAGCCCCACCTGTGAGGCCGACAGCAAAATTATATCATCAGCATATAACAAGCAATTTACCTGTCTTGTTCCTATACTAGGCCCATGGAATGATATATCTTCCAAACATTTTGGAAGGTCATTTAAATATAAATTGAAAAGTGTTGGGGCTAAGATGCAACCTTGTCTGATGCCCTTCTTTATTGGGATTGCATTTGTTACTGATCCTGTCCTATTCACTCGAACTCTTACCTGGGTTTCCGTATATAACAATCTAATTAGATATAACAATTTCTTTTCAATTCCCATGGCCTCTAATTTACCCCATAAAATTTGTCTATCAATTGTGTCAAAGGCTGCCTTCAAGTCTATGAATGCCACATACAGTGGTTTTTTCCAAAACTTAAACTTTGTTATTAGATGGTCCAACACAAAACAATTATCCATAGTAGATCTTCTGCTCCTGAAACCTTACTGTTCTTCAGCTAGAATGTTATTTCTCATTATCCAGTCCTCTAATTTATGAAGCAAATGCTTAGCATAAATTTTTGCTGAAATATCGATTAGACTAATTAATCGGAAATTATCTGGGTTATCTCTAGAGCCTTTTTTATGTAAGGGAATAATTATTGATGAACGCCAACTGGCAGGAATTTGTCCTGTTCTATTAATAAAAGTAAAGAGACCCGCCAGGACAGGCGCCCACCAGGCTATGTTATCTTTAAATAACGATGCCGGGAGCGCATCCTGTCCTGGAGCTTTGTTTATCTTCAGGGAGGAGATTAAACTCCTCACCTCCGTGATTGACACTTCTTCCCACTGGGGTAAGGCTTCATATTCCTGTATCAAGCTCGAAGAGGATATAGCCTCATCAGAGCTTGCTACTGCTGCTGGAGTGGCCAAATGCTTCTCCCAACTTTCTGCACTAATATTTGGGTCACTTATTGGTTTTCTATCTCTAATAATTTTTGAGACCTCCAACCAGAATAGTGTGGGTGAGGCCAGCTTTGCTGCCTGTTCTAGGCCAGCCCATAAGTTGTCAATATAAGAGGCCGTTTTTCTCTTCAATAGCTGCTTATATTTCTGCCTTATGGTAATATACTCCTTCTGTGATTCCATGTTTGGGCTAATTAAGTATCTCCTAAGCGATTTCCTAAGCTGTTTTTTCTTTTCCTTACAGTCATTATCAAACCATGTTGAGTAACTAGAATCAGACTGGCCCATTGGCTTGGTAGTTATGAAAAAATGCTTCAATTTATGGCATATTTCCGCAAAATATACTATAAGCTCTTGTTCACCTGTACTGTTTGAGCATATATGCGCTAAGGCTTCCATACGTGGTGAATTCATGAATTCTGTCACTGCTTTGCTATCAACCCTCTTCCATGTTAGTCTTCTCTCGTGGGCTATTTCTAGGTTGAAGCCTATTTGTTGAATTGTTTGATTCCTTTTCCTTAAATCAGAAGGGATTGCCAGGGACGTCTCAATTGGAAGATGATCACTTTCTGGCCTTGGTAGCGTCAAGACCGGAGTTGCCCCTGATACTAAGCTGTGAGAAACACAAAAATAATCAATAGAGCTACATGCCTTAGGGCCAAAAAAGGTTATGGGGTACCTTCTAACCTCCGAATACTGGCCTACAATTTGAAGATTACAGTTGTATACCATTGTTAGAAATTTCCCCCCATCTTTGTTCTTTTTCTTATCTTGGGAGACCCATGATTGTTGGTTATGTAAATATCCATCTGGAATTGTACCATTTTCAATAAAAGGTTCCAACGAGGGACCCACACATGTGTTAAAAGTCTCCTGCCAAAATTAAAGGTGTTTTTATAAATTTTTTACGTATATCTAATATTTTTACCTCTAGTGCCTCCCACAAATCGCCCATTGCTGGATTAACATACACATTTACAAATACCATTGACTTCCCTTCATATGCCAAATGGATTGCTTGAAAAAATAAAGGGCCGGAATCCGAGCATATCTCATTTCCCTTCCATCCTAATTCGGCTTTTACCAAAATGCCCAATCCTCCTGAGGCTCTTCCGTTTTTAGCTACTCTCTTTGCTGGCAGCTGCCAAATATTAAACCCGGGGAGCTCAATGGGGGCCTCATCACTGCTAACCCAAGTCTCCTGTAAGGCAATTACATGGTACCTGTTTAAAAATTTAATACAGTTGTCTGTGCACCAACTTCCTCTCCATCCTGCCACATTCCAAGAGAGGAAGTGTACTCTTGAAGAAAATGATTGCTCACTATTTCCTAGTCAGGCTTCTTGAATAATCTCTCCCACCCATCCTCCCTCATTTACACTCACACACCCATTTAATTGCCTGAGTTCCATAGAAGTCTGTTTGGGCATCATTGCTCTGCCTGTTACTTCCGGGCTTACAGGTCCATGGGCTCTATTAATCTCTGCCTCCACGATAAATGACTTTACATGAGGCACCGTGTTTACGTCGTTTCTTGGTATCATCTTTGCCACTAATTTTCTGTTGTTTTTGTGGATTAGTTCCACCTTCCTTACTATTTGGTGAGCATTGTGCCGTCTTTCTTTTCTTCCCCTTGGGAGAGGCCATCCGAATTCCAGTTATACACAGCTGCAAAGGTTCTTCCCTGGGGCAAATTAGTCCAGTTACAGTAGTAGTCCTAGTTTACGAATGCAGGAGTGTCCTTTTAGCTGTTTCTGCTGTTCAGCTGAGCAATACAACTGGCAAAAGCAGTTCTAGTGTTATCCAGAGCTGATATATGGTTCACCCACATCAAAGAGTTCATCAATGAGACATGGTTGGAGAGGTTTGGACATTCCCTAAGCTTGTCCTTGTTGTTTTTATTTACTCAGCCAAAATCAGTCTTAGGATGAAGGAATGGGGTCAGTCCCTCTGTTCTTCCTCAGGATCACTCGTACAGGATTCACAGGATCTGGCACTACTGTCCACTGGGAGTCTGGGTGTCCATGGCAAATGAGTTTCCAACATTAGTTTAATTAAGGTTCTGTAGGAAGTTAGCACCCACCCCCTCCTAGAAAAAATGAAATATCCTAGGAAATATTGAAAAGGGAAAGAATATGTTTCCCTGAATGAGGAAAGGAGAAACATGTTTTAAATACAAAGCAGCTTCCTGCAGCTCACCCATTCCTCCCACCTTTGCCAATGGGCCATCAAGGAATGGCCTAGCCCAGCTCATTCCCCCCACCTAGCCTGAAACAGTATTTTACATAACAAGCACCTACAGGAAGAACCATAATAGGAATCCCAACGCCTTTTCATTACACCACATGGGACCTGGGAAGATTACATCAGTCAAGCCTAGGACTTGGGACAGCCCACAAGAGTTGCCCCAGCATGCCCCTGGGAATCTGACAGCCAATGGAATACATTTCTGTATAGGAACAGGAAACAGGGTGGGGCCCAAGAGAAAATATAAAGCAAGGAACTCCCAGCATTTTGTCCCTTCCTTTCTCTGGACCCAACACCTGAAAACATGTGATCCACCTTTTCTGTTCAGGAGCTCATGCCATGTGCTCCTGTTCCTTTGTTCTCCATTAAAACCTTCTTTCCAAGCAACTTCCATGAATCCAGTGTTCTTTTTCCCCACTTGGAACTGAACCCAGAAGAATATTACTTCCAACAATTGGCACCCCAGACAGATGGTACTCCAAGCTAACCTCTCCAGATGGACCTGGCCTAAGTAAGGCTTCCCTTGCTGGCAACAGACCCATTGAAATCTGTGGGTGAGTTTTTCTTGGGCCTTGGCCATTGGGAAGTAGGTTTTAAAGGGGGTTTTGAGTTTGAACTCAAAGGCTGCTTGGAAGGAAGGTGAGTACCTACCTCTAAATTTTAATTTAAACCATAGAAAACCGTGGGAAATGTGTGTATGCCTGTGTGTGTGTGTGTCTTTGTTTGTCTAAAGGGATCCTTCTCCCAATCATAGCTGGGTTTTGCTTCTGTGTGTTCTGCAAAGAAAGCCTGGAAAGTATAGGCCAGGCCAGAGCAGAGGACCTTCTTTTTTGTGTATGGGTAATAAGTTTTATTTTATTTTATTTTATTTTATTTTATAGCATATGAAATTCCAATTTCAATTGAACAGTGTGTTCTCTTGTACAAGTCATTTTATGAAATAATAATCATGCTATTTGTTTAACCAAGTTAATGTATCTTCCTTATATCACCAATCCTTAAGTGTAGGATTTTACTTTTCTCTGTATTAAATTTCATTTTGTTAGATAGGGCCCAGGGTTCAAGTATTCGAAATCCATCTGGATCTTGAGCCTGTCCCCTAGGATGTTAACTATTCCTGCCAGCTTAGAGCCAGTTGTGAATCCATCTGGTGATGAAGCTGTCTATCCCATTTTTTCCCCCTAGCTTATGGAGAAATAGGTTATGGTCTACTTTGTTGAATGCTTTGATTGGTCTGTACTTTCCTGGGTCTGCTTTTTTTTCTCTTTCTTTTTTTGAGATGGGAACCACGTCAGCTCTTTTCAGTTCTCAGGTAGTTCCCCTGTGTTGCAAGATTTTTTTAAAAGATGTGGTGCAGTGGTTCTGAGATTTCATCTACCAGCTCCTTTAGGACTCTGGGATGTAATCCATTTGGTCCTGGTGATTTGTATTCGTCAAGTTCAGACAGGTGTTCTCTTACTGGGGTTTTTTTTTTTTTTTTGCTTATTTTAACTTTAGTTTCCAGTCTGTTTTTTTCCCCCAGTTATATTTCTGGTTAGTTGGGCTGCATTTCTTTTTGCATGAAGACCAATCCAAAGAATGAGTTAAGCAACTCATGGCTTTCTCTGTGTTGCCTTCTCTCTTTAGTGGGCCAACCGTTTCCTTGATTTTTCCTTGTTATTTATGTGTTGGAAGAAACTTTTATTATCTTTGACTTTAGTTGCAAGTCTTTGTTCATTCTGGGCCTTTGCTTTCCTGATTTTTCTTCACAGATTCTGACTATCTGCTGATATTCTGCCTTAGTTATGT
This sequence comes from Diadophis punctatus similis, assembly GCA_023053685.1. Lineage (NCBI taxonomy): Eukaryota > Metazoa > Chordata > Lepidosauria > Squamata > Dipsadidae > Diadophis > Diadophis punctatus. The sequence continues at coordinate 1,922,676 of JALIGW010000070.1, read as the reverse complement.
GTCCCTCTTTCCATTTTTTGTATTTGTCCTTTATTCATTCAATTTGTCAGTGAGGCCTTTGCATGCTGGTTTCTTCTTGGATTTCTTCTTTTTCTTTCTCATTGGTATTGTGCAATTGGCTTTTATAATCATGTTTTTCAGAGTTTACCAAGCTTCTTGAGTTGCTTTTCCCTTTAGGACTTTCATCCAAGGAATATTTCTCAAGTTTTCTCTGAGTTTATTAAAATCAGTTCTTTTAAAAAAATCTAAGACTTTGGTGTCCTTGTGTTCAATTGTTTGTGTTTGCGTTATGTTGAATTCTAGTATGACGTGGTCACTCTCACCCAACGTTCCTGCAGTTTCGAATCCTTCTACAACTTCTCCTTTGTTTGTAAGTATTAAGTCCAGTATGGCTGTCCCTTCTAGTTCTCTCCTCTACCTTTTGGACAACAAAGTTGTCAGCAAGGTTGGTTATCCTATTTTATTTCTCACTTGGTGCAAAATTAGTTTTCAAGTTTCCATGCCTTTAATTTCTGTGTCTGCCCTAATATTTATATTTAGCAATTCCAGTGTCAATATGAATAGCATCCTTTTCTTGTGCCTTTTTATGTATTTAAAATCATTCTCATTTTGTTTTTAATCTGTCTCTTAGAAAAAGCTTAAGAGATCTGAATGTATAAATTCATTTAGGAACCTTTTAGTCTTGCTGCCATTATTGAAGTATATATTTTATAGTCAGCATTCAGTAAAGAGATGGGCCTATAGTTTTATCTGCATTAAATCTGAATCTTCTTTTGGAATCAAAGTAATATTTGCTTCCATTCACGAATTTGGTACCTTTGCATCAATCAATACTTCATTATGTAAAACCTTTGTAAAATTCTGCCACTAGCCCACGTGATCCTGGTGTTTGGTTGTTCTTTGTCTCTTGATTGCTTCTGATAAATCCATCATTGATATTCATTCATTTAACATAGTTTTTTTACCTTTTCTGGTACTTTAGGCAATTACGCTTTTTCCAAATATTCTTTAATTTTATTTTCTGAAACTTCTTGCTCATACAGCTTTTCATAATCTTGAATTATTTTTTGTTTATCCTCATTTTGGTAGTATAGAGTTTCTTTCTCATCTACCAGCCTATGTGTCAATATCTTATCTTTCTCTGTTTTTGATTTGTGTAAGTTCTGTTTAGTTTTTTCAGAGCACAGGACCTTCTGTTAGGGAAGGAGTAAGAATGTGTGTGCGTGTGTGATTGAAGGGTGGGCAAGCAAATTTTGTTGGTTGTTTATCCTGTGAACAGCCCAAAAGCAAACCCCAGGATTTTCAAGTAGTCAAGCAAGGAGTGAAGTGTAGGAGTTGCTCGTACTGATCTGCGTTGGGGGCAGCAGTTCTCCCGGATTGCCGTTTTTTAGAGGAATCCGAAAACTGGAAGCAGAGTTCCCTAATAGAGAGGTACGCATACTTTGTGTAGGGAACCGAAGTCCTCTCCAGACCTTTTTGTCTGAAATCTGACGTGGTACCATCCCGGCTGCATCAAAGTGTCAAGGCCCACATCAGAAGGGAAAAAACATGGGAAGTGCAGCTCGAGGGAGGTAGAACCCCTTTAGGAACCTTGCTTGAGGCTCAGGATGAGAGGCAAATGCCTTCCTGGCCGGTATGATGTAGAAGAATATGTAGAAAATGGGCTTTGCTGAGGGATGACACAGGAAAACCGATTTGGCTTAATAAAGGTACTTAAAAGAAAAGGAAAATGTTGGGGTTTTGTTTGTTTGTTTTTCTGTCTTCTTCTCTCTTTTCTATGTAACCACGTGGTTTGTTTGTTAAGATTTGTGCCTTCCCTAATTTAACTGAGATTTATGGCAGGAATGACTTGTGTATGTGTAAACTTCAGTCCTGTTATCCCCTTTGTCCCTGTTTTTGTGTATGTGTACGTCTTCGTCTTAAGTCTTGTGCGCCCTCGAGGTAATTGCGACTGTAAAATGTGTCTGTTCCCTAGAGATATGCATTTTAAATTGTTAGAAAAGAGTTAAAAGCATTGAAAAGAAAAGAAAATGTCTTTGCCCAGTTGGGTCTGGCCAACCTAGACTTGGGTTCAAAATTGAACAGAGTTCAGTTTTCTTATTCTTCTCTATGCTTTTAAGAAAAGCAAGAGTTTAAGGGAATGTTTTAAGTTAATTTACAGGAAAATTTCATTCTTATATTTACTGTATGTAAATGCAAACAGTTTTTTAATATTGCTCTTTTGTGATGTTTAATGGATGCCAATTCTCTGCTGAGATTGAAATGTCTGTCCATTTTTTTTCCTGAAGCATGTGAATCCAGTTTTTCTTCATCTGTGATGTCTCCATTTTGTTATAATTGATTTAACTGCAATACTGATGTGTTGTTTGTTTTCCTCAAACCCTGCCTGCAAGCTATCTACACCCCACCCCCCCCAAATCTCTAATCCTTTTACAATGCCTTTCCTGGTAGAATTACCAGCAAAAGGGGGAGGGGACCCTGTTCTTATGTCTTTCAGCCCTGCACACATGATCCTGAAGCCTATGGAAGCAGAGCACATGGACTCAGATATTGCCTCCAGTAGAGATCTTTGAGCCAGAATTGGGTTTGAATCTAGTCCTCTAGTCATCACAGCAACCAGAGTGGAGCAGATCTTCCCAAGCCTGACTGATCAGCCTTACCACCAAGCCTAAGGCCACCCAGCAGACATGAATGAAAGGACCCTGAGATGGACAAATAAAGACCAAAAGTCTATTTTTAATCCCCAGAAGACAGCTGAAAAGACTAGGGGGGAGGGGGAAAATTCATTGTAAGGTTTTTTTCTCTCTCTCTTTGCTTCATTCACAGAAATTCATTGTAAAGTTTTTCTTTCTTGTCTCATCTATATTGTAATCAGTTTAATGTACTCATGTAAGAATTGTATTTGGGAGTGGTTGCCACAGCGAGTTCTGTACCCTTTAGATTTCTATCTAGTGGGAGGGAAATTTCAGAATTAGACTGAGGTTATCCTTCATCTACCTCCACTCAAAGCTGCCTCTAGATTACTGTTTGTTTGCTTGCTTGTTTGTTTGTTTGTTTGTTTTGTTTTTTGTTGTTTCTGCTTTGTGGCATTAAAGCCCAGGCAGTCATATCTCCCTGCTAATCCCATGGGGGAGGGGACAAGTCCCCTCAGGCAATTTCCCCACTTGAAGAGCTAGCAGAAAGGATCTCCAAAACCCAAGCCCTAACTGCTGCCCAGTAAAGCAGGATATGTTGCACTGGTGGTCTCATGAGTAGGAGTCCCAGGGCTCATTGTGTGTAATTTAGAGAAAGAAAAAAAAGAAAAAAAAGAAAAAAGAAAAAAGAAAAAAAGGGGGGGAAGCCTGGATTGCACATTGGCTAACCTCAATTTGGACTCACAAATCCTACATGCACTAAAGCAGTGGTTCCCAAAGTGGGCGGTACCACCCCCCAGGGGGTGGTGGAAACCCTTAGGGGGGCGGTGAGAGGCAAGGGTGGCGACAGGGGGGCGGTGAGAGGGGCCAGGGGGGCGGTAGGTGGTTCGCCATGCTTTTGAATTTGAAGCTCCCTCGCGTTCCTCGCTCTTGTATGCAGGGCAGCCCATTCTGAAAGAAAACGCGAGATGTTTTCTTTCAGAATGGGCTGCCCTGCACACAAGAGCGTGGAATGCGACGGAGTTACAAGTGCTAGGTATGATGCCCGTCTCGCGGCCCGCCCAGCCCCCGCCCAGGCTCCGCTCCACTCCGCTCCGCCCTGCCTCACACGACTGGTCACCCCAAACTGCGTCCCACCGCACATCCTACCTAGCACTTGAAGCTCCCTCTCGTTCGACTTCCGGTTCCGGTCTCGTCGGCGTCGCTGGCGCTCTTCGCAGGGCGTCCTTTCAACTTTCCGTAAAAGCCGCCAGATCAGCTGTCTGGCGGCTTGAAAATCTCTCCCCGGGCGAAGGGGAGAGATGAGAGCGTGACAGGTGGGGTAGAGCCCCCCTAGTGCCCTAAAAGTCAACTTAGGGCGCATAGGGTGAGGGCTCCCCACGTAGCCTGTCTGCAGCTCCGGGAAGCTGGAAGCCTCCGCTAGGAAGCGGAGCAAGATGCCGCGGCCACCGCTGCTGATTTAAAGAGATATAACTATTTTGAAAATACAGAGAGCAGCCAGAGAAAGACAGGAGTCCTGGAGGTATTAGCTTATTCTTTAACTCCATTCTTGTGTTTTCATGAAGAAACAAAGTAACTTAATAAGGAGTGGCAACAAGATGGCGATTTGAAACGTTGGGTAGAAGAGAAAGTTATTTTTACTTTGCTATCAGCTCTTTCCTGTGGAAACTTTTGATCTTAAGAATGAATTTTTTTTCCTTTTTTCTTTTTTTTCCGAATTAATCTATAGTTTTATGAAAGATAAAATTTAAATAGTTTTGGATTTGGAAAGGAATTATTTTTTAAAGTAAAGATCTGGATTTCTCTTTCCTCTTTTCTTTTTGAAAACATTGAAATGGCTTCTAAATTTGAAAAGACTGTAGTGAAAAAAGGAATTGAGTACTCTTTTGATCATATTGTAAAGAAGCAATCTATGTCTGATTTAACATCATCAAAGTCTTTAACACCTGAGACTATTTTTAATACATTGAAAGCATTGAAAAATGAATTAATTTTGGAATTTAACTCAAAACTTGCGGAAATAGAAAAAAAGATGCAGGCTGCTATGGAGAAGATGAATTTACAATTGAGAGCGGATGTGGTGAAAGTTTGCAAAGGATTAGCAGTAAATATGGAAATTTTGGAGAAGGATTTGGAAAAAAATAAGAAAAATTTAACAATTTCAGAGGAATACATAACCAAGGTTCAAAATGATATATTAAAATTGGAAAAAGAAGCAATGATGTCTCAATTTCAAGAGATGAAATTTGCTATAAGAGTCAGGGGCTTGAAAGAAAAAAAATTTGAAAATCTGAAAGAAAGAATGACAGAGGCACTGGAGCAGGTGTCTGGATTGTCTAAAGATGAATTGGCTACAAAAATCGATAAAATATACAGAATTAATTCTTGGTATGCAAAACAAAACCACTTGCCAAGGGATATTGTAATATACTTCACTACCAGAGCTTTGCGAAACAGAATCATACAGGCGACTTATAATAAAAATCTTCTGGCAAATGGTCAAGAAATAAAGATATGGAAAGAAATCCCTGCCAAGATGCTTAAAGATAGAAGAGAATATTCTTTTCTGGTTCAGGAATTAAAAATACAAAATTTACAATATAAATGGAATGTACCAACAGGAGTAACCGTAAAATTCTTGGGAAAAAGATATGGACTAAATACAATAAAGAAAGCTACAGAATTTTACATCAATGTTTTAAAGGCTGATATTTCTAAAATTCCAGTGGAAAAAGGCATGGAAATAAGGGAGGAGGAGAAGGGAAATCCGGATATACGTGATCAAGAGGAAATAATTCCGAAGATTCCAAAAGAGTGGCAGAGTCAAACAGATGTTTATGACGTGGATAAGGAGACGGAGGAATGGGATCAGATGACAGCTGAAGCGACAGATTGGAAATGGCCAAAGGACAGATGGTGTTGAAACTTACAGGATGGTTGGAAAGATGAACAAGATTGTAATCATTTTTTTCTTTTTTTCTTTTCATATGTTGTATTAATATTGTCTATTAATGGTATTATATTTTATCTCTAGATTGTTTTTTAGATATATATTATATATTTTGGAGTTATAAATTTGATATAGTGTATTATTTCGTTATCATTAATTTGGGGATCTGAAATATTAATATTGTTTATTGATGGTATTTTCATATCAAATATTTTGCAGTTATAAATTGGATATAGTGTAATATTTTGGTATCATTATTTTGAGGATACAGGGATTAAGGTTAAAAATTTAGAGGTATAAAGAGTTGGTTTTTATTCTTTTTATTATTATTATTATATATTTTGGTTACTATTTTTAGTATAGTAGATAATATATATTCTGAGGTGATACCTTAAGGTATAGGAATATTGTTATTAAGGTGTATTTTACGGTTTGAGGTTTAGAGGAAATGTTATATATATATAATATTATGTTATTAATAAGTGGGTGGATTTTAACTAAGTTTAAGGTTGTTGAAATATAAGGGGTCAGCTAATCATTATTAATATATATATATTAAATATTGGGAAGTTAATACTTTGGTATATTGTAAAATTATGCTATCAATAATGTTTGAGATTATGACTAAGTTTAGTGTATGAGGTTCATCTTCGTTTCTTTTTTATTTTGCTTATTTTTGTTCTTTACTTGTTTACTTTCTCTTTAATTTTTAACATTTTGAATAGTTTTAATCTGGAGTTAAAGATGCCGAAAAAATGAGGGATCTAAGAAGTTATTTTAATCTAATTTAAATTTATGTTATTGAATACTATGCCCTGTACTTTTTCTGGGAAGTCCGGGGGGGGAGGGAAGGGAGTGGGTTGTGGGCAGGGGGGATGGGGGGGAGAAAATTGATAAAAATGCTTGTACTTTGTACTAATAAAACTTTTTGAATTAAAAAAAAAAAAAGAAAAGCTCCCTCTCGTTCCTCGTTCAAAACAAATTACCCATAACAATAAGAAAGCTCCAATCCCCCCCCCAAAAAAAAATCTTTGGCAAAAAAACAAAACTGGCTACATAGCTAACTTTAAAAACCGCCACCAGATAAGGACTGAATGCACCATTTATCACATCAAACAAGAAGAAAACCTACTACGCACCAATTCCACTCACGCCTTCTATAATTTTGTAAACAACCAAGTTAAAGACTCAAAATTCATCCCACCCCTAAAAGGACCTAACGGTAATGACTGTACTGATGAAACCATTAAAGCCAACCTTTTTAACACAATCTTCGGCTCAGTCTTTGTAAACAGCAATGGCTCATGCCCAATATTTCCTAGTCGTACCACAAATAATTACAACAATCTAACACAAATCGATTTTACAGAAGATAACGTTGAAAAAGCACTACGCAGTCTAAAACCATCTCTATCTATTGGACCTGATGGACTATGTGCCTACTTCTTAAAAAAGCTTTCCTCTGCCTAAGCATAATCTTTGAAATATCTTTCAAGACCGGCTCCCTGCCCAACCTATGGTCACTAGCCACGGTCATCCCTATCTTCAAAAAAGGAGACCCCAGCTTAGTCGAAAATTATAGACCAATCTCTTTATGTTGCGTCACCTGCAAAGTTATGGAATCAATCATAAACCAATCAATTACCCTCCACTTAGAAACAAAAACCTACTCTCTAACGAACAATTTGGTTTCCGGAAAAATTTATCCTGTAATCTGCAACTCCTACACTGCAAAAACATATGCACTACATAACTTGATCAATTTACATAGACTTCTGTAAAGCCTTTGATTCAGTGGTGCACGACAAACTACTTCTAAAACTGCAATCTTATGGCATTTCTGGCCCCCTGCATAAATGGATAACTGCATTCCTGTCAAACAGGCAACAAGTGGTCAAAATATCGAATGCTATATCAAATCCTGTACCTGTTAACAGCGGTGTCCCCCAAGGCAGCGTTTTAGGGCCAACACTTTTTATACTTTACATAAATGACCTTTGCGATCATATTAAAAGTAACTGCGTTCTCTTCACTGATAATGTAAAACTATTCAATACTACCGACAATGCTGCTACCCTTCAAAAAGACCTTGACTATGTGTCAGAATGGTCAAACAAGTGGCAACTTCAAATCTCAACCAACAAATGCTCTGTCTTACACATTGGCAAAAAAAAAATCAGAACACAAAATACAAGCTGGATGGACACGGCCTTGTAGACGACCCTCACTCTGTTAAAGACCTTGGACGACTACTCTCTAATGATCTAAGTGCCAGAGCCCACTGTAACAACATTGCCAAAAAAGCATTAAGAGTTGTTAACCTAATCTTGCGTAGCTTCTTCTCTGGTAATATTGTACTTTTAATTAGAGCATACAAAACATTTGCTAGACCAATTCTTGAATACAGCTCATCTGTCTGGAACCCGCACTACATATCGGACAGTAATACAATTGAGAATGTCCAGAGATATTTCACAAGAAGAGTCCTCCACTCCTCTGTTCGCAACAGAATACCTTATGCCACCAGACTTGAAATTTTGGGCTTAGACAATTTAGAACTACGCCGCCTTAGGTCTGACCTAAGTGTAGCACACAAAATTATCTGCTACAATGTCCTACCCGTCAATGACTACTTCAGCTTCAACCGCAACAATACACGAGCACACAATAGATACAAACTTAAAGTAAACCGCTCCAAACTCGATTGCAGAAAATACGACTTCAGCAACAGAGTGGTCAATGCCTGGAATACACTACCAGACTGTGGTTTCTTCCCCAAATCCCCAAAACTTTAACCTTAGACTGTCTACTGTTGACCTCACCCCATTCCTAAGAGGTCTGTAAGGGGCGTGCATAAGCGCACCAACGTGCCTACCATCCCTGTCCTAATGTTCCCATGTACTCAAAACTGTCTCATGTATACATGTTTATACTTTTACTGTAATCTTATATATGCTTGACAAAACAAACAAACAAACAAACAAACAAACAAATAAATAAATAAATAAATAAATAAATAAATAAATAATAAAATATGCTATTGTGGATGGGGATAACAATTCTCTAGTGGAAGCAGGGCGCCTACAGTAGCCTGGTCAGCTCAGACTTGTGAGCTTTATGCTTTAAATCAAGGTTTAAAGCTCTTAAAGGATGAAGAGGGCACCATTTACACAGATTCAAAATATGCATTCGGAGTAGTGCAAATATTTGGAAAAATTTGGGCTGAAAGGGGACTCATCAATACAAAAGGGAAAGATTTAGTGTATAGTGAACTCATTGTGGAAACCCTTGAGAGTTTGTTATTACAGAAGCAATGGCAGTAGTTTATGTAGAAGGACATCAAAAATTGACTTCTTATGAAGGAAGAGGTAATTCTCTAGCTGACTCAGAAGCCAAAGCAGCAGTGCTAACTGAAGAACCTATTCAAATGCTGCCTTTGATAACTCAATTGGAAGAACCAAAACAAGTCCCAGTGTTTAACACTAAGGAACAAGAACAATTAGCACAAATAGGAGCCAAGCAAACAGAGAAAGGTGAATGGATGTTACCTGATGGCAGGCAGATGTTAAACAAACAGATCGCTAGAGAATCTAGATTGCTGGCAATCCTACACCAAGGAAGTCATTGGGGAACACAAGCATTATGTGACACCTTTTTGCAAAAATATGGATGTACAGGGATTTATACTGTAGCACAGCAGATATGTGAAAGATGTTTCATTTGCAGAAAAACTAATAAACATCATCTTCGGCAAAAAGAAAAAGGGGGAAGACCCCCCTCTCTCAGACAGTTTAAGAACATTCAAGTAGACTATACTGAAGTGTCACCTATAGGCCGATTAAAATATATTTTAGTTTTAGTGGATCATTTAACTCAGTGGTTCCCAAAGTGGGCGGTACTGCCCCCCAGGGGGCGGTGGGAACCCTTAGGGGGGCGGTGAAAGGCAAGGGTGGCGACAGGGGGGCGGTGAGAGGGGCCAGGGGGGCGGTAGGTGGTTCGCCATGCTTTTGAATTTGAAGCTCCCTCGCGTTCCTCGCTCTTGTGTGCAGGGCAGCCCATTCTGAAAGAAAACGCGAGATGTTTTCTTTCAGAATGGGCTGCCCTGCACACAAGAGCGTGGAATGCGACGGAGTTACAAGTGCCAGGTATGATGCCCGTCTCGCGGCCCGCCCGGCCCCTGCCCAGGCTCCACTCCGCTCCGCCCCGCACGACTGGTCACCCCAAACTGCATCCTACCTAGCACTTGAAGCTCCCTCGCGTTCCTCATTCTTGTGTGCAGGGCAGCCCATTCTGAAAGAAAACGCGAGACGTTTTCTTTCAGAATGGGCTGCCCTGCACCCAAGAGCATGGAATGCGACGGAGTTACAAGTGCTAGGTATGATGCCTGTCTCGTGGCCCGCCCAGGCTCCGCTCCACTCCGCTCTGCCCTGCCTCACATGACTGGTCACCCCAAACTGCGTCCCACCGCACATCCTACCTAGCACTTGAAGCTCCCTCGCGTTCCTGGTTCTTGTGTGCAGGGCAGCCCATTCTGAAAGAAAACGTGAGACGCAACCCGGCGCACGCAATTCAGCAGGCTTCCCTTTCTTTCTTTCTCTTTCTTTCTTTCCTTTTTCTTTCCTTCTTCCCTCCCTCCTTTCTTTTTCTGTCTATCTTCCTTCCTTCCTACCATCTTACTTTCTCTTTCTTTCTTCCGGTGACTTCCGGTTTGGAGCGCTTCATCGCGGACGTCCCTTCGTCGGACGCCTTTCCGATCTTTGTTAAAAGCCGCCAGAACAGCTGTCTGGCGGCTTTGAAATCTCTTCCCCGGGCAAAGGGGAGAGATGAGAGCCTGACAGGAGGGGTAGAGCCCCCCCAGCGCCCTAGGAGCCATCTGGTAGGGCGCGAAGGGAGAGCTCCCCATGCAGCCTGTCTCCAGCTCCGAAGATCAGGAAACCTCTGCCTTTGCAGAGCTAGATGTCGTGACCAGCTGCTGCTTCAAGAATGGGATTTATAATTATATTTAAACTACAGAAGCAGACAGAAAGAAACAGGCGTGAGATGGGCAAGTACTGAAATCTCTTTTTTCCTTTTTTTTCAACTCCTGGGCAAGCTTTCACTTCGGCAAGGGAACAAAGGAAACAGAGTAACAATATGGCGATTGAGAAGTGAAAGTGACTTTCGTTTTCCCAGAGGCTTTTTTTTTTCTCTCTCTCTCTCTCTTATGGAAACTTTTAACTTGGAAAAATGGTTTTTTCTCTCTCTGTCTCCTAACTCTGGATTAAAGTTATAATAGAAATATTTCCAATAATAAAAGACTATCTGATTTTTAAACTGAAAAGAACTTTAATCAGGCATCTGGCTTTCTCTCTTTTTTGTACTCTTTTGAAACACCAATGGCTTCAAAGTCTGGAAAGACTGTTTTGACTAAAAGAAATGACTATTCATCTGGATATATTTCTAAAATGCAACTTAACACTGAGCTAACACCTCCACAGCTTTTGACACCTGAAAATTTATTAAATAATTTAAAGATTATGAAACATGAACTTACTTTGGAATTTAATCAGAAAATAAGTGAGATAGACAAAAAAATGCAGGCTGCTTTGAAGAATATGAATCAACAACTCAGATTTGATGTGTTAGAGGTTTGCAAAGGCTTAGCAACAAATATTGAAGTTTTGGCAGAACGTATTGAAACAAATAAACAAGCTTTGGCAACTTCGGTGAATTACATAGATAAAATCCAAAATGATATTGCAAATTTTGAAAAAGAGGTCTTAATGACTCAGTTCAGATCCATGGAAGTTGCTATAAGGATTAGAGGTTTGAAAGAAGGATTATATGAAAATTTAAAAGGCAGGATGGTTGACATATTGGATCAGGTGTCTGGAATTTCTAAAGTGGAATTGGCTACACAAATCGACAAAATATACAGAATCAATTCGTGGTACGCTAAACAAAAGCATTTACCAAGGGACATTGTCATATATTTTACCACAAGAGCTCTACGGAACAGAATTATACAAGCAACGTTTAACAATAATCTTATGGTGAATGGTCAGGAACTAAAGATTTGGAAAGAAATCCCCTCTAAAATGCTTAAAGCCAGAAAAAGCTATACTTTTTTGATTGATGAATTTAAGAGATTAAATTTACAATATAAATGGGAAGCGCCAGTTGGAGTAGCAGTGAAATTTTCTGGAAAAAGATACCGGCTTAACACGATAAAAAAAGCTACTGAATTTTATGTCAATGTTCTAAAGGCTGATATATCCAAGATTCCAGAGGAAGGATGTATGAAAATAAAAGAGGAGGAGGAGGGGAAGCCACCTTTGATGGATCAAAAGGAAATAGATTCAAAAATCCAAAAGGAGTGCCTGAACCAGATAGCTGGGGAAAAGGAGATGGAGGTTTGGGATCAGATGGGAGACGACTTGACAAATTCGAATTTATTGAACTATTAAAAGATGAACTATCAAGATACAAAACGATGTGATGTTGAAATATATTGGACGGATAGAGACTAATATGATTGTATTTTATTCTTCTTTCATTTTCTTTTTTTTGTTTATTGAAGTTAGTAAGTTAATTTAGAATAATATTATCTTATTAATATCATGACGAAATTTAATATTTGATGATCACTTATGTAACATTTAGTTAAGTTTTATCTTAGAGGCTATTTTTAATATCAATAATATCAGTTTAAGATTTGTGTATTTTATATTTAGTTATTACTTATGTAACATTTACCTTGTATAAGATAGAGGACTGAAGGGAGGAGGTAGGAGGTTTGTTTGTTTGTATTGTTAAAGAGTTTTCTCTTTCTTTCTTTTTTTTTTCTTTTTTGTATCTTTACTATTGTATACAAATGCGATATATTAGCAGTGTATAATCTGGAGTTGAAGTTTTTTAAAAATAGTGTTCTTTTTTTTCCTCTTTTTTTCTCTTTTTATTAACAATTTAAATTTATTATTATGCCCTGTATTATCTCTGGGAAGTCTGGGGGGGAGGTGGGGAGGGAAGGGGGTGGGTTTGGGGGGGGAGAAAAAAAACAAAAATGTTTGTACTTTATATTTAATATTTTGCTACTACTTATGTAAGTCTGTACTAATAAAACTTTTTGAATTTAAAAAAAAAAAAAAAAGAACCAGGAACGCGAGGGAGCTTCAAGTGCTAGGTAGGATGTGCGGTGGGACGCAGTTTGGGGTGACCAGTCATGTGAGGCAGGGCGGAGCGGAGTGGAGCGGAGCCTGGGCGGGCCGCGAGACAGGCATCATACCTAGCACTTGTAACTCCATCGCATTCCATGCTCTTGGGTGCAGGGCAGCCCATTCTGAAAGAAAACGTCTCGCATTTTCTTTCAGAATGGGCTGCCCTGCACACAAGAACCAGGAACGCGAGGGAGCTTCAAGTGCTAGGTAGGACGCAGTTTGGGGTGACCAGTCGGGCGGGGCGGGGCGGAGCGGAGTGGAACCTGGGCGGGGGCTGGGCGGGCCGCGAGACGGGCATCATACCTAGCAGTTGTAACTCCGTCGCATTCCATGCTCTTGGGTGCAGGGCAGCCCATTCTGAAAGAAAACGTCTCGCGTTTTCTTTCAGAATGGGCTGCCCTGCACACAAGAATGAGGAATGCGAGGGAGCTTCAAGTGCTAGGTAGGATGCAGTTTGGGGTGACCAGTCGTGCGGGGCGGAGCGGAGTGGAGCCTGGGCAGGGGCCGGGCGGGCCGCGAGACGGGCATCATACCTGGCACTTGTAACTCCGTCGCATTCCACGCTCTTGTGTGCAGGGCAGCCCATTCTGAAAGAAAACATCTCGCGTTTTCTTTCAGAATGGGCTGCCCTGCACACAAGAGCGAGGAACGCGAGGGAGCTTCAAATTCAAAAGCATGGCGAACCACCTACCGCCCCCCTGGCCCCTCTCACCGCCCCCCTGTCGCCACCCTTGCCTTTCACCGCCCCCCTAAGGGTTCCCACCGCCCCCTGGGGGGCAGTACCGCCCACTTTGGGAACCACTGAGTTAAATGATCCACTAAAACTAAAATATATTTTAATCGGCCTATAGGTGACACTTCAGTATAGTCTACTTGAATGTTCTTAAACTGTCTGAGAGAGGGGGGTCTTCCCCCTTTTTCTTTTTGCCGAAGATGATGTTTATTAGTTTTTCTGCAAATGAAACATCTTTCACATATCTGCTGTGCTACAGTATAAATCCCTGTACATCCATATTTTTGCAAAAAGGTGTCACATAATGCTTGTGTTCCCCAATGACTTCCTTGGTGTAGGATTGCCAGCAATCTAGATTCTCTAGCGATCTGTTTGTTTAACATCTGCCTGCCATCAGGTAACATCCATTCACCTTTCTCTGTTTGCTTGGCTCCTATTTGTGCTAATTGTTCTTGTTCCTTAGTGTTAAACACTGGGACTTGTTTTGGTTCTTCCAATTGAGTTATCAAAGGCAGCATTTGAATAGGTTCTTCAGTTAGCACTGCTGCTTTGGCTTCTGAGTCAGCTAGAGAATTACCTCTTCCTTCATAAGAAGTCAATTTTTGATGTCCTTCTACATAAACTACTGCCATTGCTTCTGTAATAACAAACTCTCAAGGGTTTCCACAATGAGTTCACTATACACTAAATCTTTCCCTTTTGTATTGATGAGTCCCCTTTCAGCCCAAATTTTTCCAAATATTTGCACTACTCCGAATGCATATTTTGAATCTGTGTAAATGGTGCCCTCTTCATCCTTTAAGAGCTTTAAACCTTGATTTAAAGCATAAAGCTCACAAGTCTGAGCTGACCAGGCTACTGTAGGCGCCCTGCTTCCACTAGAGAATTGTTATCCCCATCCACAATAGCATATTTTATTATTTATTTATTTATTTATTTATTTATTTATTTGTTTGTTTGTTTGTTTGTTTGTTTGTTTGTTTTGTCAAGCATATATAAGATTACAGTAAAAGTATAAACATGTATACATGAGACAGTTTTGAGTACATGGGAACATTAGGACAGGGATGGTAGGCACGTTGGTGCGCTTATGCACGCCCCTTACAGACCTCTTAGGAATGGGGTGAGGTCAACAGTAGACAGTCTAAGGTTAAAGTTTTGGGGATTTGGGGAAGAAACCACAGTCTGGTAGTGTATTCCAGGCATTGACCACTCTGTTGCTGAAGTCGTATTTTCTGCAATCGAGTTTGGAGCGGTTTACTTTAAGTTTGTATCTATTGTGTGCTCGTGTATTGTTGCGGTTGAAGCTGAAGTAGTCATTGACGGGTAGGACATTGTAGCAGATAATTTTGTGTGCTACACTTAGGTCAGACCTAAGGCGGCGTAGTTCTAAATTGTCTAAGCCCAAAATTTCAAGTCTGGTGGCATAAGGTATTCTGTTGCGAACAGAGGAGTGGAGGACTCTTCTTGTGAAATATCTCTGGACATTCTCAATTGTATTACTGTCCGATATGTAGTGCGGGTTCCAGACAGATGAGCTGTATTCAAGAATTGGTCTAGCAAATGTTTTGTATGCTCTAATTAAAAGTACAATATTACCAGAGAAGAAGCTACGCAAGATTAGGTTAACAACTCTTAATGCTTTTTTGGCAATGTTGTTACAGTGGGCTCTGGCACTTAGATCATTAGAGAGTAGTCGTCCAAGGTCTTTAACAGAGTGAGGGTCGTCTACAAGGCCGTGTCCATCCAGCTTGTATTTTGTGTTCTGATTTTTTTTTTGCCAATGTGTAAGACAGAGCATTTGTTGGTTGAGATTTGAAGTTGCCACTTGTTTGACCATTCTGACACATAGTCAAGGTCTTTTTGAAGGGTAGCAGCATTGTCGGTAGTATTGAATAGTTTTACATTATCAGTGAAGAGAACGCAGTTACTTTTAATATGATCGCAAAGGTCATTTATGTAAAGTATAAAAAGTGTTGGCCCTAAAACGCTGCCTTGGGGGACACCGCTGTTAACAGGTACAGGATTTGATATAGCGTTCGATATTTTGACCACTTGTTGCCTGTTTGACAGGAATGCAGTTATCCATTTATGCAGGGGGCCAGAAATGCCATAAGATTGCAGTTTTAGAAGTAGTTTGTCGTGCACCACTGAATCAAAGGCTTTACAGAAGTCTATGTAAATTGATCAAGTTATGTAGTGCATATGTTTTTGCAGTGTAGGAGTTGCAGATTACAGGATAAATTTTTCCGGAAACCAAATTGTTCGTTAGAGAGTAGGTTTTTGTTTCTAAGTGGAGGGTAATTGATTGGTTTATGATTGATTCCATAACTTTGCAGGTGACGCAACATAAAGAGATTGGTCTATAATTTTCGACTAAGCTGGGGTCTCCTTTTTTGAAGATAGGGATGACCGTGGCTAGTGACCATAGGTTGGGCAGGGAGCCGGTCTTGAAAGATATTTCAAAGATTATGCTTAGGCAGAGGAAAGCTTTTTTAAGAAGTAGGCACATAGTCCATCAGGTCCAATAGATAGAGATGGTTTTAGACTGCGTAGTGCTTTTTCAACGTTATCTTCTGTAAAATCGATTTGTGTTAGATTGTTGTAATTATTTGTGGTACGACTAGGAAATATTGGGCATGAGCCATTGCTGTTTACAAAGACTGAGCCGAAGATTGTGTTAAAAAGGTTGGCTTTAATGGTTTCATCAGTACAGTCATTACCGTTAGGTCCTTTTAGGGGTGGGATGAATTTTGAGTCTTTAACTTGGTTGTTTACAAAATTATAGAAGGCGTGAGTGGAATTGGTGCGTAGTAGGTTTTCTTCTTGTTTGATGTGATAAATGGTGCATTCAGTCCTTATCTGGTGGCGGTTTTTAAAGTTAGCTATGTAGCCAGTTTTGTTTTTTTGCCAAAGATTTTTTTTGGGGGGGGGGATTGGAGCTTTCTTATTGTTATGGGTAATTTGTTTTGAACGAGGAACGAGAGGGAGCTTTTCTTTTTTTTTTTTTAATTCAAAAAGTTTTATTAGTACAAAGTACAAGCATTTTTATCAATTTTCTCCCCCCCATCCCCCCTGCCCACAACCCACTCCCTTCCCTCCCCCCCCCGGACTTCCCAGAAAAAGTACAGGGCATAGTATTCAATAACATAAATTTAAATTAGATTAAAATAACTTCTTAGATCCCTCATTTTTTCGGCATCTTTAACTCCAGATTAAAACTATTCAAAATGTTAAAAATTAAAGAGAAAGTAAACAAGTAAAGAACAAAAATAAGCAAAATAAAAAAGAAACGAAGATGAACCTCATACACTAAACTTAGTCATAATCTCAAACATTATTGATAGCATAATTTTACAATATACCAAAGTATTAACTTCCCAATATTTAATATATATATATTAATAATGATTAGCTGACCCCTTATATTTCAACAACCTTAAACTTAGTTAAAATCCACCCACTTATTAATAACATAATATTATATATATATAACATTTCCTCTAAACCTCAAACCGTAAAATACACCTTAATAACAATATTCCTATACCTTAAGGTATCACCTCAGAATATATATTATCTACTATACTAAAAATAGTAACCAAAATATATAATAATAATAATAAAAAGAATAAAAACCAACTCTTTATACCTCTAAATTTTTAACCTTAATCCCTGTATCCTCAAAATAATGATACCAAAATATTACACTATATCCAATTTATAACTGCAAAATATTTGATATGAAAATACCATCAATAAACAATATTAATATTTCAGATCCCCAAATTAATGATAACGAAATAATACACTATATCAAATTTATAACTCCAAAATATATAATATATATCTAAAAAACAATCTAGAGATAAAATATAATACCATTAATAGACAATATTAATACAACATATGAAAAGAAAAAAAGAAAAAAATGATTACAATCTTGTTCATCTTTCCAACCATCCTGTAAGTTTCAACACCATCTGTCCTTTGGCCATTTCCAATCTGTCGCTTCAGCTGTCATCTGATCCCATTCCTCCGTCTCCTTATCCACGTCATAAACATCTGTTTGACTCTGCCACTCTTTTGGAATCTTCGGAATTATTTCCTCTTGATCACGTATATCCGGATTTCCCTTCTCCTCCTCCCTTATTTCCATGCCTTTTTCCACTGGAATTTTAGAAATATCAGCCTTTAAAACATTGATGTAAAATTCTGTAGCTTTCTTTATTGTATTTAGTCCATATCTTTTTCCCAAGAATTTTACGGTTACTCCTGTTGGTACATTCCATTTATATTGTAAATTTTGTATTTTTAATTCCTGAACCAGAAAAGAATATTCTCTTCTATCTTTAAGCATCTTGGCAGGGATTTCTTTCCATATCTTTATTTCTTGACCATTTGCCAGAAGATTTTTATTATAAGTCGCCTGTATGATTCTGTTTCGCAAAGCTCTGGTAGTGAAGTATATTACAATATCCCTTGGCAAGTGGTTTTGTTTTGCATACCAAGAATTAATTCTGTATATTTTATCGATTTTTGTAGCCAATTCATCTTTAGACAATCCAGACACCTGCTCCAGTGCCTCTGTCATTCTTTCTTTCAGATTTTCAAATTTTTTTTCTTTCAAGCCCCTGACTCTTATAGCAAATTTCATCTCTTGAAATTGAGACATCATTGCTTCTTTTTCCAATTTTAATATATCATTTTGAACCTTGGTTATGTATTCCTCTGAAATTGTTAAATTTTTCTTATTTTTTTCCAAATCCTTCTCCAAAATTTCCATATTTACTGCTAATCCTTTGCAAACTTTCACCACATCCGCTCTCAATTGTAAATTCATCTTCTCCATAGCAGCCTGCATCTTTTTTTCTATTTCCGCAAGTTTTGAGTTAAATTCCAAAATTAATTCATTTTTCAATGCTTTCAATGTATTAAAAATAGTCTCAGGTGTTAAAGACTTTGATGATGTTAAATCAGACATAGATTGCTTCTTTACAATATGATCAAAAGAGTACTCAATTCCTTTTTTCACTACAGTCTTTTCAAATTTAGAAGCCATTTCAATGTTTTCAAAAAGAAAAGAGGAAAGAGAAATCCAGATCTTTACTTTAAAAAATAATTCCTTTCCAAATCCAAAACTATTTAAATTTTATCTTTCATAAAACTATAGATTAATTCGGAAAAAAAAGAAAAAAGGAAAAAAAATTCATTCTTAAGATCAAAAGTTTCCACAGGAAAGAGCTGATAGCAAAGTAAAAATAACTTTCTCTTCTACCCAACGTTTCAAATCGCCATCTTGTTGCCACTCCTTATTAAGTTACTTTGTTTCTTCATGAAAACACAAGAATGGAGTTAAAGAATAAGCTAATACCTCCAGGACTCCTGTCTTTCTCTGGCTGCTCTCTGTATTTTCAAAATAGTTATATCTCTTTAAATCAGCAGCGGTGGCCGCGGCATCTTGCTCCGCTTCCTAGCGGAGGCTTCCAGCTTCCCGGAGCTGCAGACAGGCTACGTGGGGAGCCCTCACCCTATGCGCCCTAAGTTGACTTTTAGGGCACTAGGGGGGCTCTACCCCACCTGTCACGCTCTCATCTCTCCCCTTCGCCCGGGGAGAGATTTTCAAGCCGCCAGACAGCTGATCTGGCGGCTTTTACGGAAAGTTGAAAGGACGCCCTGCGAAGAGCGCCAGCGACGCCGACGAGACCGGAACCGGAAGTCGAACGAGAGGGAGCTTCAAGTGCTAGGTAGGATGTGCGGTGGGACGCAGTTTGGGGTGACCAGTCGTGTGAGGCAGGGCGGAGCGGAGTGGAGCGGAGCCTGGGCGGGGGCTGGGCGGGCCGCGAGACGGGCATCATACCTAGCACTTGTAACTCCGTCGCATTCCACGCTCTTGTGTGCAGGGCAGCCCATTCTGAAAGAAAACATCTCGCGTTTTCTTTCAGAATGGGCTGCCCTGCATACAAGAGCGAGGAACGCGAGGGAGCTTCAAATTCAAAAGCATGGCGAACCACCTACCGCCCCCCTGGCCCCTCTCACCGCCCCCCTGTCGCCACCCTTGCCTCTCACCGCCCCCCTAAGGGTTTCCACCACCCCCTGGGGGGTGGTACCGCCCACTTTGGGAACCACTGCTTTAGTGCATGTAGGATTTGTGAGTCCAAATTGAGGTTAGCCAATGTGCAATCCAGGCTTCCCCCCCTTTTTTTCTTTTTTCTTTTTTCTTTTTTTTCTTTTTTTTCTTTCTCTAAATTACACACAATGAGCCCTGGGACTCCTACTCATGAGACCACCAGTGCAACATATCCTGCTTTACTGGGCAGCAGTTAGGGCTTGGGTTTTGGAGATCCTTTCTGCTAGCTCTTCAAGTGGGGAAATTGCCTGAGGGGACTTGTCCCCTCCCCCATGGGATTAGCAGGGAGATATGACTGCCTGGGCTTTAATGCCACAAAGCAGAAACAACAAAAAACAAAACAAACAAACAAACAAACAAGCAAGCAAACAAACAGTAATCTAGAGGCAGCTTTGAGTGGAGGTAGATGAAGGATAACCTCAGTCTAATTCTGAAATTTCCCTCCCACTAGATAGAAATCTAAAGGGTACAGAACTCGCTGTGGCAACCACTCCCAAATACAATTCTTACATGAGTACATTAAACTGATTACAATATAGATGAGACAAGAAAGAAAAACTTTACAATGAATTTCTGTGAATGAAGCAAAGAGAGAGAGAAAAAAACCTTACAATGAATTTTCCCCCTCCCCCCTAGTCTTTTCAGCTGTCTTCTGGGGATTAAAAATAGACTTTTGGTCTTTATTTGTCCATCTCAGGGTCCTTTCATTCATGTCTGCTGGGTGGCCTTAGGCTTGGTGGTAAGGCTGATCAGTCAGGCTTGGGAAGATCTGCTCCACTCTGGTTGCTGTGATGACTAGAGGACTAGATTCAAACCCAATTCTGGCTCAAAGATCTCTACTGGAGGCAATATCTGAGTCCATGTGCTCTGCTTCCATAGGCTTCAGGATCATGTGTGCAGGGCTGAAAGACATAAGAACAGGGTCCCCTCCCCCTTTTGCTGGTAATTCTACCAGGAAAGGCATTGTAAAAGGATTAGAGATTTGGGGGGGGTGGGGTGTAGATAGCTTGCAGGCAGGGTTTGAGGAAAACAAACAACACATCAGTATTGCAGTTAAATCAATTATAACAAAATGGAGACATCACAGATGAAGAAAAACTGGATTCACATGCTTCAGGAAAAAAAATGGACAGACATTTCAATCTCAGCAGAGAATTGGCATCCATTAAACATCACAAAAGAGCAATATTAAAAAACTGTTTGCATTTACATACAGTAAATATAAGAATGAAATTTTCCTGTAAATTAACTTAAAACATTCCCTTAAACTCTTGCTTTTCTTAAAAGCATAGAGAAGAATAAGAAAACTGAACTCTGTTCAATTTTGAACCCAAGTCTAGGTTGGCCAGACCCAACTGGGCAAAGACATTTTCTTTTCTTTTCAATGCTTTTAACTCTTTTCTAACAATTTAAAATGCATATCTCTAGGGAACAGACACATTTTACAGTCGCAATTACCTCGAGGGCGCACAAGACTTAAGACGAAGACGTACACATACACAAAAACAGGGACAAAGGGGATAACAGGACTGAAGTTTACACATACACAAGTCATTCCTGCCATAAATCTCAGTTAAATTAGGGAAGGCACAAATCTTAACAAACAAACCACGTGGTTACATAGAAAAGAGAGAAGAAGACAGAAAAACAAACAAACAAAACCCCAACATTTTCCTTTTCTTTTAAGTACCTTTATTAAGCCAAATCGGTTTTCCTGTGTCATCCCTCAGCAAAGCCCATTTTCTACATATTCTTCTACATCATACCGGCCAGGAAGGCATTTGCCTCTCATCCTGAGCCTCAAGCAAGGTTCCTAAAGGGGTTCTACCTCCCTCGAGCTGCACTTCCCATGTTTTTTCCCTTCTGATGTGGGCCTTGACACTTTGATGCAGCCGGGATGGTACCACGTCAGATTTCAGACAAAAAGGTCTGGAGAGGACTTCGGTTCCCTACACAAAGTATGCGTACCTCTCTATTAGGGAACTCTGCTTCCAGTTTTCGGATTCCTCTAAAAAACGGCAATCCGGGAGAACTGCTGCCCCCAACGCAGATCAGTACGAGCAACTCCTACACTTCACTCCTTGCTTGACTACTTGAAAATCCTGGGGTTTGCTTTTGGGCTGTTCACAGGATAAACAACCAACAAAATTTGCTTGCCCACCCTTCAATCACACACGCACACACATTCTTACTCCTTCCCTAACAGAAGGTCCTGTGCTCTGAAAAAACTAAACAGAACTTACACAAATCAAAAACAGAGAAAGATAAGATATTGACACATAGGCTGGTAGATGAGAAAGAAACTCTATACTACCAAAATGAGGATAAACAAAAAATAATTCAAGATTATGAAAAGCTGTATGAGCAAGAAGTTTCAGAAAATAAAATTAAAGAATATTTGGAAAAAGCGTAATTGCCTAAAGTACCAGAAAAGGTAAAAAAACTATGTTAAATGAATGAATATCAATGATGGATTTATCAGAAGCAATCAAGAGACAAAGAACAACCAAACACCAGGACCACGTGGGCTAGTGGCAGAATTTTACAAAGGTTTTACATAATGAAGTATTGATTGATGCAAAGGTACCAAATTCGTGAATGGAAGCAAATATTACTTTGATTCCAAAAGAAGATTCAGATTTAATGCAGATAAAACTATAGGCCCATCTCTTTACTGAATGCTGACTATAAAATATATACTTCAATAATGGCAGCAAGACTAAAAGGTTCCTAAATGAATTTATACATTCAGATCTCTTAAGCTTTTTCTAAGAGACAGATTAAAAACAAAATGAGAATGATTTTAAATACATAAAAAGGCACAAGAAAAGGATGCTATTCATATTGACACTGGAATTGCTAAATATAAATATTAGGGCAGACACAGAAATTAAAGGCATGGAAACTTGAAAACTAATTTTGCACCAAGTGAGAAATAAAATAGGATAACCAACCTTGCTGACAACTTTGTTGTCCAAAAGGTAGAGGAGAGAACTAGAAGGGACAGCCATACTGGACTTAATACTTACAAACAAAGGAGAAGTTGTAGAAGGATTCGAAACTGCAGGAACGTTGGGTGAGAGTGACCACGTCATACTAGAATTCAACATAACGCAAACACAAACAATTGAACACAAGGACACCAAAGTCTTAGATTTTTTTAAAAGAACTGATTTTAATAAACTCAGAGAAAACTTGAGAAATATTCCTTGGATGAAAGTCCTAAAGGGAAAAGCAACTCAAGAAGCTTGGTAAACTCTGAAAAACATGATTATAAAAGCCAATTGCACAATACCAATGAGAAAGAAAAAGAAGAAATCCAAGAAGAAACCAGCATGCAAAGGCCTCACTGACAAATTGAATGAATAAAGGACAAATACAAAAAATGGAAAGAGGGACACATAACTAAGGCAGAATATCAGCAGATAGTCAGAATCTGTGAAGAAAAATCAGGAAAGCAAAGGCCCAGAATGAACAAAGACTTGCAACTAAAGTCAAAGATAATAAAAGTTTCTTCCAACACATAAATAACAAGGAAAAATCAAGGAAACGGTTGGCCCACTAAAGAGAGAAGGCAACACAGAGAAAGCCATGAGTTGCTTAACTCATTCTTTGGATTGGTCTTCATGCAAAAAGAAATGCAGCCCAACTAACCAGAAATATAACTGGGGGAAAAAAACAGACTGGAAACTAAAGTTAAAATAAGCAAAAAAAAAAAAAAACCCCAGTAAGAGAACACCTGTCTGAACTTGACGAATACAAATCACCAGGACCAAATGGATTACATCCCAGAGTCCTAAAGGAGCTGGTAGATGAAATCTCAGAACCACTGCACCACATCTTTTAAAAAAATCTTGCAACACAGGGGAACTACCTGAGAACTGAAAAGAGCTGACGTGGTTCCCATCTCAAAAAAAGAAAGAGAAAAAAAAGCAGACCCAGGAAAGTACAGACCAATCAAAGCATTCAACAAAGTAGACCATAACCTATTTCTCCATAAGCTAGGGGGAAAAAATGGGATAGACAGCTTCATCACCAGATGGATTCACAACTGGCTCTAAGCTGGCAGGAATAGTTAACATCCTAGGGGACAGGCTCAAGATCCAGATGGATTTCGAATACTTGAACCCTGGGCCCTATCTAACAAAATGAAATTTAATACAGAGAAAAGTAAAATCCTACACTTAAGGATTGGTGATATAAGGAAGATACATTAACTTGGTTAAACAAATAGCATGATTATTATTTCATAAAATGACTTGTACAAGAGAACACACTGTTCAATTGAAATTGGAATTTCATATGCTATAAAATAAAATAAAATAAAATAAAATAAAACTTATTACCCATACACAAAAAAGAAGGTCCTCTGCTCTGGCCTGGCCTATACTTTCCAGGCTTTCTTTGCAGAACACACAGAAGCAAAACCCAGCTATGATTGGGAGAAGGATCCCTTTAGACAAACAAAGACACACACACACACAGGCATACACACATTTCCCACGGTTTTCTATGGTTTAAATTAAAATTTAGAGGTAGGTACTCACCTTCCTTCCAAGCAGCCTTTGAGTTCAAACTCAAAACCCCCTTTAAAACCTACTTCCCAATGGCCAAGGCCCAAGAAAAACTCACCCACAGATTTCAATGGGTCTGTTGCCAGCAAGGGAAGCCTTACTTAGGCCAGGTCCATCTGGAGAGGTTAGCTTGGAGTACCATCTGTCTGGGGTGCCAATTGTTGGAAGTAATATTCTTCTGGGTTCAGTTCCAAGTGGGGAAAAAGAACACTGGATTCATGGAAGTTGCTTGGAAAGAAGGTTTTAATGGAGAACAAAGGAACAGGAGCACATGGCATGAGCTCCTGAACAGAAAAGGTGGATCACATGTTTTCAGGTGTTGGGTCCAGAGAAAGGAAGGGACAAAATGCTGGGAGTTCCTTGCTTTATATTTTCTCTTGGGCCCCACCCTGTTTCCTGTTCCTATACAGAAATGTATTCCATTGGCTGTCAGATTCCCAGGGGCATGCTGGGGCAACTCTTGTGGGCTGTCCCAAGTCCTAGGCTTGACTGATGTAATCTTCCCAGGTCCCATGTGGTGTAATGAAAAGGCGTTGGGATTCCTATTATGGTTCTTCCTGTAGGTGCTTGTTATGTAAAATACTGTTTCAGGCTAGGTGGGGGGAATGAGCTGGGCTAGGCCATTCCTTGATGGCCCATTGGCAAAGGTGGGAGGAATGGGTGAGCTGCAGGAAGCTGCTTTGTATTTAAAACATGTTTCTCCTTTCCTCATTCAGGGAAACATATTCTTTCCCTTTTCAATATTTCCTAGGATATTTCATTTTTTCTAGGAGGGGGTGGGTGCTAACTTCCTACAGAACCTTAATTAAACTAATGTTGGAAACTCATTTGCCATGGACACCCAGACTCCCAGTGGACAGTAGTGCCAGATCCTGTGAATCCTGTACGAGTGATCCTGAGGAAGAACAGAGGGACTGACCCCATTCCTTCATCCTAAGACTGATTTTGGCTGAGTAAATAAAAACAACAAGGACAAGCTTAGGGAATGTCCAAACCTCTCCAACCATGTCTCATTGATGAACTCTTTGATGTGGGTGAACCATATATCAGCTCTGGATAACACTAGAACTGCTTTTGCCAGTTGTATTGCTCAGCTGAACAGCAGAAACAGCTAAAAGGACACTCCTGCATTCGTAAACTAGGACTACTACTGTAACTGGACTAATTTGCCCCAGGGAAGAACCTTTGCAGCTGTGTATAACTGGAATTCGGATGGCCTCTCCCAAGGGGAAGAAAAGAAAGACGGCACAATGCTCACCAAATAGTAAGGAAGGTGGAACTAATCCACAAAAACAACAGAAAATTAGTGGCAAAGATGATACCAAGAAACGACGTAAACACGGTGCCTCATGTAAAGTCATTTATCGTGGAGGCAGAGATTAATAGAGCCCATGGACCTGTAAGCCCGGAAGTAACAGGCAGAGCAATGATGCCCAAACAGACTTCTATGGAACTCAGGCAATTAAATGGGTGTGTGAGTGTAAATGAGGGAGGATGGGTGGGAGAGATTATTCAAGAAGCCTGACTAGGAAATAGTGAGCAATCATTTTCTTCAAGAGTACACTTCCTCTCTTGGAATGTGGCAGGATGGAGAGGAAGTTGGTGCACAGACAACTGTATTAAATTTTTAAACAGGTACCATGTAATTGCCTTACAGGAGACTTGGGTTAGCAGTGATGAGGCCCCCATTGAGCTCCCCGGGTTTAATATTTGGCAGCTGCCAGCAAAGAGAGTAGCTAAAAACGGAAGAGCCTCAGGAGGATTGGGCATTTTGGTAAAAGCCGAATTAGGATGGAAGGGAAATGAGATATGCTCGGATTCCGGCCCTTTATTTTTTCAAGCAATCCATTTGGCATATGAAGGGAAGTCAATGGTATTTGTAAATGTGTATGTTAATCCAGCAATGGGCGATTTGTGGGAGGCACTAGAGGTAAAAATATTAGATATACGTAAAAAATTTATAAAAACACCTTTAATTTTGGCAGGAGACTTTTAACACATGTGTGGGTCCCTCGTTGGAACCTTTTATTGAAAATGGTACAATTCCAGATGGATATTTACATAACCAACAATCATGGGTCTCCCAAGATAAGAAAAAGAACAAAGATGGGGGGAAATTTCTAACAATGGTATACAACTGTAATCTTCAAATTGTAGGCCAGTATTCGGAGGTTAGAAGGTACCCCATAACCTTTTTTGGCCCTAAGGCATGTAGCTCTATTGATTATTTTTGTGTTTCTCACAGCTTAGTATCAGGGGCAACTCCGGTCTTGACGCTACCAAGGCCAGAAAGTGATCATCTTCCAATTGAGACGTCCCTGGCAATCCCTTCTGATTTAAGGAAAAGGAATCAAACAATTCAACAAATAGGCTTCAACCTAGAAATAGCCCACGAGAGAAGACTAACATGGAAGAGGGTTGATAGCAAAGCAGTGACAGAATTCATGAATTCACCACGTATGGAAGCCTTAGCGCATATATGCTCAAACAGTACAGGTGAACAAGAGCTTATAGTATATTTTGCGGAAATATGCCATAAATTGAAGCATTTTTTCATAACTACCAAGCCAATGGGCCAGTCTGATTCTAGTTACTCAACATGGTTTGATAATGACTGTAAGGAAAAGAAAAAACAGCTTAGGAAATCGCTTAGGAGATACTTAATTAGCCCAAACATGGAATCACAGAAGGAGTATATTACCATAAGGCAGAAATATAAGCAGCTATTGAAGAGAAAAACGGCCTCTTATATTGACAACTTATGGGCTGGCCTAGAACAGGCAGCAAAGCTGGCCTCACCCACACTATTCTGGTTGGAGGTCTCAAAAATTATTAGAGATAGAAAACCAATAAGTGACCCAAATATTAGTGCAGAAAGTTGGGAGAAGCATTTGGCCACTCCAGCAGCAGTAGCAAGCTCTGATGAGGCTATATCCTCTTCGAGCTTGATACAGGAATATGAAGCCTTACCCCAGTGGGAAGAAGTGTCAATCACGGAGGTGAGGAGTTTAATCTCCTCCCTGAAGATAAACAAAGCTCCAGGACAGGATGCGCTCCCGGCATCGTTATTTAAAGATAACATAGCCTGGTGGGCGCCTGTCCTGGCGGGTCTCTTTACTTTTATTAATAGAACAGGACAAATTCCTGCCAGTTGGCGTTCATCAATAATTATTCCCTTACATAAAAAAGGCTCTAGAGATAACCCAGATAATTTCCGATTAATTAGTCTAATCGATATTTCAGCAAAAATTTATGCTAAGCATTTGCTTCATAAATTAGAGGACTGGATAATGAGAAATAACATTCTAGCTGAAGAACAGTAAGGTTTCAGGAGCAGAAGATCTACTATGGATAATTGTTTTGTGTTGGACCATCTAATAACAAAGTTTAAGTTTTGGAAAAAACCACTGTATGTGGCATTCATAGACTTGAAGGCAGCCTTTGACACAATTGATAGACAAATTTTATGGGGTAAATTAGAGGCCATGGGAATTGAAAAGAAATTGTTATATCTAATTAGATTGTTATATACGGAAACCCAGGTAAGAGTTCGAGTGAATAGGACAGGATCAGTAACAAATGCAATCCCAATAAAGAAGGGCATCAGACAAGGTTGCATCTTAGCCCCAACACTTTTCAATTTATATTTAAATGACCTTCCAAAATGTTTGGAAGATATATCATTCCATGGGCCTAGTATAGGAACAAGACAGGTAAATTGCTTGTTATATGCTGATGATATAATTTTGCTGTCGGCCTCACAGGTGGGGCTACGAAGGTCACTCGGGAGGTTGGCAGCATATTGTATAAAAAAATCGCCTGACAATTAATGTAGAGAAATCAAAGGTAATGATATTTAGCAGGCAACAAAATATGAGGAGATGGGTTTTAAATGACAGAAGAATAGAACAAGTTCAGTCATTTACCTATTTAGGGCTAGCATTTCAGACAAATGGCAAATGGAATAAGCAGGTAAAAGCCGGAGCTCGGAAGGCCATGGCTCGGATGGCTCAATTAAACTTATTTTAGAGAAAACTCCATCTTCATTGATCCCAGTGCTAAAGGTCCTCCAGGCGAAAATTGAACCAGTAATTACCTATGGGGCAGAAATATGGGGGTCAGTTAAGTTGCCTGGGCTGGAAACTCCCCAAAATAAGTTCCTGAGGAGAATTTTGGCAGTGTCCCCTGGAACCCCAGCATGTGTAGTAAGGGCAGAAACGGGAGTCCATGCGATTGGCACTAGGGCCTTGTTGAAGACTGTTTATTATTGGTTAAGAATAATCGAGATGGAGGAAGGGAGGCTACCAAAATTAGCTCTAATGGAGCAAATTATCTCAAGTAATAAAAATAACTGGTTATCAAGAGTTCTGAAGCAGGTATCTAGCTCTGGTACTCCTTTAAATTGGCAGCAGTACGATCATAGGCAGATCCGAAATTGGATTGCACAGAGATTTAAGGACATAAGTGCCCAATTGGATATTACACAGGTGACAGCAGTAAAAGTTTGCCCCTGGTTATCAGCCAATAAACAACATTTTAAAATAGAAAAATATTTAACTGTGCCTTTATTTCCCGACATAAGGAGGTTTTTTACCAAATTGAGATTAGACCAACTTCAAACAAATATGCTTTGGGGTAGGTATAAGGGTATCCCTTTAAGAGAAAGAGTCTGTTTATGTGGGACGGGGGAAGTTGAAACAATGTCCCATGTAATGTTTGATTGCCCCCTATACTCAGATTTGAGGGAACATCAGCTGGGCAGGATCTTTTATACCAGCACCCCTAAGTCTAAAGAGCGCTTCTTGCAACGTTGTCTGTTAGGTTCTAACTTGCAGTTGGTGAAATGGATTGCCAAATTTGCGGTAAAGTTGATGGAAAAAAGGACAAAGTTGGTGCAGCAGAATGTGGTAGATTGTAGGAAAGATCATTTGATTTAATAATGTAATTTTAATAGTAGTTTTAAGACTGATTGGGTAGATGCAGGGGTGACATTATAATATAATTTTAATCATATTTAATTTTTATCTCAAATGATTGTATTTTATTCTGATCTCATTTTAGATCGTATTTTATTCTAATTTTATTTTAAATCGTGCGTTATTCCAATTTCATTTAAATTGTTTTACCAAACTTTTGTAATTATCTGTTTTTGGAACTCTGCATTTTGATATGGCCCAAGGGCTAATCAATAAATAAATTCATTCATTCATTCAGACAAACTTAGTTAATGTTTAAACAGTGGGGGTGGGCTTTGTGGGGCATATTGTGTATCTTGGGGTTATGGTTTTATTGTTGGATAAATAGGAAACTCTATTGTGGGCTTGCTAGACCTGAACCCGCAACCATACCGTTTAGCCATCTGGATGTGTAAGTTTTGTGATTGTATGTGTGAAGGCATACCCCAGTGTTGCTGTTGTTACCATTGTTCTGATTGTGGGGCAATTCATGCAGACTGTGCTTACCTATATGGCCCCTGTGATGACACATATGGGCTCAGACAAAAGGTGGATTTACCTACTGTGGTATTGTTTACTGATGACAAATGTGATCATAAGTAGCAATCTTGAGTGTTGTAGAGAGATTGTACGAGAACGTTGGTGGTCCAGACAACCTGAAGTAATCCCTGAAACAGTTTATATAGGTCTTCCTCATGAAGTTATCGGAAAAATAGGAGAAGTAGGCACATGTCTAGGTAGACGAGTACGTCAAATTACACTGAGTGAGGATCATCAAAACAGAAAGAAAGGAGAAAAACTTTGTATGCAAATTTTACTAGACCAAAGTGGCTTGAAAACACGTAATTTAATTAAGAAACTTGAAAAAGCAGCACCACCTCCAAAACCAAAACCAACAATACAATTGCCTTTGGTACCTAATAAGTGGGTAAAACCAACTCCACCACCACAAGTTGGGAGAAGGTATACAAACATGTGGGTGGAATGGGTCAATTATACTGTCAGAAATCTGGGTCAATCTGATTTCTATGTGTGTACACAAGGAAGACCAATAGGGGATATAATACCCCCACCCCTTGAACAAATAACTTGGGAATGTTATCTAGCACTCTTCCAGCATCCAACTGCATGGGGGAAACCAGAGTGCCAAATGTCAGTAAAAAGGTTTCCTTTTATGAGAAGTAGCAGCTTCTTAGAGGCTCCTACTGTTGTGTTCTGACTGACCTATAACTGAACCATAAACTTGTTTTGACTAGACGACCTCTGACTGAACTGTTGTTGTTATGTTTATAGTTGAACTCTACCTGAACTGTTGTTGCCACCCTGGTGATGTGTTTGAATGCTCATACGCTATTGGTTGTTGTGTCTGACAGCTCCCTATAAAAGGGCTACCGTATTTGTCGGAGTATAAGACGCACCGGAGTATAAGACGCACCTTAGTTTTTGGGGAGGAAAATAGGGGAAAACAATCTGCCTACCAGGTATTCATCTGGCTAGCATCCTTAGTCTGGTCAGCTTCAGCACATTATTTTATCCCCTGGTTAGGACTTAAAAAAACCTTCTTCTGAGAGAGTAACAATGAAAGAGCATGCAAGCCAGTAAGAGCTGGGAAGATCGTTAGCACCTAGTTAGGGGTAGAAAAAAACTTATTCAGAGCAAGTAGAGCAATGAAAAAAACCCTGCAAAGACTTAGGGCTGGAAAAACCTTTTTCTGAGAGAGTAACAATGAAAGAGCCTGCAAGCCTGTAAGAGCTGGGAAGATAGTTAGCAACTGGTTAGGGCTAGAAAAAAAACTTATTCGGAGCAGCTTCAGCACATTATTTTATCCCCTGGTTAGGACTTAAAAAAACCTTCTTCTGAGAGAGTAACAATGAAAGAGCCTGCAAGGTAAGAGCTGGGAAGATCTGTTAGCACCTAGTTAGGGCTGGAAAAAAAAAGCTACATTCAAAGTATAAGACGCACCCAAATTTTCAGCCACTTTTAGGGAGAAAAAGGTGCATCTTATACTCCAAAAAATATGGTATCTGTCAGACTGCAAGTTGCTGGTTGGTTGAGTGAGCTAATAAAAGAGCTGTTCTGAAGTCTGTCTCCTGCGATCTTTGCCCACAATTTAACAGTGGCGACAAGGGTTTGGGACCAGGAGAACGAAGACCAGCCCTCAAGCGCTGCAACCAGCCAGGCAGCACTAGCCATGTCTGCCTTCTTTCATCAGGATGTCCACCTTCCACCCGCCGGCGCCTTTCGACCCTGCCCGGGAAAAATGGGACTCCTACATGCGGCGTTTCGAGTGCTTCCTCGAAGCCAATGATCTGCTGGGGCTGGCTGACAACAGAAAAAGAGCTTTGTTTCTGAGTCACTGCGGGCCAGAGGTGTTTGACACCGCAGAATCGTTGTCTGCCCCAACCCCAGTTCACACCGTGACCTGGCAGGTACTTCAGGCAACGCTGAAGACACACTACGTGCCCACCCCATCCAAGGTTGTCCGGCGCTACGAGTTCCGCCAGCGGCTGCAGCAGGAGGGCGAGACCATCAACCAATACATCGCCGCCCTCCATAAAGCCTCCGGCCACTACGAGTTCCGCGACCTGGATGACATCCTGCTTGACCAGCTCATCTGTGGCGTGCAGGACATTCGCCTGCAACGCCGGCTCCTGGCTCGGCCCAACCTCACGCTGGCCGCTGCCCTGGACGAAGCCAGAGCTGCTGAGTCCTCATCCAAAGCGGCCGAATCTTTGCACCGTTTCGCCTCCTCTAAAAAGGACACTAAGCCTCCTTTTGCGGTCCACATGGGCTCTGTCGAGGAGCCTGTAAGCAGCGACGACGAGGTCTGCCGCACCGACCAGAAGTGCCCTCCGCCTCCCAAAGACTTCCTGACTGCTTGTGCCAGCTGTGGGGGGTGACACCCGAGGATATCATGCAGATTTAGGCACGTTATCTGCCAACGGTGTGAAAGGAGAGGACATTTGGTGCGAGTTTGCCGTGCCATTCTGCCGCCGAAAGACACGCATGCGCAGGAAAACCCTAGAAGCGAATTGTCAAATAGATTCGGGCGTGAAAACCATAGACCGCACCAGAGAGCCTTCGCCAGGCAGCCAGAAACCAACCAAACGCGGGTTGCCAGGGCCAGCTGCCCCTTCAAAAGGAAGATCATGGTCACCGTCTCCATCGACGGAGCACCGGTCCAAATGGAGGTCGATACCGGGTCTGCAGTGTCTATCGTCGCCTGGGAGACGCTCAAGCTCGCCCTTCCGAGTTTCCGGTCTACCCGCCTGCAGGAATCCTCAATCCGCCTCTCTGACTACCAGGGAAACTGGATCCCTGTCCTTGGAAAAGCCCGGGTCCACGTCAGATTCAACAATTTCGACAGACCTCTCCAGCTCACCATAGTCAACGGCAGTCTTCCGAGCCTCCTAGGACTCGATTGGTTTGAATTGCTCGGCCTAGGGGTGACAGGCATCCACGCCATCGGAGCCGCGAACCTGGACGACCTTTTTGATGGGTTCCAAGACGTTTTCAGTGACGGTTTGGGCAAGTATGTGGGAAATCCTATCTCATTTAGCCTTGATCCTAATGTCGCCCCCATTCGCCTTAAGCCTCGACGGGTCCCTCTCCCACTACGGGATAAAATTGACAAAGAGCTGGACAAGCTCATCAAACAAGGTATTTTGGAGCCGGTCGACCATGCTAAATGGGAGACCCCCATAGTGACCCCCGTTAAAGGGGACGGCAGTATTCGAATTTGCGCCGACTACAAATGCACAATCAATAAGGCTTTGCAACAGAGCGCCTATCCGGTGCCGATTGTGCATCATCTACTCCACTCCCTAGGTCCTGGACGCCTGTTTGCTAAACCAGACCTTGCGCAGGCGTACCAGCAGCTGCCGGTAGATAGAGCTACTGCAGAAGCACAGACCATTGTAACTAACAGGGGAGCTTTTAAATGTCACAGGCTGCAGTTTGGAGTCAGCGTAGCCCTGGGGTTGTTCCAGAGTGTAATGGAACGTCTGTTGCAGAACATCCCTGGGGTCGTACCATATTTTGATGACGTCCTGATCTCTGCCTGTGACCAGGACCAGCTCCGCTGTCGAGTTAGAATGGTCATGTCAAAAATGCGTGCTGCTGGGCTTAAAGCCAAACGCAGCAAATGCTTGTTGGGGGTGCCTGAGGTCAAATTTTTAGGGTACCGAGTCAATGGCCAAGGTATCCACCCCACAGAAAATAAGCTAAGGGCAATCCATGAGGCTCCTGCCCCAAAAAACCAAGCAGAACTCCAAGCTTTCCTGGGGCTCCTAAATTTTTACAGCCTTTTCCTAAAAAACAAAGCCACCGTAGCCGAGCCTCTCCACAAGCTGCTGGCCAAAAACATTCCTTGGAAATGGGGGTCCAGGGAGGCGTCAGCTTTCGCAGCTGTCAAACGACTACTAACCAATGACAGTTTCTTAATACAATACAACAATACCCTGCCATTGGTCCTGGCGTGCGACGCTTCCCTGTGGGAGTCGGCGCTGTGCTCAGCCACAAGCTTCCAAATGGGTCAGAGGCCCCTGTGGCCTATTACTCAAGGACTCTGTCCAGTGCAGAGTGGAACTACAGCCAGCTGGACAGGGAGGCCTTGGCTTTAGTTGCTGGTGTCAAAAAATTCCACGAATATTTGTTTGGGTGGGATTTTGTTTTGGTTACGGACCACAAGCCGCTTCTGGGGCTTCTTGTGGGGGACCGCCCCACTCCAGCTGCACTATCCCCCCATTTCGGCCGGTGGGCCATCTTTCTCTCAGCCTACTCCTATCGCCTGGTACATCGGCCAGGAAAAGACATGGGCAATGCGGACGCTTTGAGCAGGTGCCCATTGCCTGACCTCCTTATAGACATTGTCCCGGAAGCTCCAATCCTCTTGATTGACTTGGCTGATTCCGGACTGGTCACTTCTGCTGAGGTGGCTAAACACACGGCCAAGGACCCCTCACTCAGAACTGTGTTGAACTGGGTGTTGAGGGGATGGCCAAAGGACCTGGTCAAGCCTGACCTTAAACCATACGAACAGAGACAGCATGAACTGTCAGAGCAAGGGGGTTGCCTCCTTTGGGGTGACTGAGTGGTCATACCAACCAGCCTGCGAGCTGAAATACTTAGGACCTTACATGAAGGCCATCCGGGGATTGTCCGGATGAAAGCCTTGGCTAGGGGGTACGTTTGGTGGCCAAATATGGATGCAGAAATCCAAAATTGGGTTGGGTTATGCAAACCCTGTCAAGAGTCGCGGCCTGCTCCGCCCAAAGCACCAGTCCATGACTAGGAACAACCAAAAAGCCCCTGGTTGCGGCTACATGCCGATTTTGCAGGCCCCTGCCACGGCCAAATGTTTTTAATAATTGTCGATGCCTACTCAAAGTGGCTTGAAATATTTCCAATGGGTTCTACCACCGCTGAGGCGGTTATTAAGGTGCTCAGACACCTTTTTGCCACACACGGCCTCCCAGACATCCTTGTAACGGACAATGGTCCCCAATTTACGGCCACCAATTTCGAAGGGTACCTTGCTGACCTGGGAATTCGCCATGCCCTGTCCTCGCCATTCCATCCGGTGACCAATGGACTGGCTGAACGATTCGTAAGGTCAGCCAAGGAAGCATTAGGTAGACTGGGCCCAGGGGACTGGCAGGCCCGCATCGATAAATTTCTGAGTACTCAGCACATAACCCCAAGTGCGACCACTGGCCGCAGCCCGGCCGAGCTCCTTATGGGTCGCAGGCTTAGATCCGTCCTAGACCGTTTACACCCAAACTACGCCACTAAGGCAAAACCAGAGGTCACATAAAAAACCAGGGCCTTCTCCCTGTCAGATTCGGTATTCGCCCGAAATTATGCCGAGGGCCCCCTGTGGCTACCTGGGGTCATAGAAGCAATCTTGGGTCCACTAACATACGAAGTCCGCCTCCAGGACGGACGCCTCTGGAAGAGGCACATAGATCAGCTACGCAACCGAGTAAAAGGGGAACCTAACGAACCTCAAAAGGTAACGCCCTGTGTTCTTCCCCTAGCTACCTCAAGCCCGAGTGTCTCGGAAGGTCGACCTGAGGAAGTGGAAGTCCAGCAGCGTTCTCAATTAGAACCGGTTCCACCAGTCGCAGAGGCCACGCCCGATACATTCCAGGAGCTTCCATGCTCCACCCCAAGAGCAACAGCAGACCTGTCCGAACAGGCTGCTGCCTCACCAGAGTCTGAGCTGCGCAGGTCAGGGAGGGTTCCCAAACGCCGCGCCTACCTGCGCGACTATGTCTGTCGGACTGTTCCATCTAGAAGGGGAGGGGTGTTGTGTTCCGACTGACCTATAACTGAACCATAAACTTCTTTTGACTAGATGACCTCTGACTGAAATGTTGTTGTTATGTTTATAGTTGAACTCTACCTGAACTGTTGTTGCCACCCTGGTCATGTGTTTGAATGCTCATATGCTATTGGTTGTTGTGTCTGACAGCACCCTATAAAAGGGCTATCTGTCAGACTGCAAGTTGCTGGTTGCTTGAGTGAGCTAATAAAAGAGCTGTTCTGACGTCTGTCTCCTGCGATCTTTGCCCACAACTTAACACCTACCTTCCAGGGACCTGGAAATATTACATTCCCTTTTTGCATAAACAGAACTATAACTGAAAACTCAGTACATCTGGGGAACTTATGGCAGTGTGAGACTATTATTATGTGTCAAGATGTATCTGGAATTTGTGGAAATATGTCTAATATACATGTTCCTAGAGCAGATATTTGGTGGTATTGTGGAGGGGACTTATAACATCCCATGTTACCCTCCCGTTGGTCTGGCATCTGTACAGTGGTCATGCTAAAGACCCTGTATTAATTGCCTCTCTACATCCACCTAATAATAAATCTTCCAATTCAACCAGAGTAAAAAGAGCATTAGCCACTTCATTTGATGACAATATATATATATATATACATTCTATATGAGTTCCTAGAGGGGTCCCAGATGAATATAAAGCAAGAAACAAGATAGCTGCTGGTTTTGAATCATTTTTGTTTTGCTGGGTAACAGTTAATAAAAATGTGGATTGGATCAATTATATCTATTATAACCAACAAAGGTTCATAAACTATACTCGAGATGCAATCAAAGGAATATCTGAGCAATTGGATGCCACTAGCCGGATGGCTTGGGAAAATAGAATGACTTTAGATATGTTACTGGCAGAAAAAGGAGGAGTATGTATAATGCTGGGAGACAAAGGATGCTGTACGTACATCCCTAATAATACTGCTCCTGAAGGAACTATTACCAGAGCATTAAAAGGATGAACCACCTTATCAGAGGAATTAGCTGAGAACTCTAGAGTAGACACCTCGTTTACAGGAGTCTTAGAATCCTGGTTCGGAAAGTGAAAAGGTGTGTTAGTATCTCTTGCGATGTCCTTTGTGGCTGTGTTTGGAGTCTTGATAGCATTAGGATGTTGTATAATTCCATGTTGTAGGGGGTTAACTCAAAGATTAAAAGAAACTGCAATAACTAAGCGAATGCCATTAGGAGATCCAGCACCATACAAAGATGGGGATATGTTGTGCTTAAAAGATGAGGAGGAAAATGAACAGAGAAGTAAAGTAGAAAAATGTGAGATAGACAGCAACACCACCAGATGGATTCAAAACTGGCTAACCAACTGCACTCAACGTGTAGTGCTCAATGGAACTGCATCTACATGGAGGGAAGTATGCAGTGGAGGCTCTGTTTTAGGCCCAGTACTCTTCAACATCTTCATCAATGACTTGGATGAGGGGATAGATGGGGAACTCATCAAATTTGCATATGACACCAAACTGGCAGGAATAGCCAAATCTCCAGAAGATAGGCTCAAGATACAGAAGAATCTTGACAGACTTGAACATTGGGCACTATCAAACCAAATGAAATTAAATGGTGAAAAAAGTAAGGTTCTACATTTAGGCAAGAAAAACAAAATGCACAGGTACAGTATATGTGGTACCTTGCTCAACAGTAGTAACTGTGAGAGGGATCTTGAAGTCCTAGTGGACAGCCGTTTAAATATGAGCCAGCAGTGTGCAGCAGCTGCCAAAAAAGCCAACACAGTTCTAAGCTGCATTAACAGAGGGATAGAATCAAGATCACGTGAAGTGTTAATACCACTTTACAATGCCTTGGTAAGGCCACACTTGGAATACTGCATTCAGTTTTGGTCGCCACGATGTAAAAAGGATGTCGAGACTCTAGAAAGAGTGCAGAGAAGAGCAACAAAGATGATTAGGGGACTGGAGGCTAAAACATATGAAGAACGGTTGCAGGAACTGGGTATGTCTAGTTTAATGAAAAGAAGGACTAGGGGAGACATGATAGCAGCGTTCCAATATCTCAGGGGTTGCCACAAAGAAGAGGGAGTCAAGCTATTCTCCAAAGCACCTGAGGGTAGAACAAGAAGCAATGGGTGGAAACTAATCAAGGAGAGAAGCAACTTAGAACTAAGGAGAAATTTCCTGACAGTTAGAACAATTAATCAGTGGAACAGCTTGCCTCCAGAAGTTGCAAATGCTCCAACACTGGAAGTTTTTAAGAATATGTTGGATAACCATTTGTCTGAAGTGGTATAGGGTTTCCTGCCTAAGCAGGGGGTTGGACTAGAGGACCTCCAAGGTCCCTTCCAACTCTCTTATTCTATTCTATTCTACTATGATGCAGGTTAAGGCAACGGGTGAGCTGGCCTTCCCTGGAGTATATGGGGACCTGGAGGAGGTGTTCAGTGAAAAGGAATGTGACACCTTACCTCCCCACCATCCCACAGATTGTGTAATAGAGATCCTCCCTGGAGCAAAGTTGCCAAAGCCCAAAATGTACTCTATAACCCCTCAAGAGTTAACAGAAATGAGGGCATACATAGAGAAAAATCTGAAACGGGGGTTCATTCAGCCAGCTAGATCCAGGGTGGTGGCCCCCGTTCTTTTCAGAGAAAAGAAAGATGGCGGCTTACGCCTGTGTGTCAACTTCTGAGGGATCAATGTGGTGTGTGTGGAACACTTGTACCCCCTCCCGTTACTGAAGGACATGCTGGCCCATCTGGCGGAGGGCCGGGTCTTTACCAAATTAGATCTATGGGAGGCCTACTACTGGGTGAGAATCAAGGCCAGGGACAAATGGAAGACGGCCTTCAATTGCCCGTTGGGAAGTTACCAATTTAGGGTTATGCCCTTCGGAATGCAAGGAGCTCCAGCTGTGTTCATGCAGCTCATTAATGAAGTCCTGCATGAACACTTGCATAAAGGGGTGCTCGTCTACTTAGACGACATCCTCATATACACCAAACCTTGGAGGAACATGTCACCCTGGTGCGTCAGGTTCTTAGGAAGTTATTAACAGCGCACCTGTACGTCAAGTTGTCTAAGTGTGAGTTCCACAAGTCGCAATTGGACTACCTGGGATTCCGCATCTCCCCTAAGGGGGTGGAAATGGACTCCGCTAAGGTAAAAGCGGTATTGACTGGCAGGCTCCCAAAACATGCAAACAATTACAAAGTTTTCTGGGGTTTGCTAATTTCTATCGCCAGTTCATCCCGTCCTTTGCCCGAGAAGCTCTCCCACTCACAGATCTCTTAAGAACAAAACATCTGGCTAGGAAACCATGTCCGGGTTTCCCGGTCCCATGGACACTAACGTGTCAGCAGGCCTTCGAGCACTTGAAAACCTTATTTGCCAGGGAACCAGTGCTTAAACACCCAGATCCGTCTAAGTCGTTTGTGGTTCAAGCAGACACCAGTGATGTGGCGGTAGCCGCAGTTCTCTTGCAAACTAATGAGAAGGGGGCCCTGCAGCCATGTGCATACACGTCGCGTAAACTGAATGGTACCGAACGCAAATGGGCTATATGGGAAAAGGAAGCATTTGCGGTTTGGTGGACCTTGTTGACCTGGCGACACCTACTGGAAGGGGGGGAGTTACCCTTTGAGGTTTGGAGGGCACAAGCAGCTCAACAGACACCGCCCACATCCCAACCAAAGGCACAGGTAGATGACATACCCCATTCCATTCAGGCCGCACTCCAGGTGGATCAGTGGTTCCAGGAAAACTGACACCTGCTCACCCAGAGAGACGGCCTAGCCTGGAAGGGGTCCAAGATCTACGTGCCTAGCACTCTCCGGTTGGACGTGCTGCGTCGCTGCCATGACGCCCGCTCAGCCGGGCATTTTGGGTTTCTTAAGACCTTGCACTTATCTAATCGACAATTTTGGTGGCCTCGCATGAAGAGAGACATAGAAGATTACGTGCAAAGCTGTGTTGTATGCACCACCATGAAAACCCGACAAGGGAAACCTCCCGGCCTGTTACAGCCAGTGGAGG
The DNA here is from genome assembly GCA_023053685.1 of Diadophis punctatus similis. NCBI lineage: Eukaryota > Metazoa > Chordata > Lepidosauria > Squamata > Dipsadidae > Diadophis > Diadophis punctatus. The sequence continues at coordinate 1,883,155 of JALIGW010000070.1, read as the reverse complement.
CTCCTGTCCAACCATGGGAAGAGGTAGCCATAGATTTCATTGTGAACTTACTGGAAAGCCAGAGTAATACGGTGATTTGGACAGTTATAGACCTCTTCTTGAAACAGGCTCATTTTGTAGCTTGTTCTGGCCTTCCATCAGCCAGAAAGCTGGCGAAACTGTTTGTCACTCATATATATCGCTTCCACAGTGTTCTGCGGAGGATCATCTCCGATTGGGGGGTACAGTTCACCGCCAGGTTCTGGCGTAAGTTTTTGGCAATGGTGGGGTCCTCCTAGGGCCTTAGTTCAGCATTCCACCCTGCTACCAACGGGGCTGTCGAAAGAGCAAATACAACGGTGAAGCAATATCTGCGCTGCTATGTAAAACACCAGCAAACTGATTGGGCTGAATTACTCCCCTTTGCGGAAGTAGCGTATAACAACGCAGTCCACAGCAGTACAGGGTTTACTCCCTTTCAGGTGGCTACCGGGAGTGAGTTCGTACCAATACCCGAGTGGCCCCGAGTGGCCCCAGAGGAGATGGGGTTACAAGAGTGGGTGGCCCAGATGCAATGAGTATGGAAAGTGGTAAAAGAGGCTTTACGGAAGTCAGCAACGGTATAAACAGCAAGCAGACAAGGAGCAGAGATTACAAACCCCTTTCTATTTTTTTAAAGTTTTTATTAAATACACATATAACACAAACACATACAAAACAGACAAACCAATAGGGGTACAATTTTCCCATATTTACATTAAGCTTGCATTGATAATTATCCACAATTATATTATCTCTTTTATTTATATATATATATATAAATATATATATATATATATATATATATATATATATATATATATATATATATATATATATATATATATATATATATATATATATATATATATATATATATATATATATATTTACACTTTATAATTTACTTTATAATTTACTTATTCTACATTTCTTTATTTCTTAATTCTTCTATAATAAATTCCCTTTAACATTCATAATAATCATTCACATATCAACAATCTCAATCTTACTCCTTTCAAAACACTCCTTTACTTATTCTTCCTCTCCTCCAACCATTCATATAGTTTATTCCATACTAAGTAGTATTCGGACTCTTCTTTTTCATTTATTTCCTTTGTTAATTTATCCATCTCAGCACATTCCAATATTTTCCTTATTATATCCTCATCTTTTGGTATGCTCTCATTTTTCCAGAATTGCGCGTAAACTATCATCTTGCTATGATGTGTGTAATCAAATAATATAATTCCTTTTAATATTTTTTATCAATTATACCTATTAAAAATTGTTCAGGTTTCCAATCTATATCTTCTTTTGTTATCTCTTTTAACCATGTTCTAATTTTATTCCAATATTTTTTTGCCTTTAGACAGGTCCACCATAGGTGATATGTTCCATATCCCTTCTTGCACTTCCAGCATAATGGCGATGAGTTTGGGAACATCTTGGAAATTCTTACCGGAGGTAAATGCCACCTGTAAAACATTTTGCACTGGTTTTCCTTGTACGCCACCGACATTGTTAATTTCCAATTGGTTTTCCAAATTTTTTCCCATTTCTCCAAATCAATAGTCCAATTTTTTTTGCTCATCGTATCATCGTGTCCTTAACCACCTCCTCTTCCAATTTATATCTTATTAAAAATTTATAGATTTTCCCAATTAATTTTTCATCAGTACCAAGTAATATCTTATCAAGGTCATTAGTTTTTTTTAATTAATTGATATCACTATGATATTTAGCCTGGACTTGTGTATAAGTCCACCAGTCCAAATTTATCCCATGTTCGGTTAAATCTTCTCTAGTTTTCAAATTTCCTTGTTCATCTAATAAATCTTTATATCTTATAATTTTGTCAAATGTTTTTGAATTTGGGTGCCTTATGGCTTCTATTGTGGATATCCAATTTGGAATCTTTGTATAATGATGTTTTTTGATATTCTGCCAAATTTGCAATAATGCACTCCTAACCAGATGTCTCTTAAAATAGGTATGGGACTTGTACTTCTCATCCCATATGAACGCATGCCATCTTAGTTGAAGATCATGTCCCTCTATTATCAAAATTCTCTTGTTATTTAGATCCATCCACTCCTTAACCCATACTAGTGCTGCTGCTTGATTATATAATTGCCAATCCGGAAGCCCAAATCCACCCCTTTCTTTGGTATCCTGTAGTAATTTCCATCTTATCCTGGGTTTTTTTCCTTGCCAAATATATTTTGAAGTTATTTTATTCAAATCTTCAAAGAAGAGTTTCCCAGGTTTTATCTACTTGGAATAGAAATAATAACCTTGGTAAGATATTCATTTTAATTGAAGATATCCTTCCAATCAATGATATTTGAAGATTTTTCCAATTTTCTAGATCTTTTTTAATTTGCACTAATATTCTATTATAATTATCTTCTTTTATTGATGAGCACTTTGCCGTAAGCCAGATTCCTAAGTATTTTACTTTTTTGACCACTTGCATGTCTGTTTTTTCTTCCAATTGTTTATCCTGCTTTTTGGTGAGATTTTTAGTTATCATTTTTGTTTTATTTTTATTGATTTTAAGTCCCGCTACTTCTCCAAATTCTTCTATTTTTTAAATTAATTTAGGTCCCGATTCAAGTGGTTCTTCTATTATAAATACCAAATCATCGGCAAAGGCTTGCACTTTATATTCTTCTTTTCTAATTCTTAATCCTTTAATTTCTTGTTCTTCTCTAATTTTTATTAATAGTGTTTCTAATGTTAATATAAATAGAAGAGGAGATAGTGGACATCCTTGTCTTACTCCCTTTTCAATATCCATTTTTTCCGTACAGTCCCCATTGACAATAACTTTAGCCCTTTGTTTTGAATAAATTGCTTCTATCATTTTTACAAATTTCCTCCCAAATTTCATACTATCAAGTTGCCAAATCATAAATTTCCAATTAACATTGTCAAATGCTTTCTGGGCATCAAGGAAAACCATTGCTGCCTGTTTCTCAGGATGTTCCTCATAATACTCTAGCGTATTCATTATTATTCTCATATTGTTCTTAATCTGCCGTTTCGGCAGAAAATCATTTTGGTCTTGGTGTATACATTTTGGTGTATACTCTCATTTAGTATTTTTTAACTCTTTCTGCCATTATAGATATAAATAATTTGTAGTCCGAATTTAAAAGTGAGATGGGTCTGTAGTTTTGAATTAATTGACAATCCGAATCTTCCTTAGGTATCAACGTTATTAAAGCCTCTGACCAGGTGGGCGGTAGTCTTGCTTTTTCAAGTACCTCATTAAATAATTCAATCATTATCCCTTCCAATAGGTTTTGTGTATTTTTATATAATTCGACTGGTATCCCATCCGGACCCGGTGTTTTATTACTTTTCTGTTTTTTCAGTACCATGTCAAATTCTGTGGTTGTAATTGGCCTATTCAACATTTCTCTTTGTTCTTCTGTAATTTGTTTAATGTTTGTTGATTCTAAATATGTTTTAATTTTATCCTCTGTGACATCCTCACGGACATATAAATTTGTAAAAAATAATAATATTATTTTCTTCTTTTCTTCTCTATTGTGTTGTATACTACCTTTGTCCTCTAATAATTGGTCTATCATTTTTCCCTCTCTTTGTTTTTTCAATTTATATGCCAACCAACAACTTGGCTTGTTTGCATTTTCAAAATAATTTTGTTTAGCCAGCTTTATTTTTTGTGCCAGATCTTCCTGAATATTCAGGTTAATTTTATGCTTTATAATATCCCTTTGTTCTTTTGCACTTTTATTTTGGGGATTTTTTTGCAATTCTGCTTCCATTTTTTTTAATTCGGCCTGTAAGGACTCTTGTTGTAACCTTTTTTTTATTTTTCCTTGCCAAATAAGCTATTGTTAACCCACGTATGTAGGCTTTTGTGGTATCCCAGAGGTTTTGCAATCATGTATCTTCGTTTATATTTATTTTAAAAAATATTTCTAACTCCTTTTCCAACATTTCTCCATATTCCTTATCTTTCACTAGAAATTGATTTATTGTCCATCTGATTTTCCTTTTCTGTCCTTTCCATGTTATTCTTAGGGGGTTATGGTCTGCCCTCATATTAGCTTCTATTTCAATCTCCTGTACATCATTGCGCAATCCCGGGGTCACCCAAACCATGTCAATCCTGGACCAGGATTGGTGCGGGTTCGAAAAAAATGTATATTGCTCTTTTGTCTTGTGCACCTCTCTCCATACATCCTTAAACCCTAATTCTGCCGTCATATCCCAAAATGATTTTGGTAATATTTTTTAAAAATTTTGTTTTTTGCCCTTATAATCTACTGTGCGATCTACTATTGCATTAAAATCCCCAATTATGCAAATATTTTCATATCCCAATTCTATTACTTTTTCATGTATTTTTTATAGAATTCGAATTGGTTATTGTTGGGAGCATATATTACTATTAATAAAAACAATTTTTGTCCTGTTTCCAATTCAATCATTAGTATTCTACCTTCTTCATCATTATAGATTAGGCCCGATTTTATTGTTTCCTTAACATATGTCGCTATTCCTCTTTTTTGTTGTTTGTTAAAGTTGTATAAAGTTTTCCCAATTTTGGATTCTCAAGTAATTTATAATCTTCTTTTTTAATGTGTACTTCTTGCAAACATATCACACTGGTATCTAATTTCCTTAATTTCATAAATGTCTGTGCTCTCTTCTTTGGTATATTTAATCCATTTATGTTTATTGATGTTATTTTAATTTCCTCCTCCATTATTGCCTGTATTGTTTTTTTGTAGTCCTTGTTTCTCTTAATACTCTACCTTTCACTCATTCTTTTTCTTCCTGTCTCCTTTTTTCTTCTCTTTCTTTCTCCCTTTCTTCTATCTGGTCTTCTTCTTCCTGACTCCTACTTTCCACTTCTCCTCTACTTTCTCTACTCTCCTGTTTCCTCTTTGCAGGACATAGAATAATTACAGTATAGACAAATTGTCTTATGCATGTGTTTTCTAAGTTAATTTTTTGGGATCAGAATCATGCAAACAATGCTATTCCCTGTGACATTCTGTGGAAGTGAAAGTTGGATTTGAACAAGGAAGATGAAAATATGACTAACACTTTTGAATTTTGGTGTTGGAGAAAATTCCTGAGAATACCATAAAGAGCTGTAGGAAGTTAGCACCTACCCCCCTCCTAGAGGAATGAAATATTTTAGGAAATATTAAAAAGGCAGAATATTATATTTCCCTGGATGAGAAAATGGAGAAACATGTTTTTAGGCAGGAAAAAGACTCACTCCTAGTAGCCCCCACCTTTGTCAATGGGCCATTAAGGAATGGGCCCAGATCACTCATTCCCCCCACCTTTGTCAATGGGCAGTCTATTCTACATAACAAGCATCTACAGGAAGAACCATAATAGGAATCCCAAAGCCATCTCACCTGAGAAGATTACATCAGCCAAGCCTGATGGGACACAGACAAAAGCCTACAAAGTTAGCTAAGACCCCCGCCCCCTGGGAGTCTGACAGCCAATGGGATACATTTCTTACACAGGAACAGGAAACTCTTAAGCTGGGGCCCAACAGAGGGTATAAAACTCAGGCACTCTCAGCATCTCACCCCTTCTCTTCTTCTTCAACATCTTCGAGGCATGTAATCCCCCTTTTCCCCAGGACCTCAAACCACGTGGTCCTGCTGTCCACCATTAAAACCATCTTTCCAAACAGCCTCCATGCTTCCAGTGTCTTTTTCCCCACTTGGAACTGAACCCAGAAAGGACATTTCTTACAACAGAGCCAAGGAAACAAACAAATGGATCATTGATCAAATCAATCCAGAGGTCTCACCTGAGGTACAGATGACCAGACTCCAATTATTCTACTCCAGACACATGATGCAAAGACCTGGCTCTCCGGATGTGAGAAACTGACTACCATCTGGGCTGATGGTTCCCTGCCTCTTTAAAACGTCTTCCCAGTCAGCTCAACTGCCCAGCAACCAGCAGCTATAAAAGCAGCTGGATGTGGTGGGTGTTGTTGTGCTGGAGTAATTTTGGGAGGGGTGGGTACTGGTTTTTGTTACTTTGTGGAAATAGACCCACTGGAAACAACTGTAGGAAGTTAGCACCCACCCCTCTCCTAGAAGAATGAAATATTCTAGGAAATATTAAAAAGGCAGAATATTATATTTCCCTGGATGAGAAATGGAGAAACATGTTTTTTAGGCAGGAAGCAGACTCACTCTTAATAGCAATAGCAATATCACTTAGACTTATATACCGCTTCATAGTGCTTTACAGCCCTCTCTAAGCGGTTTACAGAGTTCAGCATATTACCCCCAACAACCTGGGTCCTCATTTTACCGACCTCAGAAGGATGGAAGGCTGAGTCAACCTTGAGCCGGTGAGATTTGAACAGCTGAACTGCAGCTAGCAGTCAGCTGAAGTACCCTGCAGTGCTGCACTCTAACCACTGCCCCCACCCTAAATAGCAAACAGCAGATGTCAGCACTTAAGAGATAAAGATATAGTTAGGTCTATTCATAAGCAAATGCCCTCACCCAAGATCCAACAAAGGTAGGATTAGCCCTCAGCCATAATAGGAATTGCCCAAAACCCTCTTCATTACATCATCAGCCAGCAAGATTCAACCAGGCCTGGGACTCAAAAGACAACCTACAAAGTTACCCCTGCATGGCTCCATGGGAGTCTGACAACCAATCAGAATGCAAGCTCAAATTCAAAGCCCAACAGAGGGTATAAATCTCTCTCTTTCTCTCACCCATGTGCTTTTTTTTTGCTTAGGACCTAAAAACCATGTGGTCCTGTCCAGTGGTGAAATCCAAATTTTTTACTACTGGTTCTGTGGGTGTGGCTTGATGGGCATGGTGTGGCTTGGTGGGCGTGGCTTGGCAGGGGAAGAATACTGCAAAATCTCCATTCCCACCCCACTCCTGGGAGGAAGGATGTTGCAAAATCTCCATTCCCACCCCACTCTGGGGCCAGCCAAGGTGGTATTTGACGGTTCTCCGAACTACTCAAAATTTCCACTACCGGTTCTCCAGAACCTGTCAGAACCTGCTGGATTTCACCCCTGGCTCCTGTCCACCATTAAACCATCTTTCCAAGCAGTCTCCATGTTTCCAGTGTCTTTCTTCCCACTTGGAACTGAACCCAGATGGACATTTCTTCCAACACAACCTAGGGCTCAGCGACAGAAATACTACTTTTGGGCAGTAGGGTTCACAAATTGCAGTAGTCTAGTATTAGTAATAGGTAATAGAAGTGGTAGTGTTGTAAGGAAAAACTTCCTTCACTGGGTTCGAATTTCCTGGCTGGGAAGACGTCGCTGATGCGGCGGAAGGATTTTGAGAAAAACAAGCTGCGTGAAAGCCGGATCTTTTTTATTTTTCAGGAAGGCAATACAAACGGCGGCAAGGACCAGCGTTCCCGGGCTAGCAGAGCTTAAACTGTAAGTACATGTTTTTTATACCCTTTTTCCCTTTGAAGTTGATTTCTAGGTAGTCCTATGGCTTTTAGATTTAGATTTTATTATTAGAGTTGGAAGGGACCTTATAGGTCATTTATTTATTTATTTATTTATTTGTGAGATTTATATACCGCCTCACAGTGCAAGCACTCTCTAAGCGGTTTACACCATTAAGCAATGTATATATTTACATTGCCCCCAACAATCTGGGTCCTCATTTTACCTACCTCGGAAGGATGGAAGGCTGAGTCAACCTTGAGCCGGTGAGATTTGAACCGCTGACCTGCGGATCACAGTCAGCTAAAGTGGCCTGCAGTACTGCCTCTAACCGCTGTGCCACCTCGGCTCATCTAGTCCAACCCCCTGCTCAAGCAGGAGTTCCTACACCATTTGAGACAGATGGCAGTCCAGTCTCTCCTTGAAGGTCGCAAGTGTTGGGGCTCTCACGACCTCCGCTGGCAAGCTGTTCCACTGGTTGATCGCTCTCACCATCAGAAAGTTTCTCCTCACTTCCAGGTTGAATCTCTCCTTGGTCAGCTTCCATCCGTTATTCCTTGTTTGGCTTTCTGGTGCCATAGAGAACAGCCTGACCCCCTCCTCTCTGTGGCATCCCCTCAAGTATTGGAACACTGCTATCATGTCACCCCTGGTCCTTCTCTTCGCTAGACTGGCCAAGCTCAGTTCCTGCAACCGCTCTTCGTATGTTTTATTTTCCAGACCCTTTATCATCCTGGTTGCCCTCTTCTGCACTTTCTCTAGAGTTTCAATGTCTTTTTTGTAGTGTGGTGACCAAAACTGGATGCAGTACTCTAGGTGTGGTCTGACCAAGGCTTTATAGAGTGGTACTAGTACCTCTCTGGTCCTTGATTGTATCCCTCTATTTATGCAGCTCAGAACTGCATTGGCCTTTTTGGCGGCTGCTGCACACTGCTGGCTCATATTTAGTTGGCTGTCTACCAGGACTCCGAGATCCCTCTCGCAATTGCTGCTATTGAGTGTGGTTTCGCCCAGTTTGTATGTGTATTTTTGATTACCTAGGTGCAGAATTTTACTTTTCTCCATGTTAAATTTCATTTTATTGGTTTGGGCCCAGTGTTCGAGTCTGTCAAGGTCCCTCTGGATTTTGAGTCTGTCCTCTGGGGTGTTTGCTACTCCCGCCAGCTTGGTGTCATCTGCAAATTTGGTTAGTTCTCCTGCTATTCCCTCATCTAGGTCATTTATGAAGATATTAAAGAGTACTGGGCCTAGGACGGAACCTTGTGGTTCTTTTGTATGGTTCTTTTGTGTTCGTGATTGATTTAATGGTTTTAATCCTGTTTCAAGTTTGTGTTCCTCCATCCTGAGGGTAATCTCTGTGGGGAGGAAGGGGAGTGAATGCTAGCATGTTTGAGTGAGTAAATGTGCTTAAGTATTTACGAATTGTTTTTATAATCCAATCTTTGTGTTAGCCCTTAGATAAGTTTGTTTTTATAATTACTCTTTTGTGTTCGTCTTTTGCAATATTCCAGACCTTCTGTTTGTTTCCCTTCCTTCCTTTTTTTAAAGTTTGTTTATTCGTTTCTTTTTAAAATATCAGACACAGTGCAACCGTCCTGGCGTTATCTCCGCCATACATATTAACATATATAACCAAAACTGTATCATACATTGTTCTTTTACCATACTTTGCTCATTATACACACACACACACACACACACACACACACACACACACACACACACACACACACACACACACACACACACACACACACACATATATATATATATATATATATATATATATATATATATATATATATATATATATATATATATATATATATATATATATGAAGAATTGTTCTAAAAATGCGAGTTCCAGGCATATTTACAGATAAAGAAGCGATAGCCAATTACAGGAGAGAAAAAAGGGTGTGGACCGGTTACACGTGCAAAGTCTAAATTGATAGGCATTACATAAATTGATAGGCATTCTATAAAAGCAAGCATCTCTTCCATGGGGATTTTACACTCTGACGAAGTCAACAGGGGTTGATGAAAGCTTAGCAATTTTAATAGTAGTTTTAAATAAAATTTTAAACGTTCCAGAGATCGTGATGGCTATCGCTTCTTTATCTGTATGTGTATATATATATATATATATATATATATATATATATATATTCTACTCAATATATTCATTTATGTTTACTACAACCAAGAACACCCAAACAATAATTTCCAATTCAATCACCCTACAGCTGACTCAAACCCGAGGGAGGTGCAACACTTACTTGACGACCCGGAGTTCCAGCGACGACACGACCACGAACCGGTTCCGGTGGAAGCCAAGTCCCCGCCCGAAAGCTTCCAGGAGCTTCCACGGGCGAAGCAAGAGACAGCAGCAGACCCAACCTCCCTGGCTGCTGCCACCACACCTACTGAGTTGCGCAGGTCCAAAAGGGTTCCCAAACGCCCCGGCCTACTTACGGGACTACGTATGCTAAGTAGACTGTTCCATCCAAGAGGGGAGGGGTGTTACATATCAAGTATGCCTGGTTACAACCAGGTCCTCTGTTTAAGCGGGAAAATGGGAACCGCTGATTGGTTGAGCCATCTGATAGCTCCCTATAAAAGGGCTATGTCAGCTCCTGCATACCGGCCGTCTGGGAGCTGCCATTTGGTGGGGGGAGGCTGCACTGATCTTTGAGCAGCTTGGACACTAATGCAAGAAGCGATTCTCCATTAAGAACTGCAAGGAAGCTGAAGACGGAGACTGGCTTATGGAGTAGCACGGCTCATTTCTGGACCACGGGGGAGGGACATGCGTGAGTGGGTGGGTGGGTGGTGATTAATGAATATAAGGTGATGGGGAGCACGGGTGAGCAGCCCTAACAAGAGTTCCTCTTTGAGATTGTCAGTGAGTGCCAGGAAAGAAGTAAAGCAGACATTAGCAAACCAGGTCTCTGTTTGTGTTCCTTTCTTTTTCTTTTCGTTTTGGAACCTGACAGAATTGTTAGGGCTCACACAGTTAATTATGGCTGAAGGCACGGTGCCAGAGTTGGAGGTAGTTGACCTTGAGAAGTTGGCAGACCCCACGGAAACTACTGTGCTGGAGGCCTTATCAGAACCAGCTGAGAAACCCCAGGTGGACGTCAGGCCAAAGGAATGTCCCGGGGCCCAGAAGCCTCTGGAGGGACAGCTGCAGGTAGCAGAGACTAAGCCTAGTGAGACCAATGACTGGTGGATGGGCAATCCTGAGACTGTGGGCTATCAAGGCATTCCACCCCAGGGGCCCCTGCTCACCCCTTCGGGGATGCATTTCACACGCTGGAGGCAGAGGCGTATATCTGATGATGATGAATGGAGTTACTCCACAGCAGTGGGTAACCAAACAATCAAAGTCTTGCATGAGATGTTTGGAGCAGCAGGATTCAGAGAGCAGGGGCATGGCAATGTCTGGCAGAGGCCAGGGGTGGGCCTCCTTGCCATTTCAGGCTGTAGGGCATGGGACGTCAGCATGAAGCCCAGGGGCTCCCGGGTAGGGGGACCCAGAGGAAATCCCCAGAGACAACAAGGGCCTCAGCCAGGTTCTCCTACGAGCAGCAAGCTGGAGCAGAGAGGCCCCAATTGTATGGGGACCAGACTAACCTTCTGGTCAGCCCAACTACAGGCCACTTCCTTGGCCCATAGGACGATGGGATCCGCCGGCGGTGAGGGCCTCATTCGACGGAAGCCCTGAAAAAGTGGCCCTATTCCTGGGCCAAGTATTGCATCATTTTGATCATTATGGGAGGTTATATATGTGCCAATGGGATATGGTCATGGCAGTGGCGGCAGTCATGGATGGAGAGGCTGGCGAGTGGGTGGCTGATTTGTATGGGGACCATGCTACAAAACTAGGGGACCTGGGTCTCTTCTTGTCCTCCCTCCAAGAACAATTCGAGGACCACACTAAGGCGCAGCAGGCTGAGGGGGAATTGCTGAAAGTGAAGCAAAGAGGGAGGCCTGTGACTGAATATATTAAGGAGTTCAGGAGGTTAGTAGGGAAAGTACATGGGTGGCCCGAGAAGTTGGTGGTACACCAATTCAAGGCCGGGCTTGACCGGACACTATGACAAGCCTGTGTGTGTCGGGGACTAGCCCCTAGAATGGCAGCATGGTTCCAAGCTGCAACTGAATTAGATGTTGAGTTTCAGGAAGAAAGTTTGGATTCCTCGAGGCCAAAGACCACCACCCCGTCCGGTCAGCCAAGTCCCTGCCTCCAGGCCACCATCCTCTCAGGCACCTCCTACGCCATTTGCAGAGAGGGCTCCACCGGCAAGGCCAATTATGACATGCTTCCATTGTGGACGGCCGGGACATAGAGCCGCAGATTGCATTGACGATGGTCCCAAGACATCCCTGGGCTCTACCAGCATAAAAAGGGGATCCGCCCGGAAAACCATCCGTCCTACACCAGAGAAATCCCGTGTGACATCCCAAAGGGTTCAGACACAATCAATTCCGATGGAGGAGGTCTCCACTACCCTAGATAGCACAGACACCAGTGAGAGCGACAGGGAGTCAGATCCAATGGTGCGTATGCCCATAAAACCCTTTGTAGTCCAAGTGGTATTGGAGGCCAGTAAACGCCGGATATGCAATGCCCTCATCGACTCCGGGTGTACCCGGTGTCTGATGAGTGCGGCGGTTGCTGCTGAGCTGGGGGTGGGACTCCATAAGTTAGCTCAACCTATTCAGTTTGAGCAGATGGACGGATCGTTGTTGGGAAGACAACCAGCTACGCACATCACTGGGAAAGTAAGGATGGATCTAGGACAGCACAGGGAAAAGTTGAGATTTGCAGTGGTCCCTCGGATCACCGAGGAGATTGTCCTGGGGCTAGCCTGGTTGGACAAATGGGGCCCTAGTATATGGTGGGTGTTAAGGAGTTATTGTGCTGTTGAGCACATACACAGCGGAATAGTAATTGTGGTTTTGGTGTTGCAGTTTGATATGAATGCTATTCAGTCAATAAACAGAATACGTTTAGTATTTACAAAATAGTTTACTTCTAGTAGTAGCAAAGTTCAATAGGAAGTCCAAGTCACACACAGTTAGTTCAGTCAATGCGAAGTTTCTTCTCCTTGCCTATCTTTGTTTAACTAACTAACAAAGTTTACAGCTAACATTCAATTCTACACTATCACAGAAAGTTAGTCTTTACACAGCAACTCTTCAAGTAATTCTACACAGACACTAAGTCAATTACTCAACAGTGAAGTAGCAGAGAGATTCAGCAGTCTGGAACACACGGAACACAGAGTCAATCACAATCACAATCACAATCACATACTGAGCATGCTCTCTTGCTTTCTTATATAGTAATCAGCCTACAATGTTCTTAAAGCAATATACACATAACATTGATTTGTGGCTTGTTCATATATTAGCATACCCAATTGTTTAAACAGAGTTCTAACAGTGGGTGGTGGTGGTTTACCGACACCTAAGGATAGGGCTGGGGCCTGATCCACCACCCCATGAGAGCCAGTCTAATGTCCCACCAACCGCTAGTGACAAGGAAAGTACTTGGACACAGGGTAAAGCAGGAGGTGAGCCCATTTTCCCTACAGAACACAATGACCTAAAAGAGGTCTTTAGCAAAAGGGAGTGTGATGTATTACCACCTCACCTTCCCACTGATTGTGGAATAGAAATCATCCCCGGGGCATCGTTACCGAAACCGAAAATGTATTCCATGACTGGCTGAAATGAGAGCCTATATTGATAAAAATTTAAAGAGAGGCTTCATTCAGCCAGCGAGGTCACGGGTGGTGGCCCCTGTCTTGTTCCAGGAGAAAAAAGATGGCAGACTGCATTTGTGTGTTGATTTTAGAGGAATCAACGCTGTCTGTGTGGAACATCTGTACCCACTCCCTCTACTGAAGGACATGATGGCACGCTTAGTGGAAGGTCGGTATTTTACCAAATTGGACCTCCGTGAGGCCTATTACAGAGTCAGGATCAAGGCAGGGGATGAGTGGAAGACGGCATTTAACTGTCCCCTGGGGAGTTACCAGTTCAGAGTGATGCCCTTTGGTCTGCAGGGTGCACCAGCGGTGTTCATGCAGCTCATCAATGAGGTGCTGCATGAACATTTGTATAAGGGGGTGCTCGTCTATTTGGATGACATCCTCATATACACCCAGACGATGGAGGAACATGTCCAGCTGGTGCGGCAAGTACTCTGCAAGCTGCTGAAAGCACACTTGTATGTCAAACTCTCTAAATGTGAGTTTCATAAGACGACTTTGGACTCTCTTGGGTTCCGAATATCAGCAAAGGGAGTAGAAATGGATCCCACTAAGGTCAAGGTGGTTTGGGATTGGCAAAGCCCCAAAACGAGAAAACAACTACAAAGCTTTTTGGGGTTTGCTAATTTCTACCGTCCTTTGCCCAAGTGGTGCTTCCACTTACTAACCTGCTGAAAACAAAACACCTCCCTAAGAAACCACGACCCGGGTGTCCACTGCAGTGGACGACTGATTGTCAACGGGCGTTTGAACTGTTGAAATTCTTATTTGCTAAAGAGCCCGTGTTACGGCACCCGGACCCGTCCAGACCATTTGTAGTGCAAGCAGATGCCAGCAAAGTGGCAGTGGGTGCAGTGCTACTACAGGCGAATGAGGAGGGGACCCTCCAACCATGTGCATACACGTCAAGAAAGTTAAACGACACTGAACGCAATTGGCCCATTTAGGAGAAGGAGGCGTTTGCGGTTCGGTGGGCTCTGTTGACGTGGTGGCACCTGTTGGAGGGTGGAACTGTCCCCTTTGAGGTCTGGACGGATCATAAAAACTTAGAGGCTCTTCAGTCACCACGTAAGCTGTCTCTGAAACAGGTACGGTGGGCACTGTATTTCCGGAGGTTCAATTTCCGGTTGAAATATGTTCCAGGGGGAGAAAACTTCTTGGCGGATGCATTGTCCTGAAAACCACAATATGATAGTGGCAGAGAGGTAATAGTCCAGGCGATGATTCCTGCAAGGTTGGTCCAATCGACCCCAGACATGTCCACCGTGGCTACTACCTCGAGCAGTGACGAGGACATACCCCTTTCTATACGGGAAGCCCTCGCTACTGATCCGTGGTTCCAAGAGAACCAAACATGGCTTACACAGAGGGAGGGCTTTGCTTGAAGGGGTCCAAGCTGAATGTGCCCAGTACTGTGCGGCTGACTGTACTACGGCGGTGTCATGACATCTGTTCAGCCGGTCATTTCAGATTTTTAAACACTACATTTGGTAAACAGACAGTTTTGGTGGCCGCACATGAGGAAGGACATTGAAGAGTATGTGCGCAGCTGTACAGTGTGTAGCACCATGAAAGCTCGGCCGGGGAAACCTCCTGGTCTTTTACAGTCAGTGGCAGAGCCGATCCAACCATGGCAACAAATAGCCATGGACTTTATTGTGGATTTGCCAGAGAGTCAGGGAAATACCATCATATGGACGGTCATTGATCTATTCTCTAAGCAGGCACACTTCGTTGCCTGCCCCGGACTACCATCAGCTAGAAAGTTAGCAAAGTTGTTCATTGTGCACATCTACCGCCTCCATGGTATTCCGCAGAGGATAATATCAGACAGGGGAGTTCAGTTTACTGCCAAATTCTGGAGGAAATTCTTGGAAAGGGTGGGATCCAAACAGGGATTGAGCTCTGCATTCCATCCAGCCACCAACGGGGCAGTTGAGAGAGCCAACTCGATGGTAGAAAGGTACCTGCATTGTTACGTAAACCATCAACAAACAGATTGGGCCGACCTACTCCCATTCGCAGAGGTGGCATACAACAACACAGTACATGCTAGTACCGGCTTCACCCTGTTCAAGGTGGCTACTGGACGGGAGTTCGTGCCAATACCCGAGTGTCCCCAAAATACCATGGACTGTGACCCGGGTGTAGGGGAGTGGATGGCCCAAATGCAGCAGGTGTGGAAAACCGTCAAAACGGCTTTGCAGCTAGCCGCCGACAGGTATAAGTGGCAAGCCGACAAAACCCGGAGGACACAGGCTCCTTTCTATGTGGGCCAATGGGTATTCTTATCCACTAAATACTTAAACCTACGCCTCCCAAGTAAGAAGCTGGGTCCTAAATACATTGGGCCTTTCCCAGTGGTGCGGGTGATCAACCCCATTTTGGTGCAGCTTCAACTGCCTCGTTTGTTGGGAAAAACACACCCTGTTTTCCACTGTAGCCTCCTGCGCCCTGCCCACTCATCCCCTTTCAGAGACCCAACCCCTATACCACCCACGCCACTCATGGTGGACAGGGAGCGATACTATGAGGTGGACAAAATACTTGACGCGAGGTGATGCAGGGGGAAACTGCAGTACCTTATTTTGTGGAAGGGGTATCCCCTCTCAGAAGCCTCATGGGTGTCAGAAAGGGACATACGAGCTAGTCACTAGGTTTCATAGAAAACTTCCTAGTAAGCCTGGGGGAACTACGTCCCAACAACTCTAGACTCACCATGTTCTTTTCGTTGCAGACATCGGCTCAGTGGTAGAGGGGGCCGCATGTCAGCTCCTGCATACCGGCCGTCTGGGAGCTGCCATTCGGTGGGGGGAGGCTGCACTGATCTTTGAGCAGCTTGGACACTAATGCAAGAAGCGATTCTCCATTAAGAACTGCAAGGAAGCTGAAGACGGAGACTGGCTTATGGAGTAGTATGGCTCATTTCCGGACCACGGGGGAGGGACATGCGTGCGTGAGTGGGTGGGTGGTGATTAATGAATATAAGGTGATGGGCAGCACGGGTGAGCAGCCCTAACAAGAGTTTCTCTTTGAGATTGTCAGTGAGTGCCAGGAAAGAAGTAAAGCAGACATTAGCAAACCAGGTCTCTGTTTGTGTTCCTTTCTTTTTCTTTTCGTTTTGGAACCTGACAGGCTAGCTGTCAGACTGGCTTTCTGCTGGATCTTGTACAGAGTTGGAATAAAGAGCTGTTGTATGAAGCCTGTCTCCAGTCTCTTCACTCACCCGACCTAACATCCACCGCTCTAGGTCTACCTTTATTTGGTTTGATAGTTTACTATAATTAACCTCCTTAATCGTTATACACCTTGTGGTTAGATAAACTCCTAAATACTTCACTTTTTTTGTTAATTAAATACTTATTCCTTTAATCAGATTCTCTTTCTGCTTGCTAGTCATATTCTTGGCTATCATTTTGGTTTTTTCCTTATTTACTTTTAGTCCGGCTACTTCTCCGTACTGTTCTAATACCTCCATAAGCCTAAGACCCGATTGCAAAGGTTCCTCTAGAATAAATACTAAATCATCTGCAAAAGCTTGCAGTTTATAAATTTCTTTTCTAATTTCCATTCCTTTAATTTGTGTATCTATCCGAATAATCCTCGTAAGTACTTCCAGAGATAATATGAACAATAACGGCGATAACGGACATCCTTGTCTTGTACCTTTCTGGATTTTAAGATTTTGTGTCAATTCGCTATTTACAATAATTCTAGCCTCCTGCTTGGTATATATTGCCCTAAACATATTTATAAATTTATCGCCAAATTCCATATACTCTAATTGTTGTAGCATAAATTTCCATTTGACATTATCAAATGTCTTTTGAGCATCTAGGAATAATACTACTACTTGTTTTTCACTATGTTTTTCGTAATATTCTAGTGTGTCCAAAATTCCCCTCATATTATTCTTTATTTGCCTCTTATGCAAAAAACCATTTTGGTCCACATGGATAAATTCATTCAGGAACCTTTTCAATCATTCGGCTATTATTGACGTGAATATTTTATAATCCATGTTCAGCAAGGAAATAGGTCTATAATTTTTAATTAAAGTTGGGTCAGTGTCCTCTTTCGGGATTAGCATAATATTCGCCTCCACCCATGATGCTGGTGTCTTTGCTTCTCTTAAAACTGCATTATATACCTCCAATAGGGTTTGCCCTAGCGTATCTTGAAGTTCTTTGTAGATTTCTGTTGGTAACCCATCAGGACCTGGTGTTTTATTATTCTTCTGTTTTGTTATTGCCCCTATTAATTCTGACATCTTTATTTCCTCATTTAACATACTTTTTATTTCTTCTGGGACCTTGGGCAAAGCGGCTTAAAACATTGTAGTGCTTTTTCTTCTATAAAACTATCACTATCACTATATAGATTTTTATAGAACTCCTGGATTATGTTCGTTTCCCCCTCATTATGGTGGTAAATAATCCCATCTTTATTTCGTAATTTACCAATCCACCTTCTCTCTTTTTGCTTCTTCAATTTATAGGCTAACCAAAGCACTTGAAAGCAATACAGAACGACTATGAGCAACTAGGCAAGAACGTCAAAAACCTAGGTGCGCAAGTAGTCTTCTCATCCATACTACCAACAAGAGGACAACACCCAGCAAGGGAACAAAGAATCCTACAAGTAAACCACTGGCTAAAAGGTTGGTGTCGCCAAAAAAACTTTGGATTTCTGGACCACGGACTGTACTACCTCCAAGATGGACTTTTGGCAAGGGATGGGTTACACCTCACAAAGACTGGGAAGAATGTCTTCGGAAAAAGACTGGCCCAACTTGTCAGGAGGGCTTTAAACTAAAATCACGAGGGGAGGGTGACCAATCTACAGGATCCCTGGGACTCAACTCCAAGAATGGACCCCAAGCAAACAAAACAAACAACAAACCAAAAAGGGATGGGGAAGAAAACAAACTCAAACGCCAATCAAGAGACAAAGAAAGAACACCCACAATCAGGCACAAAGAACTCAAATGCCTCTACACAAATGCACAAAGCCTAGGAAATAAAAAGGGTGAACTTGAAATGTTAATGCACGAAGGTACACATGACATAGTTGGAATAACAGAAACTTGGTGGGACGAATCACACGATTGGAACACACAGATAAAAGGATACAAACTCTACAAAAAAACCAGATCACACAAAAAAGGAGGTGGAGTTGCACTGTATATAAAGGACCACTATGTAGCTACAGAGCTACAAGTAACCAAGGAAGAAAACCCATTAGAATGCATATGGGTCAACATAAAAGAAAAAAAGAACTACACAACAATAGGAGTTTACTACAGACCACCAAACCAAACAGAAACAATGGACACCCTTTTTACCAACCAGCTAAAGAACATATGCAAGAAAAACAACATTGTAATAATGGGAGACTTCAACTACCCGGACATCAACTGGAAAACCAACTCAGCACCAAGTGAGAAATCTAACAGATTCCTAACCAGCCTAGCCGACAACTTCATTGTCCAAAAAGTGGAGGAGGGAACTAGAGGGGCAGCCATACTGGATCTAATACTTACAAACAGAGAAGAAACAATAGAAGGAGTCGAAGCTGCGGGAACACTGGGCGAGAGTGACCATGTAATACTAAAATTCACCATAACGCAAACACAAATAACTGAACATAACGACACCTATATCCCAGACTTTAAAAAAGCTGACTTCAATAAACTCAGAGAAAACCTGGGAAAGATCTCTTGGATGGAAGTACTAAAGGGTAAAACAACTCAAGAAGCCTGGGAGATCCTGAAAAACACAATCATAAAAGCCCAGAACACCACAATACCGATGAGGAAGAAAAACAAGAAATCCAAAAGGAAACCAGCATGGCTAAACAAAAATCTCACCGATAAACTGAATGAAAAAAAAGATAAATACAAAAAATGGAAAGAGGGGCACATAACCAAGGCAGAGTACCAACAGACAGCCAGAATCTGTAAAGAAACAATCAGGACAGCAAAGGCCCAGAATGAACAAAGACTCGCAACAAAAGTCAAAGACAACAAAAAAAGCTTCTTCCAACACATTAACAACAAGAAAAAAATCAAAGAAACAGTTGGTCCACTAAAGAGAGAAGACGGCAAAGAAGTAACAGGCAACACAGACAAAGCAGAGCTACTGAACACATTCTTCGCATCAGTCTTCACACAAAAGGAAACTGCAGCTCAACTACCCAGCAACACAAATATAAAAAACAGATTCGAAGCAAGACTCAACCTAAGCAAAAATACAGTAAGAGATCACCTATCTGAACTTAACGAACACAAAGCACCAGGACCAGACGGATTACATCCCAGAGTCCTAAAAGAACTAGCAGAAGTCATTTCAGAACCACTGCACCACATCTTCCACAAATCCTGGAACACAGGGGAACTACCTGAGGACTGGAAAAGAGCTGACGTGGTCCCCATCTTCAAAAAAGGTAAAAAAACAGACCCAGGAAACTACAGACCAATCAGCCTAACATCAATACCTGGGAAAATACTGGAAAAAATAATTAAAAACCAGATCTCCCATCATCTAAAAACAAACCAAGTAATAACCAACAGCCAACACGGATTTGTTAAGAACAAGTCATGCCAAACCAACCTCATTTCATTCTTCAACACTGTGACCAAATTAGTAGACCAGCGTAATGCAGTAGACATAATATACCTGGACTTTAGCAAAGCATTTGACAAAGTAGACCACAACCTACTCCTTCATAAGCTAGAAAAAAGCGGAATAGACAGCTACACAACCAGATGGATTAACAATTGGCTGACCAACCGTACCCAGCGAGTAGTCCTCAATGGCTCTAAGTCCACATGGAGAGAAGTAAGCAGTGGGGTACCACAAGGTTCCGTCCTAGGCCCAGTACTCTTCAATATCTTTATAAATGACCTAGATGAGGGAATAGCAGGAGAACTAACCAAATTTGCAGATGACACCAAGCTGGCGGGAGTAGCAAACACCCCAGAGGACAGACTCAAAATCCAGAGGGACCTCGACAGACTCGAACACTGGGCCCAAACCAATAAAATGAAATTTAACACAGAGAAAAGTAAAATTCTGCACCTAGGCAAGAAGAATCAAAAATACACATACAAACTGGGCGAAACCACACTCAATAGCAGTGATTGCGAAAGGGATCTCGGAGTCCTGGTAGACAGCCAACTAAATATGAGCCAGCAGTGTGCAGCAGCAGCCAAAAAGGCCAACACAGTCCTGAGCTGCATAAATAGAGGGATACAATCAAGGACCAGAGAGGTACTAGTACCACTCTATAAAGCCTTGGTCAGACCACACCTAGAGTACTGCATCCAGTTTTGGTCACCACATTACAAAAAAGACATTGAAACTCTAGAGAAAGTGCAGAAGAGAGCAACCAGGATGATAAAGGGTCTGGAAAATAAAACATACGAAGAGCGGTTGCAGGAACTGAGCTTGGCCAGTCTAGCGAAGAGAAGGACCAGGGGTGACATGATAGCAGTGTTTCAATACTTGAGGGGATGCCACAGAGAGGAGTGGGTCAGGCTGTTCTCTATGGCACCAGAAAGCCAAACAAGGAATAACGGATGGAAGCTGACCAAGGAGAGATTCAACCTGGAAGTGAGGAGAAACTTTCTGACAGTGAGAGCGATCAACCAGTGGAACAGCTTGCCAGCAGAGGTCGTGAGAGCCCCAACACTTGCGACCTTCAAGGAGAGACTGGACTGCCATCTGTCTCAAATGGTGTAGGAACTCCTGCTTCAGCAGGGGGTTGGACTAGATGACCTACAAGGTCCCTTCCAACTCTAATAATAAATCTAAATCTGCGTTCTCAAATAAATTTTGGTTGGTTCTCTTTATATGTTGTGCCAAATCCTCCTTTTCAAAAATATTCAATTTATGTTTAATCAAATCCATTTGTTGTTTTATATTTCTTTTTTGCGGTTCCTTTTGTAACTCTCCTTCAAATCTTCTGTATTCCTCTTCTAGATATTTCTGTCTTTGTTTCTTTTTATTTTTATTTGCCGTGTATGCTATAATCACTCCCCTCATGTAAGCTTGTGCGGTGTCCCATAGATTTTGCAGGGATGTGTCATCTTTCTTGTTTTCTTTGAAGAAAAAGCACATTTGTTTTTCCATCAATTGTCTGAATTCTAGTGCTAGTGATATAAATAATTTCCCCAATTTGGGGTATTCCAATGTTTGTGGTGTTCCTTTATGTGTACCTCTTGTAATGCTATTATGTCTAAATTCAGTTTATGCAGTTTGTTGAAGGTTTTTTTTCGTTTCACAGAGGAGTTCAGTCCATTAATGTTCAGCGACAAGATCCTACACTCATTTTGCATTTCTCTATCTATATCTAGGTCTTATACTCCTTGTAGTTCTAATTTCTCTTGGTTCCTTAGTTCTTTCCCCGCTGCTTTCCCGTCTTTCTCCCTTTCCTTGTCCATTCCTTTTAGGTTGTAGTTTCCTTTCTTCCACGGCAGATATTTTTTGGTCTCTATCTTCTATAACTTCCCTCTCATGTATTTCTTCCTCATTCCCAAAATGTTGGTTGTAGAATTCCTCCGCTTTATCTAAAGTGTCTAATCTGTATCTCTTTTCTCTCCATGAAACCATTATACCTTCCGGAGTCAGCCATCTAAAATTAACGTTGTACTTAGTCAGCTGTGATGTTAAAAATTGATACGGTCTTCGCAACTCCCTGACTCTTCTTGGAACCTGTTTAACAGTAGTGGGTTGTAAATCCCATCTTATTAGAGTTCGTTGCAGAAAAATCAATTTCCAGAAGCACACACAGATGACTGATTCAGCTGAATTCATTAACTTCTTTTTTAAAAAAAAAAATCTTTATTCAGTTTTTAAACATTAAAAAACATACATAATAACACACGACATCAAAGAGAAAAAAGAAAAGAAAAGAAAAAAGAAAAAGGAAGGAAAAGGGAAAAAAAGGAAAAAGAAAAAGAAAATACAAACACTAATACACAAAAAACAGCATTTCATTTTAACAGCTATACCTTTGTGTAACTGAATCCAGTTTTGCAATCAATCTTGCTAAATTGGTTACTTTTAACCTTTATCCCTTTTACTATTTACTTCAAACTAACCCAAAACGTATTTATACATATTTACATTATTTTTCATATTTATATTCTCAGATTATGCGCATCAATAATAATCATTTTTATTGTTATGAAGAAGATGGTAAGGAAAGATTTCTTGGATCAAGTCTTCTTCTGTGTCCATAATTTTAAATTTTTATTTGATTGTAACCAGGAATACCATTTTGTCCATGTTTCATAGAATGCAGAGTCGTCTTTTTGATGAATCTCCATCGTTAACTTGCTCATTTCTGAGCATTCTAAAATTTTCCTAATTATCATATTTGAAGAAGGAATAATATCTGATTTCCAATTTTGAGCATATAATAGCCTAGCTGCGGTTGTTATTTGCAAAATTTTGTTTATTGGACCCGTGTCCCTCCTGGTTGGTTTCGGCCAGCAGAGAGGTGGCATGCGGCTGGATCCAGGCGGTGGTCACCGCTTCTTTGAGAGAGGGATCCGTACCGCAGTCGTTAAAAGCTGCGGTGGTGAGACCCCTCCTGAAGAAGCCTTCCCTGGATCCAGCTGATTTGAAGAACTATCGTCCTGTCTCCAACTTGCCCTTTTTGGGGAAAGTTGTGGAGAAGGTGGTGGTTACTCAGCTTCTGCAGCTACTGGATGAAACAGAGCATCTAGATCCTTATCAGTCGGGTTTCAGGCGCGGCTACAGTGCAGAAACTGCCTTGGTTGCTCTGATGGATGATCTCTGGCGGGCCCGGGATGGGGGTAACTCCTCCATCCTGGTGCTACTTGACCTCTCAGCGGCGTTCGATACCATCGACCATGGTATCCTTCTGCATCGTCTCGGTGAGTTGGGGGTGGGAGGCACTGTTTTACGGTGGTTCTCCTCTTATCTCACCGATAGGATGCAGTCGGTGTTAACAGGAGGGCAGAGATCGTCCCCTAGGCCCCTATCATGTGGGGTGCCTCAGGGGTCGGTTCTCTCGCCCATCCTGTTTAACATTTACATGAAACCGCTGGGTGAGATCATCCGTAGGCATGGGGTGCGTTTCCATCAGTACGCTGACGACACCCAGCTGTATACATCACCACCCCGTCTGATTTCAGAGAGGCAGTTGATGTAATGTGCCGGTGCCTGGACGACGTTAGGATCTGGATGGGGAGGAACAGACTCAGACTTAATCCCGACAAGACTGAGTGGCTTTGGATATTGCCTCCTAAGGACCATGACAATTGTCCCTCCTTGACGTTCGATGGAGCAAAACTGACCCCCTCGGATCAGGCGCGCAACCTGGGGGTCCTCCTAGATCCACAGCTAAAATTGGATCACCATCTCTCCACTGTGGCTAGGGGGGCCTTTGCACAGGTTCGCCTTGTGCACCAGTTGCGGCCATACTTGGAGAAGGAGGCTCTACTCACAGTCACTCATGCCCTTGTCACCTCGCGCCTGGACTACTGCAACGCGCTCTACATGGGGCTACCCTTGAAGAGTATCCGGAGACTTCAGTTGGTGCAAAATGTGGCTGCGTGTGCTGTGGTGGGTGTGCCAAGGTACACCCACGTGACACCTGTACTCCGCCAGCTGCATTGGTTGCCCATCGGTCTCCGGGTCCAATTCAAGGTGTTGATCACCATCTTTAAAGCCCTTCATGGCTTAGGACCAGGTTATCTCCGGGACCGCATTCTGCCTCACACTTCCCTTCGACCGGTTAGGGCCCACAGAGTTGGCCTCCTCCAGGTCCCGTCGGCTAAGCAATGTCGCCTGGCGGGCCCTAGGGGGAGAGCCTTCTCTGTGGCAGGCCCCGTGCTCTGGAACCAACTTCCCCCAGAGACCCGAACTATCCCCAGCCTGCTGGCCTTCCGGAAAGCTGTTAAGACCTGGCTTTTCCTGCAGGCTGGGGGTAGAGCTTAATCCATTTGAGCTCACCCCCAAGTATGTATGAAGTTGAATGGATATTAAATGTTTTTAAGATGTTTTTAATTTTTATATTTGTTTTTAATGCTTATTTATATTGGTTTCTTGTATTTTTTTCTGTTGTACGCCGCCCGGAGTCCTCCGGGAGTTGGGCGGCATATAAGAAACACCAATAAATAAATAAATAAATAAATAAATAAATTAAATATCTTTCTTCTTTAGTAAATTTGCTCTGCAAGATCCCCAGTAAGAACATTTCTGGTTTTAACTCCATTTTCACATTTAATATCTGTTCCAACCAACATCTAATCTTTTTCCAAAATATTTGAACCTTGGGACACGACCACCACATGTGGTAGTAGCTCCCTGTTTCCTTTTTACACTTCCAACACTTAGGCGATAGCGATGGAAACATCTTTGCCAAGCAATCTGGGGAAAGGTGCCAACGGTATACCATTTTATAGATTTATTTATTTATTTATTTGGCAGTTTTTTTATGCCGCCCTACTCCCTCAGGACTCAGGGCGGCGTACAACATTTTATGAAAACTCCAAACAAATCATTAAAAAAGCAATTTTAAAAAACAGTTTAAAAAACATATAAACAACATACATACATGGGGGAGACATCAGATATAACGTCGTCTCAGACTCACCCCGCCTGAAGGAAGAGCAGGGACAGAAAATTAATCAATACAGAACACTTCTGTCCCCAGCAATCTAAAATTAATAGGGTTATCAGTGCACACAACATAGATGAGTGTGCAGGTAAGTTTATCAGCCCTGCTGTCAAGCAAAGCCAAGCATTTAATACTGAGGGCCATACCATGTGCACTAATCAAACAGGTGGCAAGAAAGTAAGGGCAGTCAGGCACAACACAGGTTATGTAGACAGTAAACACAGGGTCAATCAAAATGGACTCAAATGTCTATACACCAATGCACAGAGTATGAGGAATAAACAGGGTGAATTAGAAATTCAAGTAAATGAAGGAAGATATGATATAGTTGCCATTTCGGAAACTTGGTGGGATGAAACTGACAAATGGAATATACAGCTAGAGGGATTTAAATTATTTAAAAGAAATAGACCAAATAAAAGAGGAGGTGGAGTTGCACTATACATAAGAAATAACTACATCTCTAAAAAAATAGAGCACAACAATAATGAAAATTATCTTGAATCCATCTGGGTCAAAATTAAAGGGGAGGGAAATGACATTGCCATAGGTCTATACCAGTGATGGCGAACCTTTTTTTCCTCGGGTGCCAAAAGCACGTGCATGCACGCTATTGCGTACGTGCGAGTGCCCACACCCATAATTCAATGCCCCACTATCCCCCTGCACATGCGCGTGTGATCCCCCCGTGCTGCCCCGCCCCTGTGCATGCGTGCACAATCCCCCCGCTCCCCCATTTCCTGACTTCGGGTAGGCCCGGTAGGCCCATTTTTCGCCCTCCCCAGGCTCCACAGATTTTCTTGTAGCGTGGGGAGGGCGAAAATGGCTCCCCCCGCCCCCCGGAGGCTCTCCGGAGGCCGAAAACGCCCT
The DNA here is from genome assembly GCA_023053685.1 of Diadophis punctatus similis. NCBI lineage: Eukaryota > Metazoa > Chordata > Lepidosauria > Squamata > Dipsadidae > Diadophis > Diadophis punctatus. Next base: position 1,857,373 of record JALIGW010000070.1, on the reverse strand, counting down.
CCCAGAGCCTCCGTAAAAGCCAAAAATCAGCTGGCCGGCGTGCACATGCGCACTGGAGCGGAGTTAGGGCAACAGCTCGCGTGCCGGCAGATATGGCTCCGCGTACCACCTGTGGCACCCATGCGATAGGTTTGCCATCACTGGTCTATACTATAGGCCACCCAACCAAACAGAGGAAGTAGATGAACTTTTTGCTAGTCAGCTAACTAAGGTATGTAGGAAGCACATCACAATAGTAATGGGGGATTTTAACTACCCTGACATCAACTGGGAGACAAACTCTGCACCAAGTGGAAGATCCAACAGGTTCCTAACAAACCTAGCAGACAATTTTGTTACCCAAAAAGTAGAGAAGGGAACAAGGGGATCAGCCATATTGGACTTAATTCTCACTAACAGAGATGAAATGATAGAAGGTGTTGAAGCTACAGGAACCTTGGGGGCAAGTGATCATGCAATATTGGAATTCAACATTATGCAAACACAAGCAGTAGAACAAAGTCAAACTAGAGTCTTGGACTTTAAGAGAGCTAATTTCAATAAACTTAGAGAAAGTTTGGGAAGGATTCCATGGACAAGAATCCTCAAGGGGAAAACAACTCAAGAAGCTTGGGAAATTTTGAAAAGTGAGATTATAAAAGCCCAGACTAGCACAATACCAATGAAGAAGAAAAATAATAGGTCTCAAAAGAAACCAGCATGGCTGCATAAAGAACTCTCTGACAAATTGAAAGTAAAAAAGGACAAGTATAAAAAGTGGAAAGAGGGGCAAATAACTAAGGCAGAATACCAGAAAATAGCCCAAGCCTGTAAAGATGAAGTGAGGAAAGCTAAGGCTCACAATGAACAAAGGCTTGCGACAAAAGTACAAAGTAACAAAAAAAGCTTCTTCCAACATATTAAAAACAAGAAAAAAGTCAAGGAAACAATTGGTCCATTGCAGGGAGAAAGTGGCAAGAAGGTGACAAGCAACAGGGAGAAAGCAGAGCTACTTAACTCGTTTTTTCCATCTGTCTTTACACAAAGGGAAAAAATAGTCCAATCCATCAAAAACAGCATCACAAAAAACATATTAGGAACACAAGTTAAAATAGGGAAGAAAATGGTAAGTGAACACCTGTCTACCCTAGATGAGTTCAAATCACCAGGACCGGATGGATTACACCCCAAGGTTCTGAAGGAACTGGCAGACGAGATCTCAGAACCACTGAACTATATCTTTCAAAGATCCTGGAGCACCGGGGAACTGCCAGAGGACTGGAAAAGAGCTGATGTAAAAGGGAAATCTTCAAAAAAGGGAAAAAAATAGATCCAGGAAACTACAGACCTATCAGCCTGACCTCAATACCAGGGAAGATTCTGGAAAAGATAATCAAGCAACGAATCAACGAACACCTAGAAGCAAACAAAGTAATAACCAAAAGCCAACACGGGTTTGTCAAAAACAGATCATGCCAGACTAATCTTATTGCATTCTTTGACAAAGTGACAAAATTAGTGGACCAGGGGAATGCTGTTGATATAGTTTACTTGGACTTCAGTAAGGCATTTGATAAAGTAGACCATAACCTATTACTAGATAAAGTAGAAAAATGTGGGTTAGACAGCAACACCACCAGATGGATTCAAAATTAGCTGACCAAACGCACTCAACGAGTAGTGCTCAATGGAACTGCATCTACATGGAGGGAAGTATGCAGTGGAGTACCCCAAGGCTCTGTTTTAGGCCCAGTACTCTTCAACATCTTCATCAATGACTTGGACGAGGGGATAGATGGGGAACTCATCAAATTTGCAGATGACACCAAACTGGCAGGAATAGCCAACTCTCCAGAAGATAGGTTCAAGATTCAGAAGGATCTTGACAGACTTGAACATTGGGCGCTATCAAACAAAATGAAATTCAATGGTGAAAAAAGTAAGGTTCTACATTTAGGCAAGAAAAACAAAATGCAGAGGTACAGCATATGTGGTACCTTGCTCAACAGTAGTAACTGTGAGAGGGATCTTGGAGTCCTAGTGGACAACCGTTTAAATATGAGCCAGCAGTGTGCAGCAGCTGCCAAAAAAGCCAACACAGTTCTAGGCTGCATCAACAGAGGGATAGAATCAAGATCACGTGAAGTAATAATACCACTTTACAATGCCTTGGTAAGGCCACACTTGGAATACTGCATTCAGTTTTGGTCGCCACGATGTAGAAAGGACGTTGAGACTCTGGAAAGAGTGCAGAGAAGAGCAACAAAGATGATTAGGGGACTGGAGGCTAAAACATATGAAGAACGGTTGCAGCAACTGGGTAAGTCTAGCTTAATGAAAAGAAGGACTAGGGGAGATATGATAGCAGTGTTCCAATATCTCAGGGGTTGCCACAAAGAGGGAGTCAAACTATTCTCCAAAGCACCTGAGGGTAGAACAAGAAGCAATGGGTGGAAACTAAACAAGGAGAGAAGCATCTTAGAACTAAGGAGAAATTTCCTGCCCCTACCGAGAAGGCCCTCCCCCTAGGCCTCGCTAGTCGACACTGTTTGGCTGACGGGACCTGGAGGAGACCCACTCTGTGGGACCTGACCGGTCGAAGGGAAGAATGAGGCAGAATGCGGTCCCGGAGATAGCCTGGTCCTAAGCCATGTAGGGCTTTAAAGATGATGATCAGCACCTTGAATTGTACCCGGAGACTAATGGGCAACCAATGCAGCTGGCGGAGTATAGGTGTTACGTGGGTGTACCTTGAAACACCCACCACAGCACGCGCAGCTGCATTTTGCACCAGTTGGAGTCTCTGAATACTCTTCAAGGGCAGCCCCATGTAGAGCGCATTGCAGTAGTCCAATCGAGAGGTGACAAGGGCATGAGTGACCGTGAGTAGAGCCTCCTTCTCCAAGTATGGTTGCAATTGGTGCACCAGGCGAACCTGTGCAAAAGCCCCCCTAGCCACAGCTGCAAGGTGTTGGTCTAATTTTAGCTGTGGGTCTAGGAGGACTCCCAAATTGTGAACCCGTTCTGAGGGAGTTAATTTTTCTCCCTCAAGAACCAAGGAGGGACAATCGACATGGTCCTTAGGAGGCAATATCCAGAGCCACTCAGTCTTGTCGGGGTTGAGTCTGAGTCTGTTTCTCCCCATCCAGATCTTAACGTCGTCCAGGCACCGGCACATCACATCAACCGCCTCCCTGAATTGAGACGGGGTGGTGATGTACAGCTGGGTGTCGTCAGCGTACTGTTGGAAACTCACCCCATGTCTACGGATGATCTCCCCCAACGGTCTCATGTAAATGTTAAACAGGATGGGAGAGAGGACCGAACCCTGAGGCACCCCACAAGTCAGGGGCCTAGGGGACGACCTCTGCCCTCCTGCTAACACCGACTGCATCCTGTCGGCGAGATAATAGGAGAACCACCGTAAAACGGTGCCTCCCACTCCCAACTCGCCGAGACGATGCAGAAGGATACCATGGTTGATGGTATCGAAAGCCGCTGAGAGGTCAAGTAGCACCAGGATGGAGGAATTACCCCCATCCCGGGTCGCCAGAGGTCATCCATCAGGGCAACCCGACTGATAGGAATCTAGATGGTCAGTTTCCTCCAACAACCGAAGGAGCTGAAAAGCTACCACCTTCTCCACAACTTTACCTATAAAAGGTAAGTTGGAGACCGGATGAAAGTTCTTCAAATCCGCTGGATCCAGGGAAGGCTTCTTGAGGAGGGGTCTCACCACCGCAACTTTTAACGGTTGCGGTACGGATCCCTCCCTCAGAGAAGCGTTGACAACTGCCTGGATCCAGCCACATGCCACCTCCCTGCTGGCCGAAACCAACCAGGAGGGGCACGGGTCCAATAAACAGGTGGCAGAGCTCATAGCCCCCATAGCCTTGTCCACGTCATCAGGAGAAACAGGCTCAAACTCCTCCCACAATACTGGACCAAGACTTGCCCCTGTCAACTCAATGGACTCTGCCCAGCTAGAGTCCAGGTTCGACCGAATCTGAGCGACTTTATCCGTCAGAAACTGCGAATATTCCTCAGCTCTACCTTGCAAGTGTTCCTCGCTCCCCCCTTTTGCAAGGAGGGCCCGAGTCACCCTAAACAAGACAGCTGGACGAGAGTCTACGGATGCAATAAGAGCGGAAAAATGAGATCGTTTTGCCGCTCCTATCACCACTAAATAAGACTTAATAAAAGTTCTTAGAAGTGTTCGATCAGACTCCGTTTTACTGGCTCTCCAGCGTCACTCCAGACGTCTCTTGTGACATTTCATCTCCGGAGCTCCTCGATAAACCAGGGAGCTTTCCGGGATCCACTGCCACGGAGAGGTCACAAAGGTGCAATCCGATCTAATGCCCCTGTTGCCGCGGTGTTCCAGGCAGCCACCAGGGCCTCAGACGAATTGTGTACCAGGGTTTCAGGTATTTCCCCAAGTTCCCTCTGGAATCCTTCCGGTTCCATTAGGCGCCTGGGGCGGAACCACCTAGTCGGTCCCGCCTCCCTGCGGAGGAGGAGTGGGGCTGTGAAATCCAACCTCAGTAGGAAATGGTCTGACCATGACAACGGGGTGATGGCTATATCCCCTACATTCAGATCATCTCTCCACTGCCCCAAGAGAAATACTAGTTCGAGCATGTGACCTCCCTCATGAGTCGGACCCTGGATTACTTGGGTCAGGTCCATGGTTGTCATGGAATCCATGAACTCCTGAGCTGTACCAGAGGTTTCGCCCGCCGAGGGCAGGTTGAAGTCCCCCAGCACCATAAGCCTGGGGAACTCCGCACTATTGCCTCAAGCAGCTCAGGCAGGGCCTTAGTAACGTAGCTGGGAGGCAGGTACACTAACAGAAGGCCCACCTGGACCCCTAAGTCCAACTTCAGAAGGAGGGTCTCACACCCGACAATCTCCGGGGCAGGGATCCTACGAGGATGTAGATTTTGGCACGTTATAATAGCCACTCCTCCCCCCCTTCCCTGGGGTTGGGAATGGTGCTGCACTGAGAACCTGTCTGGGCATATCTCGGAGAGGGCTACTCCCCCCTCCTGGCCCAGCCAGGTCTCAGTTATACATACCATGTCCGCCCCTCCTCAGTGATTAGATCACGAATCACGGGGGCTTTGTTGACAATTGACCTTTATATTCTCTTTATAGGTGCAGCTAGTGTCAATTTATAATTGATTTTCCAGATATCCTCCCATTCATTCAGATTTATCGCATATCCCAAATTTTGAGCCCATGCAATCATATGGCCTTTAACTTCGTTCTCTTTTAATTTAGTTTTCAACTGCAGGTTATAAAATTTGGAGATCATTTTTTCATCTAGCCCCATGAATATTTTATCTAATTCATTACTATTTTGAAAGCCAAATTGGGAGAGATCTTTCTTATATCGGGTTTGAATCTGGAGATAGTACCACCATTCTAAGTCTATGCCCTTTGTACTAAGTTCTTGCCTTGACCTAAGGTTATTTTGTTCATCTAAAAGCTGTTGGTAGGTAATAGTTTTGTTCTTGTTTATAAAATTTGGGTGTATAATGGCTTCAGACGTTGATAGCCATTTAGGAATTTTTTTATAGTAATCATTTTTTATATTAAGCCAGGTTTCTAATAAGGGACCCTGTATGTAATGTCTCTGAAAGTATGTGTGTGCCTTATGTTTCCCTCCCCACAAGAATGCATGCCAGCCTACTTGAAGATTAAAACCTTCCAGAGTTAGAATCCTTCTATTTCGTAATAGAACCCATTCCTTAATCCAGCTCAATGCAGCCACGTTGTAATAACTTTCCCAATCCGGGAGTCCAAATCCACCATTAATCCTACGGTCGTATAGTGTCTGGATTTTAATTCTAGCCTTTTTCTTTGACCAAATGAATTTACGGACGATGTTATTTAATTCCGTGAAAAAGTTCTTTTTAAGTTTTATCGGTGCAATTTGGAATAGAAATAATAGCTTAGGTAAAACGTTCATTTTGATAACGGCAATTCTACCCAATAACGATAGTTGCAATTTAGTCCAATTCTGCAACTCTTTTTGTATTTTTTGATTTAATTTTGTATAATTGTCTTCTTTGATGGTGCTACATTTGGCGGTAAGCCATAACCCTAAATATTTAACTTTTTTAACTATTTTGATTCCCAGTATTGTTTCTAAAGTCCTATTTTGTTTTTCAGTTAAGTTTTTAGTTATTATTTTTGTTTTTTCTTTGTTGATTTTTAATCCTGGAACCTTTCCAAATTTTTCTATCTCTTCAATTAGTATTGGGCCCGATTTTATGGGATCTTCCAGGATATAAGTCATATCATCTGCAAAGGCCTGCACCTTATAGTCCTCCCTTTTAATTTTTAAACCTTTTATATTGTGGTTTTGTCTTACACACCTTAAAAGAATCTCTAAAGCCAGAATAAATAATAATGGGGATAAGGGACACCCTTGGCGAACTCCTTTCTGAATATTTACTTTGTCCGTCAGATCATTATTCACTAGGACTTTGGCTGATTGTTCTTTGTAGATTGCTTTAATCAGATTTAAAAATTTAACGCCAAAGTTCATCATCAGAGGGGCCGGAACAAGGGATCGCTTGTAAACAGCGAGGTCTTATTCCCCGAGAGCGGTCCACCCCTCTGCTCCCGCTATACCTACCTCTCCCCATCATGACCGAAATATTCCAGCTCTCCACCCCCCCCCAGAGATCCCCTCCCCCTCCCCGCTGGTCCTCCTCCCTCCCTGCAGGTCATCCATACCATTCACACTGAGCCAGGTAGGATAGTCCGGGTCCCCTCTGCTTCTGTTTGTACACTCAGTGGAGGGGGACCTAACCCCGGTCTCCGACCCACTCATTCTATCTAATCATACATCATATTCAGCCTACACATTCCTATTCCCCAATCATAACACACTCATAACCCAAACCATTATTTAGCCAGCCACACCACTTCCAGGGTAAGAATTAAAAAAAGCTAATTATAGTTAATAATCCTCGACCAAGTCCAGTTCTTTGTGCTCTTAATGGTCAGATGTAAAGCGGCTAGGCAAAAGAAGTTGCTGCTCAAAGAAATCTTCTTAGGGGGAATAATGGTCATAAAATTACAATTTCCCCTACTGTTCTCAGCAAGATCGTACAAATAGCGTCCAAAATATCGGCTTTCTTGCTTTATTTCTTGCTTTATTATATAGTTCTTCTGCCCCAAACGAGGCACAGAACTTTCCTTAAATTCAATAGCAGCCATCCTGCAATCTTTGTCTCTGCCTTGTTCTCTTTAAAACACAAGCATTCTCTTCAGCTTAATATACAATGCAGTCTTTCTGTGTGCTCTGGGCCCATAACCTATTAGAGTTTGTTGCAGAAAAATCAATTTCCAGAAGCACACACAGATGACTAATTCAGCTGGATTCATTAACTTCTTTATAAACATAATAACATATATTTACAATACCAATGTAGATTATTCTTCAAGCAGTTACAGGCAGCAGAGAACAGTTAGTTTCATTTCAGCAGAGTTCAGAGTGGACTGAGCCACACCCAGCCTTAAGCTTCTTAAGTTTTCAGTTTCGATTCTCTGCACAGACTCAGAAGTGTTTAAGCTCCCATTGGCTGACTTAGTTGCTATGCCTATTCATTGGCTAACCTTGTTACTATTGGCTCTCCCAGTTCATGAATAATCTGACACTCCTCCCTTCATGACTGGAAGAGACATAAATAATTTAATATTCTTCAGATACTTGTATTTGAAGACCCACATTCACAGTTCCCTCCAAATACCTGAGTATCCCTTTTACTGTGATATATCCTTTGCAATGAAACAAAGATCATCCACACATGCTAATAGTTACAATCCCCACCTTTTAACTTTCCAGTGTATATGCAACCATCAACCTTGCAACTCTTGAACCCAAGACGCTTCAATGCTTTATCTAGACATATATTCCAATTAGCAGAGCTACTTAACACATTTTTTGCATCAGTCTTCAAACGAAAAGAAACTGCAGCTCAACTAACCAGTAACACAACTGCAAAAAACAGATTTGAAACAAACTTCAATATAAGCAAAAATACAGTAAGAGACCACCTGTCTGAACTTAACGAATACAAATCACCAGGACCAGATGGACTACACCCCAGAGTCCTAAAGGAACTTGCAGATGTCATTTCAGAACCACTGCAACACATCTTCCAAAAATCCTGGAACACAGGGGAACTACCTGAAGACTGGAAATGAGCTGACGTGGTCCCCATCTACAAAAAAAGGTAAAAAACCAGACCCAGGTAACTACAGACCAATCAGCTTAACATCAATACCTGGGAAAATACTGGAAAAAATAATTAAAAAACAAATCTGCCACCACTTAGAAACAAACCAAGTAATAACCAACAGTCAACACAGGTTTGTTAAGAACAAATCATGCCAAAGCAATCTCATTTCATTCTTCAACACGGTGACCAAATTAATAGACCAGCGAAATACAGTGGACATAATATACTTGGACTTCAGCAAAGCATTTGACAAAGTAGACCACAACCTACTTCTCCGTAAGCTAGAAAAAAGTGGGATAGACAGCTACACAACCAGATGGATCAACAACTGGCTGACTAACCCCACCCAACGAGTAGTCCTCAATGGGTCTAAGTCCACATGGAGAGAAGTAAGCAGTGGGGTACCACAAGGTTCCGTCCTAGGCCCAGTACTCTTTAACATCTTCATAAACGACCTAGATGAGGGAATAGAAGGGGAACTAACCAAATTCGCAGATGATACCAAGCTGGCTGGAGTAGCTAATACCCGTGAGGACAGGGTCAGGATCCAGATGGATCTTGGCAGACTTGAACACTGGGCCCAATCAAACAAAATGAAATTCAATGCAGAGAAAAGTAAAATCCTACACCTAGGTAAGAAAAACCAAAGATACACATATAAACTGGGTTAAACCACACTCAATAGCAACGACTGCGAGAGGGATCTAGGAGTCTTGGTGGACAACCAACTAGATATGAGCCAGTAATGTGCAGCGGCAGCCAAAAAAGCCAATACAATCCTGAGTTGCATTAACAGAGGGATACAATCTAGAACTAGGGAGGTACTAATACCACTCTATAAAGCCTTACTTAGAACACAACTAGAGTACTGCATCCAGTTCTGGTTACCACACTATAAAAAAGACATTGAAGCTCTAGAGAAAGTGCAGAGGAGAGCAACCAGGATGATAGGGGGACTGGAAACTAAAACATACGAAGAGCGGTTGCAGGAACTGAGCTTGGCCAGTCTGGCGAAGAGAAGGACCAGGGTGACATGATAACAGTGTTCCAATACTTGAGGGGCTGCCACAGAGAGGAGGGGATTAGTCTGTTTTCCAAAGCACCAGAAGGCCAGACAAGGAATAATGGATGGAAACTGACCAAAGAGAGATTCAACCTGGAAATAAGGAGGAACTTTCTGACAGTGAGAGCGATCAACCAGTGGAACAGCTTGCCTGCGTAGGTTGTGAGAGCTCCAACACTTGAGACTTTCAAAAGGAGATTGGACTGCCACTTATCCGAGATGGTGTAGGGACTCCTGCTTGAGCGGAGGGTTGGACTAGATGACCTACAAGGTCCCTTCCAACTCTAATAATAATCTAATCTAATCCTGGCTGACTGCTTCATCCCATAAATGGCCTTGTTCAATTTATACACCATGTTAGGCTTTTTACTTTCATACTCAGTGGTGGGTTCCTACCAGTGCAGTCCACTCTATAGCACCGGTAGCGGCCCGCTGGTGATGTCACAGTACCGGTGCGGTCGGTTGCCGGTGCCTGGGCGCCGCCATTTTTTTTTAAAAAAAAATTAAAACTTTTTTTAAAAAAATTCTTCTGCACATGCCCAGAAGCCGAGCTTCCGGCACTGTGCATGCGCTGCCTTCCTACCAAACAGTGAGTCCAAGCAGGGGAGGATGACTGAGGGAGTGTGTGAGACGCTGAAAGAACTGACGGCAGGAGCTATCTCCATTCCCCTCCCTTCAGCAGTCCGAGAAGCCACGAACGTGCGGTGATGATCCCAGGCATTTTTGCACGTTCAAGGCTTCTCGAGCTGCTGAGGGGAGGGGGAATGGGCGGCAGGACCTATCTCAGTTCCCCTCCCTTCAGCAGTCCAAGAAGTCATGAACACGTGGTGATGATCCCAGGCATTTTCGCACGTTCGAGGCTTCTTGAGCTGCTGAGGGGAGGGGGAATGGGCGGCAGGAGCCTAGGATCATTTGAATGGGGAGAAGCATTCAGGCCGGACGGAGCCTCCTAGAAGAACCACTGCTGCGGTCTTGCTGCTCCCGCTGTGGGGGGCTGCATTGCGGGTGGGCAATGTCCCCCTGCTTCTCCGGCCGCTGCCAAGCTCCCGAAGCCGCCAGCCTCGGCCGCCGCCATCTGGCTCCTCCCACCCCTTCCCCACCTTTAATGAGCCCGGGGTGGGAGAAGACCCCGGGCTTGCTCGCGATGGGCTCCAGGCCTGTCCCTGCGAAGCGGTGGCAGTGGCATCGCTGTCAATACTGCCGGAAGCTTCCCTCATCTGCCGCCGCCTCCGCAGCGGCCGCTTCCAGGCGGGGAACTGAGCACAGTGGATGAAGGCGACTCTCTCGACAGGCCCGAGTACAAAGAAGAGGAGGTGGCCATCCCACTGAATGAGCCCTGCACGAACCAGTGAGTATGCCCCCCACCGACCCTCGCCCCATCCAGGCTAAGGATTCAGATGAGGAATAAGTCCCGGTTTCTCCCCAAAAGTCTCGGTTTCTAGCAACGCACCTGGTGGAAGTGTGTTGTACTGAGCAAGTCCTGAAAGTTTCTTTTTTTTTAAATTGAAAAGTTTTATAAGTACAAAGTACATGCATTTTTCTCTTTTCTCCCCCCCTTCCACCCTCCCCCCCTCCCACCCCACTCACCCTCCCCCCCCCCCCCCCGGACTTCCCAGAAAAAGCACAAGGTATAGTTTCAAAAAAAAAGCATAAAGCTAAAATATACTAAAAACATTATTAGTTCAAAAATATTTTTTCTCATTCTTAACTCCTTATTAGTCCAAAGACTTGAAAGTATAATCTAAAATTTCTTATACATTTGACATTAATAAAGTTATCTTAATCTGATACTTTTTTCGAATATATTCAGTCCACCTACTCCATTCCAATATATATCTTTCATTTGAGTGGTCCTTAAGATATGATAGCGCGCAGAAATCTGCATCCTCGTAGGATCCCTGCCCCGGAGATTGTTGGGTGTGAGACGCTTCTTCTGAAGTTGGACTTAGGGGTTCAGGTGGGCCTTTTCTTAACGTACCTGCCTCCCAGCTGCGTAAGTAAGGCCCTGCCTGAGTTGCTCGAGGCAGTAGCCGGCTTGGCAGTTGAGTTCCCTAGGCTTATGGTCCTGGGGGACTTCAACTTGCCATCTGCTGGCGAAACCTCTGGAGTAGCTCAGGAGTTCATGGATTCCATGACAACCATGGACCTGACCCAAGTAATCCAGGGTCCGACTCATGAGGGCGGTCACACGCTCGACCTAGTGTTTCTTTCGGGGCAGTGGAGAGATGATCTGAATATAAGGGACATAGTCATCACCCCACTGTCATGGTCAGATCATTTCCTACTGAGGTTGGATTTCGCAGCCCCATTCCTCCCCCGCAGGGAGGCGGGACCGACTAGGTGGTTCCGCCCCAGGCACCTAATGGAACCGGAAGGATTCCAGAGGGAACTTGGGGAAATACCTGAAACCCTGGTACACAATTCGGCTGACTCCCTGGTGGCTGCCTGGAACATCGCAGCATCAGGGGCCTTAGACCGAATTGCGCCTAAGCGACGTCTCCGTGGCAGTGGATCCCGGAAAGCTCCCTGGTTTACCGAGGAGCTCCAGGAGATGAAACGCCAGAAGAGACGACTGGAGCGCCGCTGGAGGGCCAGCAAAACCGAATCCGACCGAACACTATTAAGAATTTACATCAGATCTTATTTAGTGGCGATAAGGGTGGCAAAACGATCCCATGTTTCCGCTCTTATTGCGTCCGCAGATTCTCGCCCAGCTGCCTTGTTTAGGGTGACTCGCTCCCTCCTTGCCAAAGGGGGGAGCGAGGAACACTTACAAGGCAGAGCTGAGGAATTCGCAGAGTTTCTGTCGGATAAAGTCGCTCAGATTCGGTTGAACCTGGACTCTGGCTGGGCAGAGTCCATAGAGTTGACAGGGGCTAGTCTTAGTCCACCGTTATGGGAAGAGTTTGGGCCTGTTTCTCCCGAGGATGTGGACAGAGCTGTGGGGGCGATGGGTACCTCCACCTGTTTATTGGACCCGTGCCCCTCCTGGTTGGTTTCGGCCAGCAGGGAGGTGACACGCGGCTGGATCCAGGTGGTGGTCTCCGCTTCTTTGAGGGAGGGATCCGTACCGCAGTCGTTAAAAGCTGCGGTGGTGAGACCCCTCCTGAAGAAGCCTTCCCTGGATCCAGCTGATTTGAAGAGCTATCGTCCGGTCTCCAACTTACCTTTTTTAGGGAAAGTTGTGGAGAAGGTGGTGGTTACTCAGCTTCTACGACTTCTGGATGAAACAGACCATCTAGATCCTTATCAGTCGGGTTTCAGGCGCGGCTACAGTATTGAAACTGCCTTGGTCGCGCTGATGGATGATCTCTGGCAGGCCCAAGATGGGGGTAATTCCTCCGTCCTGGTGCTACTTGACCTCTCAGCGGCCTTCGATACCATCGACCATGGTATCCTTCTGCATCGTCTCGGCGAGTTGGGAGTGGGAGGCACCGTTTTGCGGTGGTTCTCCTCCTATCTCGCCGATAGGATGCAGTCGGTGTTGGCAGGAGGGCAGAGATCGTCCCCTAGGCCCCTAGTATGTGGGGTGCCTCAGGGGTCGGTTCTCTCGCCCATCCTGTTTAACATTTACATGAAGCCGCTGGGGGAGATCATCCGCAGACATGGGGTGCGTTTCCACCAATACGCTGATGACACCCAGCTGTACATCACCACCCCGTCTGACTTCAGTGAGGCAGTTGCTGTAATGTGCCGATGCCTGGACGACATTAGGATCTGGATGGGGAGGAACAGACTCAGACTTAATCCCGACAAGACTGAGTGGCTGTGGATACTGCCTCCTAAGGACTATGATAACTGTCACTCCTTGGTCTTCGAGGGAGTGAAACTGACTCAATCGGATCAGGTCCGCAACTTGGGGGTCCTCCTAGATCCACAGCTAATATTGGATCATCATCTTTCTGCTGTGGCTAGGGGGGGCCTTTGCACAGGTTCGCCTGGTGCACCAGTTGCGGCCATACTTGGAGAAGGAGGCTCTACTCACGGTCACTCATGCCCTTGTCACCTCCCGCTTGGATTACTGCAATGCGCTCTACATGGGGCTACCCTTGAAGAGTATCCGGAGACTTCAGTTGGTGCAAAATGCGGCTGCGCGTGCTGTGGTGGGTGTGCCAAGGTACACCCATGTGACACCTATACTCCGCCAGCTGCATTGGTTGCCCATCGGTCTCCGGGTCCAATTCAAGGTGTTGATCACCATCTTTAAAGCCCTTCATGGCTTAGGACCAGGCTACCTCCGGGACCGCATTCTGCCTCACACTTCCCTTCGACCGGTTAGGGCCCACAGAGTCGGCCTCCTCCAGGTCCCGTCGGCCAAACACTGCCGGCTGGCGGGCCCTAGGGGGAGAGCCTTCTCTGTGGCCGGCCCCGTGCTCTGGAACCAACTTCCCCCAGAGACCCGAACTATCCCCACCTTGCTGGCCTTCCGGAAAGCCATTAAGACATGGCTCTTCTTGCAGGCTGGGGGTAGAGCTTAATCCACTCGAGCTCACCCCCATGTATGTATGGTTGTTGAATGCCTGTTGGGTTGATTTCAAATATTGAGTCTTTTAACTTTTATATTGTTTTTAAATATTATTTATGAATTGGTTATTCTGTATTTTTCTCTGTTGTACGCCGCCCTGAGTCCTCCGGGAGTTGGGCGGCATATAAGAATACCAAATAAATAAATAAATAAATAAATGATGAAATCTTGGCCATTTCAGCCAAATGTGTCACTTTCAATGTCCATTCTTCAATTGTAGGCATATCTTCCTTCTTCCAATATTGTGCCACCAGTAACCTGGCAGCAGTTATAAAGTTCAAAACCAGATTAGTCTCTATAACAGAACAATCCGTAGTTATTCCCAACAAAAAAAACTGTGGTGTGAACTTGATCTTTTTCTTTAAAACATTTTGTATAATCCACCAAATTTTTATCCAAAAAGCCTTAATCTTTTTGCAAGTCCACCATATATGAAAATATGTAGCATCTTCACATTCGCATCTCCAACATTTAGGTCGTAAATTTGGGTACATACAGGCTAGTTTTTGGGTACATACAGGCTAGTTTTTTTGGGTCTAAATGCCATCTATAAAACATTTTATAAAAGTTTTCTCTTAAGTTTTGAGCCTGTGTAAATTTAACATTTCTAACCCAAATCTTTTCCCATGTTTCCATCATTATAGGTTCTCCAATGTTTTGAGCCCATTTTATCATACAATCCTTAACTAGTTCAGATTCTGAATCTAGTTCCAATAAAATATTATACAATCTTTTTATATGCATTGGGCCCTTATTTTTTATTTGTGCAATCAAATTATCATCATTCTTCAAAATGCCAATTTTTTTATCATTTCCCCATCTAGCCTGTAATTGTCTATATTGAAACCATGTTCTGATTATTCCTTCCTCTCTTAATTTCTCAAACGGTTTTAATTGGAATGAGATTCCATCTTCATAAAGAAGTTCATTGTATGTAATCTTATCTAATTTTTGTTCCAAATTTATATTTTCTATTGCGTGTCTGGGTACTGTCCATAGGGGTAACTTGTCATTTAGTTTAAATTGGTACTTTTTCCAGACACGCAATAAAGCATTTCTTAACATATGGCTCTTAAAAGCTTTATCTACTTTTTTATCATACAGTAAATAAGCATGCCACCCATAAAACAAACCATATCCTTCAATATTTAATACCCTCTCTTCTGTTAAGTTAATCCAATCCGTAATTGCTGAAAGAGCTGCTGCCTCGTAATACAGTTTTAAATTAGGCATTTTTAAACCACCTCTTTCGCGTGTATCCTGCATAATCTTCTGGTTTACCCTAGGCTTCTTTCCTGCCCAAATAAATTTATTTATACCCTTTTGCTGCTCCTTCAAGTTTTCATCTTTTTTAAGTATTGGTATCATTTGAAAGAGGAATAAAAATCTTGGGAAAACATTCATTTTAACTGCAGCTATCCTACCCAACAAAGATAATTGTAGTTTTTTCCAGTTTTCCATATCTTTCTGTATTTTTATCCATAGTGGTTCATAATTATATTGATATAATTTGGTATTTGTGGACATAATATAAACCCCTAAATATTTAATCTTTTGGACTATCTCAAAACCTGTTACCTTTTCTATTTCTTCTTTTTGGCTTCTTGTCATATTTTTAGCTATTATTTTTGTTTTAGCTATATTTATTTTAAAACCAGATACTTGTCCGTATGAGTTAATTGTATCCATCAAAATTCTAGTAGATTGTAATGGTTGAGTCAGAGTAACAACCAGGTCATCCGCAAACGCTCGTAGCTTGTATTCTTCCTGTCTAATTTTTATTCCCTTTATTGTATCAAGCTCTCTTATTTTACTAAGTAATATTTCCAAGCTCAAAATAAACAACAAGGGAGACAAGGGACATCCTTGTCTTGTTCCCTTTTCTATATTAAAAGTATCTGTTACTCCACCATTAATTATTATTTGCGCTGTTTGTTTTTGATATATTGCCCTAATGGATTGCGTAAAATAATCTCCAAGTGGTAGCTTTTCTATTAATTTTAATAAAAACTGCCAATTCAGTCTATCAAAGGCTTTCTCATCATCCAAAAAAACTAATACTGCGGGTACCTGGTTGTTATTTCCCAAATACTCTAATAAATTAACAATTTGTCTGACATTAGTTTTCATTTGTCTACCAATTAAAAACCCCGTTTGATCATGATAAATCATCTGTTGCAGAACTATCATTAATCTATTTGCTAAAATTTTAGCAAAACTTTTATAATCTATATTTAAAAGTGAGATCGGCCTATAATTTTTTGGGTCTGTATGGTCTTGACCCTCTTTCGGGATCAGAGAAATAAAAGCTGTCTTCCATGTTAGAGGTACACTACCTCCCTGTTGAATATTGTTAAACAATTCTTTAAGTGGTTCCACCATTTCCTGCTGCAATTTTTTATAATAAACAGCAGTTAAACCGGCTGTCCCCGGGGCTTTACCCACTTTTAACTGTTTAATTGCCAGTAAGATCTCCTCTGAAGTTATCAATTGATTTAAGATATCCCTCTGCACCTTAGAAGTTATATGGATATTTTGTTTCTGCAAATAATTATCTATATCCTCTTCTTTAACTTTATCCCCACTATATAATCCTGAATAAAATTCTAAAAAGGATTTTTTAATGAGTTCTTGTTCAAATACTTCTTTACCCTTATAGCTTATTTTTTCAATAATTCTTGATTTTTGCTTCTTTCTTAGCGTGCATGCTAACCATCTTCCTGGTTTATTAGCATTACTAAAAGTATTAAATTTAGCATATTGTAAATTAGTTGCCACTTGATCTGCCATTAACATATTAAATTGACCTTTTAATAAGTTAATTGTTTCTTTAATTCTCTTGTCTGTTGGATTGGAAATTAAAGCCCTCTCCTGTCTTTTAATCTCCTCTTCTAATTCTTTCCTTTTTTCATCTTTTTTCCTTCTATATTTTTTGTTCAAATATATCAAAATACCTCTCATATAGGCTTTACTTGCATCCCAAACCATTTCCATGGAAGTGCCCTTCTGCATATTATTAACAAAGAATTATTTCATTAATTTTTTACACTCCTTCACATTATCCTCATATCTAAATATATTATCATTTAACCTCCATGACCTTCTAGGTCTATTTCCATACTCCAATTCCAACCAAACTGGACTATGATCCGTCAGTGTTCTTGAGCATATCTTCATCTTCTTTACCCTAGAAAAAAGGTTATTAGTAATCAAAATAAAATCAATCCTTGCAAAGGATTGGTGTCGGTCGGAAAAAAAAGTAAAATCCTTTTCTTCTGGATTTCTTTCACGCCAAATATCCCTCAGCTCCCAATCCTCCATCATCTCAAAGAAGGTTTTTGGCAATTTCGCACTTGGAAAGATATTTTGCTTGGGACCCTTCTTATCTTTTTTGACGTCTAATACACCATTCCAATCTCCTAGAAGAATGCAGGTTTTATAGTCCCATTGTATCAACTTTGCATGTAGAAGGTCATAAAATTTTTCCTGTTGTTGGTTCGGGGCATATACACCAATCACCAATATTTTCTCTCCTTTAATTAAAAGTTCAATAGCTAAAAATCTTCCTTGATCATCTGCTTCAATTAACTTAGCAATCAAATATCTTTTGACATATATTACAATGCCATTTTTTTTCTCAGATGCTGCTGTGACAAAATGTATTCCTAATCTTGAGTTTATCAAATATTTTTGATCTTGTATTCTAATATGTGTTTCTTGTAGACAGACCACATCATTATTAAATTGTTTGAGATAATGAAATATTTTCCTTCTTTTTTGTGGAGAGTTTAATCCATTAACATTCCAGGTTAGGAATCTACTTCCCATCTGAGGGCTTTTGAAGCTTCTGGAACAATGTCTCAACATCTTGCTTCTTCAATTCCTTTGGTCTCGTTCCTCCCACTGCTTCTGTTTTAGTAGCTTCTTTAGCTACCAGCTGGAGTTGCTGTTGTGACATTTCCTGCATACGCTTAGTTGTCACTCTGGTCTGTCTTTGTTCTTTTATCCGTTCTTCTCCAAATAAATCCAAACTTTGATCCAAATGAGTTGTGGCTATACAACTTTGGCCAGATGAGGCTCCTTCTTGCTGGACTTCTTCTCTGTGTCTTGCTCTTTCATCCTCCTTTCTCCTCCCTTCTGGTGATCTTGGTGTCCCAGCCTTTAGAATGTATGTGTAAAAATCTCTTGCTTTCTGTACCGTATTAAGCCGATGTCTTTCTCCAGCATAAATCAGGGATATTCCAGCTGGGACCTCCCACCTGAATTGCAATTGTTGTCTTTTCAATTCTTCCACCAGAAATGAAAATTCCTTTCTGGCTCTCAAGATTTTTGGAGGAATCTCTTTCATTGTCATCACTTCTTGTCCACCAACCTGTAACTTATTTTGATAGGTTGCTTGTAAGATATCATTACGCAATGTTCTGTTAGTAAAATATATTACGATATCTCTTGGGAGGTTTCTCAATCTGGCCACACGAGAATTAACTCTGTATATCTTATCCATCTGCCAAGCCAACTCTTCTTTCCTCATTCCCACCGCTTGAGCAAGTGCCTCCATCATCAAATCTCTCAGGTTTTCCTATTTATCTTCTTTTACACCTCTAACTCTGATTGCAAATTCCATGTTTCTATAATGAATCATTGTGATTTCATCTGCACTTTTGTCTTCAACATCTTCTATTTTCTCTCTCAGGGCTGCTGTAATATCTCTAATTCGTTCCACTTGCTGATCCAAATACTCCACATTGTTTGCCAGGCCTTTAAATGCCTCCAAAATATCTGCCCTAATTTCATTGTTACGAACTTCCATTAAATCAGAAACGTCTTGTATTTTATCATTAATTTTGTCATTGGATTCATCAATTTTTGCATTAAAAGAAATAGTCATTTCAGCCTGCATAACTTTAAGACTTTCTTGTAACATCCCCAGAGATAGAGGCTGGGCTTGTGCTGAGAGAGATTGCAATTTGGAAGTATGAATAGGTGAGCTCTCAGCGCTTCCAGCTCCTTTAGAAGGAACCGTCTTCACAGATTTAGAAGCCATTTGGGTTTAAGCAGATCTTTAATAATATCTTTAATATAATATTCCAACTTGTATTGATCTAGTACCAAAAGAAGAATCTCCAAATCAAAGTCCAAGTCCAAATAAAAATCCAAAGCTCTCCTATATAAGCCTGCCAGCAAAACGAAACTTTCTTTCCTTCTTCTCACTTTCGCTTTTCCACACCCTTTCAAGCTTCAATCGCCATTTTAAAACCCACTTGTTACTTTATAGCTTCTGAAATAAGAGTCACAAGAGTTAAGTGGTGATTACTTGCCCAGCTTGTCTCCTGGCTTTTTCTGCTGCTTCTCTTCCAAAATTGAATATAATCATTAAAGCAGGGTTGGTCGCGATCTTCTTGCTCCGCAAAACAGCGGAGATGTCCCAGTGTTGTGCCTTGGCCGAGTCCAGCGCAGAGGATGGAGGATCCGGAGGACGTGGAGCCGCTCATGGTGCAGCAGTACCAGCCCATGTGCCTGGCACCGGAGACGGCTAGTGATGAAGACTCGGTGCCAGAGCAGGACGATCCCCCAGGACCTTCTGCACCTGCGCAGCAGAGTGAATCATCAGGAGATGAAGAACCTCTGCTGGATGCTAGAGCTCGTAGAGCAGCCAGCAGACAGGACTGCCTTAGTAAGCATAGGTCTACTCGGAGGTAGCACTGAGGGCTAATTGGGCCACGCCCTTCAGTGCCTATATTAGTCTGGCGCAATCAGCACTCAGTGCTGAGAACAACGCGTCAATGATCTGCAGCACATTCATAGTTTTGTTTGCATCTGGAGTCCGGCTCGGAAATCTTGTATTTGGAGAAAGCAGCTTCTGAAAGGCTTATTCCGGGAAGCCAGCCAACTTGTAAGATAAGAAGAGACTTACTGAGTATTGTTTTGAACATTTGAACGTTTGATATTTAACCCTCAAAGAACCAAAGGAACATTATTCCCCGAGACTTTACTATTGTGTTGTTTATGGACTTTTAAAACCCCTGAGCTTTTACTAAGAAACCTCATTAGTAAAAGGACCCTTTTTGTTTGAATAACAAACGGTTGTGTGTGTGTGTTTCTGGGGGTTGCGGTGCTGGGTCACAACAGTTTGTTTTCAGCCCTAAACTGACCACACACAAGCCAAGATAGCACCATGGAGCAGCTTCAGGATGAGAATGCTCAACTTTGGCAGCAGCTGGCAATCATGAACGCTCAGTTGACGATGCAGCAAAATCAGTTGGCAGCAGCTGCTCCTGCTTTGGCTCCCGCCCAACGGACACGCTGCCCGATAGCCATGCCGGATAAGTTCCATGGGGACGAGGCTATGTTCCCGGCGTTCCTGTGCCAGTGCCAGCTGTTTATGTCTCTGAGGCCAGAGGATTTCCCCCACGACCGGGACAAGGTGGGGTTTGTAATTAGCCTGCTG
This sequence comes from Diadophis punctatus similis, assembly GCA_023053685.1. Lineage (NCBI taxonomy): Eukaryota > Metazoa > Chordata > Lepidosauria > Squamata > Dipsadidae > Diadophis > Diadophis punctatus. The sequence continues at coordinate 1,837,100 of JALIGW010000070.1, read as the reverse complement.
TCTGGAAATGCAGCACGTTGGGCCACCCCTCTACTGGTCCAGAACAGTCCCCTCCTCCAGGACTTCGGGCGTTTCTGTACCCATTTGGAGGAGATGTTCGCTGACCCAATTAAGGCCCAGACAGCATGCAGGCAATTAAGGCAGCTGAGGCAAGGCCGGAGACCACTCAGGGAGTACATCAGTGAATTCCGTCTCCTCAGCCAAGACTCGGCCTGGAACGAGGCTGCATTGTTGGATGCCTTCCAGGAGGGCTTGGCAGACAGCATCCAGGACGAGCTGGCACGCGTGGACATTCCTGCAACCACCCAAGAACTGGTGCGGCTCTGCCTTAAAATTGATGCCCGGTTGCAAGGGAGGAACGCGTGCCGTGCTGCTCCGGCGCCTCTCGCGCCACCTGAAGTCTCCGCTGTTCTGGCTCCACGACGTGCTGCTCAGGCACCTCCTGTTCCCCGTGGACTTCAGTCAGCCCCGGCTCCCTGTGAGGAGCCTATGGACCTTGCCGCTGTTCAGCCCCGCTTGACCGGCACGGAAAAGGACAGACGCAGGGCAGGGGGGTTGTGTCTGTATTGTGGCGACCCGGGCCATTTCGCTCACTCGTGCCCTAGGAAGGGTCGGGGGCCCACCGCTTCTGGTCCTGCTCCACTGTCCCAGCCGTCGCCGTCGGGAAATGGCCAGCGCCCGGCCTAGCGGAGACGCTGGGTCGGGCATGCACACCCAAAGACTCCAGCTCGGCTGACGTGGATCCCGGTCTTCCGCGGCATCTGCTATTGGACACCAAGGTCTTCATTGACCACCGGGCCCGTGGGATCGCCGTATACGCTTTGGTGGACTCCGGGGCAACCACCAATTTCATCGACGAGGCGTTCGCCTGGCATCTCGCCGTCCCCTTGTGCCCCGTGGACCCGCCGATGAGGGTGGAAACGATCGATGGCCGGGTGTTGCTGTCCGGTCCGATCAAGGCCATCACGCAGCCGGTGCGCCTGTGCATTGGACGGCACGAGGAGGCCATCCAGTTTTATGTGACGTTGGGACTCCATTTCCCTCTGGTTCTCGGACTGGCGTGGCTGCGCACCCACGACCCTCGGATTGTATGGTCCCAGAACTTTATTGCTTTCCCGAGTCTCCAGTGTGTGGACCATACGCGCCAGGTTTGCGCGGGCGCAGTACCTGACCCTCCGGACATTTCACTCCCGGCTGATTTTTTGGACTTTGCCGATGTGTTTAGCGAAAAGGAGGCAGACCAGTTGCCCCCGCACCAGCCCTACGATTGCCCTGTGGACCTGATTCCCAATGCTCCGCTCCCTGTGGGACGCCTCTACTCCATGTTGGAACCCAAACTGGCCGCACTGCGAGACTTTATCGATAAAAACCTGGCCAGGGGTTTCATCCGACCCTCCTCGTCGCCCTTGTCTGGCCCCGTCCTCTTCGTCAAGAAGAAAACCGGGGACTTGCGCCTGTGCTGCGATTATAGAAAGCTGAACGCCATCACAGTGCGCAACCGGTACCCGTTGCCCCTCATCCCGGAGTTGATGGAACGCCTCCGCTCGGCGACCATCTTCACCAAATTGGACTTACGTGGCACCTATAACTTGGTGCGTGTTCGTGAGGGGGACGAATGGAAGACTGCGTTCGGGACCCGCTACGGTCATTTTGAGTATACGGTCATGCCGTCCGGCTTGACCAACACTCCGGCTGTGTTCCAGCATTTCATGAACGATATCTTTAGGGATTTGCTGGACCAGTTCATTGTCGTTTACCTGGACAATATTATGATTTATTCCACGTCCCGGAGCAGCCACGTCCAACATATCTGCCAAGTCCTGCAGCGGTTGCGAGACCACCAGCTGTACGCTAAATTGGAGAAATGTCAGTTTTTCCAGACAACCGTGGATTTCCTGGGCCATCGGATTTCGCCGGAAGGCATCGCCATGGACCGTGGCAAGGTCGAGGCCCTGAAAACCTGGCAACCCCCGTGCCGGGTGAAGGACGTTCAGCGACTCCTGGGGTTCGCAAACTATTACAGGACCTTCATCCCGGGGTTCGCCACTCTGACCACGCCTCTCACTCGACTGCTGCAGAAACAAGTCCCTTTCCGGTGGGGCGATTCCGAACAAGAGGCATTCAAGACCCTCACGGATGCCTTCATGCAGGAGCCGATCCTCAAGCACCCAGACCCTCAATGCCCTTTCGTCGTGGAGGCAGACGCGTCCGACATTGCCGTGGGCGCCATCTTGTTACAGACCCGGGAAGATGGCGGTCATCTATTCCCCTGCGCCTATTATTCACGGAAATTAACCCCGTCGGAGCGCAACTATACCATCTGGGAGAAGGAGTTGCTGGCCATCAAGACGGCTTTCGAGACCTGGCGGCACCACCTCGAGGGGGCTCGACATCAAGTGGAGGTGCGCACGGACCACAAGAACCTGGAGTTCTTACAGACGGCCAGGAAGCTCAACCAGCGCCAGATACGCTGGTCGTTCTTTTTCTCCCGCTTCAATTTTCGCATTACGTACATCCCGAGCGGCCGGAATCAGCAGGCGGATGCGCTGTCCCGCAAGTCGGAATACGCCCAAGCCCAGGACCCGCTGCCTCCCCGGACGGTCCTGCCCGCCGAGTCCTTTGCAGCTACCCAGGATCCCGTGGACCTCTGAGGTCAGATTTGGGAGGCGCAGCGACAGGACACCTACGCGGCACAACAGAGGCAGGAGATAGGGCCTGAGTCCCCTTGGACGTTTTCGGATGACCTCCTCCGTTTCTGGGACCTGCTCTACGTTCCCGCCGGTCCACTCCATGGCCTGATCCTTCAGCAGTGCCACGACAGCCCTGCGGCTGGCCACTTCGGCCTTTTCAAGACTCTGAATCTGGTGGCTCGGACTTTTTGGTGGCCCAGACTCTGTGACGACGTCTAGGCCTATGTGACGTCCTGTGTCCGCTGTCGCCAGGCCAAGTACGCCCCTGGAGTGCCGCCGGGCCTGCTGCAGCCCTTGCCGACGCCCGAGAGACCCTGGGGGGCCGTCTCTATGGACTTCCTCACGGACCTGCCCCCGTCCACCGGCTTCACGACCGTGTTCGTAGTAGTTGACATGCTGACCAAGATGGCACACTTCATCCCCTGTCGAGGGTTCTCGACAGCTCACGCCACGGCGCGCATGTTTATCCAGCATGTTTTCTGCCTGCACGGTCTGCCGGATAGGGTCGTGTCGGATCGGGGAGCCCAGTTCACGGCCCAGTTCTGGAAGGGTCTGATGGCGGCCCTGGAGGTCCAAGTCTGCCTGTCGTCAGCGCATCATCCAGAGACTGATGGGGGCACTGAAAAAGTCATCGGCATCCTTGAACAGTACCTGCGCTGCTTTGTCAATCAGCAGCAGGACAACTGGGCGGACTACCTTGCCGTGGCCGAGTTTGCTTTTAACAACTCCCAGCACACCTCAACGCACGCCTCTCCGTTCCTCGCCAACCTTGGTTACCACCCCCGTTTCTTCCCGCTCACGCTCCGAGACTCTCCTGTTCCTGTGGCGGAGGAATTCCTGCCTGAGCTCCAGGCCGTTCACCAACTGGTGAAGAGATCATTGAATAAGGCCAAGGAGGATTATAAGAGGGTCGCGGACCGCTCCCGGCGAGCAACTCCACCCCTGGCGGTCGGGGATCGCGTCTGGCTGTCCACGAAGCATCTCCCCTCTGACCGACCGGCTCGCAAGCTTGACCACCGGTTCCTGGGTTCATTCCTGGTGGAAGCGGTCATTAACCCCGTGGCCTACCAGCTGACTTTGCCTCGCTCTCTCAGGATCCACCCCGTCTTCCATCGGTCCCTCCTTGTTCCCGAACGTCCTGCCTGTCCGCTCCTCCCTCCCGCTCCGCCCCAACCAGTGATCCGCACTCCCGATGAACCACCCGAATACGAAGTCGCCATTATTCGGGATTCCCGCTGGATGAAGGGCCGGTTCCAGTACCTCATCGAGTGGAAGGGGTACGGCCCTGAGGACTTCACATGGGAGGATGCGACCACTGTTCACGCTCCGGACCTGGTCTGGGCCTTCCACGCTCAATTCCCGTCATGGCCGCATCCAGACCGACAGACCCGGGGGAAGGGCCCTGCGGTGAGGGATAGTGTTGTGCCTTGGCCGAGTCCAGCACAGAGGATGGAGGATCCGGAGGACGTGGAGCCGCTCATGGTGCAGCAGTACCAGCCCATGTGCCTGGCACCGGAGACGGCTAGTGATGAAGACTCGGTGCCAGAGCAGGACGATCCCCCAGGACCTTCTGCACCTGTGCAGCAGAGTGAATCATCAGGAGATGAAGAACCTCTGCTGGATGCTAGAGCTCGTAGAGCAGCCAGCAGACAGGACTGCCTTAGTAAGCATAGGTCTACTCGGAGGTAGCACTGAGGGCTAATTGGGCCACGCCCTTCAGTGCCTATATTAGTCCGGCGCAATCAGCACTCAGTGCTGAGAACAACGCGTCAATGATCTGCAGCACATTCATAGTTTTGTTTGCATCTGGAGTCCGGCTCGGAAATCTTGTATTTGGAGAAAGCAGCTTCTGAAAGGCTTATTCCGGGAAGCCAGCCAACTTGTAAGATAAGAAGAGACTTACTGAGTATTGTTTTGAACATTTGAACGTTTGATATTTAACCCTCAAAGAACCAAAGGAACATTATTCCCCGAGACTTTACTATTGTGTTGTTTATGGACTTTTAAAACCCCTGAGCTTTTACTAAGAAACCTCATTAGTAAAAGGACCTTTTTTGTTTGAATAACAAACGGTTGTGTGTGTGTGTGTTTCTGGGGGTTGCGGTGCTGGGTCACAACACCCAGGTCCGGAGCAAAGGCAGGTTTCCAGGGAACCCTCGCCCTTCGTGCCCCAGGATTTTTTCCTGGGACACTTGGGGGACTCTACCTGTGCCTGCCTGCTCTTCACCCTCCCCTTTGCCCGGGGAGGGGGTTTTCGGCCGCCAGTCAGCTGTTTGTCAGCTTTCTGGTGGCTTTGACGGTGCTGGGGGCCGGCGCTCCAAAAAAGGAGCGTCTTCGTAGATCGCGGAGCCAACCGGAAGTCCATCCTGAAAGTTTCTTTGTGCCTCCTCTTTCTCTTCCTGCATCCCGTTGGAAGCTGCTTAGTCAACTGCCTGCTTGCCTGGAAAAACTGAAAACCTGACAATTAAGTCTTTCCCCGTCCCTTCGCTTGAAAATAATAAGAAGCTCGCATTTGACACTTTTCCTTCGCTTTTGCCTAAAGCTTCCCAAAGTGGGCGTTTTCCAAAAGCTTAACCTTTTATACTGTTAATTTTATACAGTATTATACTGTTCTTTAGACGAAAACATTGAGGACTGTGAAAAGATACTGTTCTTTTAACAGTCCTCAATATTTTCATCTAAGGAATCCATGACTGAAACCAAAACTGCTGTATGAGACTTGCTTGTCTTTTAACTATAGCATTTTCTGCATATAAAGGTTGCTGTGTTGCCATAGTGTAACACACACTTTGTATGCAAAGCTTTTCATGTAAGGTATAAAATAGCAAAAATAGTAGCAACATCTCTCTGAAATAACTAATATATGACCGGCAAGCCACGCCCACCCGGTCACATGCCTGGCAAGCCACACCCACAAAATAAGCCATGCCCACAGAGTGGTAGTAAAAAAATTAGGAGCCCGCCCCTGCTGGTGCTTGAACCATGTAAATTTCTTCTAACTCAGCATTGCAGTGGTTATGTCAAAATGCCATATTTTATGGCCATGCGCCGCTGCCACGCTAGTACTGGCCTGATGCTTTCACTCTTTACAGTTGGTGCGAATACCTCATCATAGTGCACATTTTTCAACTGTGAAAAACCTTGTGCCACTAACCTCGCTTTATATTGCACCTCATTATTGGGCAGTACTTTCTTTTTGTACACCCATTTACATCCCACAGCTTTGCTACCCTGTGGCAAAGTCATAGATGTGAACACTTCATGTTCTCCCATGGATTTCATTTCTTTGTCCATGGCTTCTTTCCACTTTACTTGTTCAACTTTAGGTAATGCCAATACTTCTTTATAGTTTCTTGGCTCATACCATACATTACACACTTTAACTTTACTAGCAGAATACCTGTCAGGTGGAATCCCCTTGTTCCATCGCTCTGACCTGCGTAGCATTGACTGCTCCTTTGTGTCAATCATCTGTTGCTTCATATCTTGTTCAGCTTCTCCTCCCTGAACGCTGACATCGTCGCTAAGTGAGTTACCGTCACTAAGTGAGTTACCATCACTAAGTGAATCACTGTCACTAAGTGACTCATTCCCAAAATTTGCATCAATTCTGTTCCAATTTTGCTCTGCAAAGCTTGCAGACCTTAAAATCACTATTCTCTTGCTCCCATCGCTAAAACGATAGCTTTTTGAACCTGGCTCATAGCCCATAAACCTGAGCTTTCTAGCCTTTGGTTGTCCCTTTCTTCTAACTGCTTTTGGAATATGCACCCAGGCAGTACTTCCAAAAATTCTTAAATGTGCCAGAGATGGCTTTCTCCCATATTTCTCCTGAGTCCTTAGGGAGTTGGGCGGCATATAAGAATACCAAAATAAATAAATAAATAAATAAATAAATAAATATAGCACTGCATATGGAGTATCATTAATGGATGAACTCCACAGCCTATTAATTAAATAGTTAGCAGTCAATATGACTTCACCCCAATATGACCTGCTCAGACCAGAATCCTCCAGCAGTGAGTCCTTCATGGTTTGTAAGACTCCATTCCGCCTTTCAGCAACACCATTCTCAGCTGCTGTGTGTGGATTTGTGCGTCTGTGTTTTATTCCCAACTGTCCCAACCATTGTTGAAAACTTGTTGACATAAATTCTGAACCTCTGTCAGTCTGCAGCTGACATACCTGTTGTTTATACCTTCTTTCTACAAAGCTTACCCATTGCTTAAATTTCTTTAGCACCTCTGTTTTACTCTTTAGTAAATAGCAGAACCCAAACCTGCTGTAGTCATCTACAATGACCAGCACATACTTTGCTCCTCCCAAACTGGCTTGCATTGGGCCAACCAAATGTGCATGAACCAGCTCTAGAGCTCTTGTTGTCTGCCTTGTGCTACTTTTGCTTACTAGGAATGCCTTGGACTTTGATGCTTTGCATACTGCACAGTCCAAATATGCCTTACATCCCTTTAAATGTAACCCTTCTGCAAACTGTTGCATCATTTGCAAAACTTTTTTTCTTGCAAAAAGTTTTTTTATTTTTTCTCCACCTTAAACATCAAAATACATCTATAACAACATATATACCTTCAATAAGCAGCAAAAATACATCCATTCATTTATATATTAACCTTCGGTATATATCATTTTAACCTCCTTTTCTAATTTCGTCATCCGGATTACACACATAGTCTTTGTCAATTAATTTAATCACTGTAATTTATTTTATTTACTGATTATTTTATCTTATCTCTTTATCCTTAAAGTCAAGCCGTAGTGCTTTCATCCATCCTTATTTTCATTACTCATCCCTTTTTTTCATACTCTCTAATTCCAAAAACTAAAAACCCATACCTAAAAATTCCACATTTACTTATTTTGACAATAAAATTCCAAATTATAAATTCTTTATACGTTATTTCAAATTTTTATACTATAAAATGAATGAGGGGAATTCCACATTTACCAATTTTCACAATAGAACATCAAATCATAAATTCTCTATATATTACTACAAAATAATAAATTGTACATAAAAGTGGGTAATAAATTTAAGAATTCAGCATAATCATCTCAGTTTTACATCATAGTTTCCTTCTCTCTAATAACAATCAATTCTTTAATTGTAAAATCTTTTCATTTTGGATATTATTTTCATTAATTAATATATTCACAAAGAAGTAATCACATTTCATAAATTCTCACAGATTAAAACATTTCATTCTCTTTTAATTATCCCTATTTTTTCCGAGTCATTTTATAACCCCACTTTCTTACCCCTTCTCTTCCTTTCCTCCTTATATATGCCAATTGCAAAGATCCTCCTTCTATTCCTCTTAATTCCTTCCCCCTTTCTTTTTTAATTTGCCATGTCCAATACTCCTGTCCTTGCCCTATTCTTCCCTTATCACTGTTTTCCCAGTGAAATCATCATGTAATACAATATAATTATCAATCTGTCCATTAACAATATATTCTTTCTCTTTATCTCCATTATCTTTGATATCTTCTTCCAGCTGTTTTTCCTCTTCCAATTTCTTCAATATTTTGTTTTGTGTTTTGTACCATGGTGTTTTCAGATTCTTTATCATTATCTTTATTAATATCCTTATTAAAATCCTCATTGTCCAGTGCTTTCTCCATTTTGGTCTTTCTTTCATCTTCAAATCCCATGATGCTTCTTCTTAAATCTTTGTAAAGAGCTACAATGTCCTCATATATGCTCGGAATGCCCGGAAATGGGAGATAGGGCCTGAGTCCCCTTGGACCTTCTCGGACGACCTGCTCCACTTTCGGGACAAGCTCTACATCCCAGCCGGCCCGCTCCGAGGTTTGATTCTGATTCAGTGCCATGACAATCCTGTGGCGGGACATTTCGGCCTTTTCAAGACCCTGCACCTGGTGTCCCGGACTTTCTGGTGGCCTCGACTCCGGCATGACGTCCAGTCATACGTGACCTCCTGCCTCTGTTGTCGCCAGGCCAAGTCAGCCACAGGAGCGCCTCCTGGTCTGCTGCAGCCCCTGCCAACACTGGAGAGACCCTGGGGGGGCGTTTCCATGGACTTCCTGATGGACTTGCCCCCGTCCTCCGGCTTCACGACCATGTTTGTGGTGGTGGACATGCTGATGAAGATGGCGCACTTCATCCCCTGTCGAGGGTTACCGACAGCTCACGCCACCGCCCGCATGTTCATCCAGCATGTCTTCCGGTTACATGGCCTGCCGGATAGGGTCGTGTCGGACCAAGGGGCCCAGTTCACCGCCCAATTCTGGAAGGGTCTGATGGCAGCTCTGGACGTCCAAGTCTGTTTATCCTCAGCGCATCACCCTGAAACCGATGGAGGCACAGAGAAGGTGATCCGCATCCTCGAGCAGTACCTGCGCTGCTTTGTCAACCAACAGCAGGACAATTGGGCAGAGTACCTCGCAGTGGCCGAGTTCGCCTTTAACAACTCCCAACACACCTCCACCCAGATTACTCCTTTCTTTGCCAACTTGGGCTACCACCCCCGATTCTTCCCGCTCACGCTCCTTGATTCCCCAGTTCCTGTGGTGGAGGAGTTCTTGTCCGAGCTCCAGGCCGTTCACCAATTGGTGAAGCGGTACCTGAACAAGGCCAAGGAAGATTATAAGAGGGCCACGGACCGCTCCCAGCGAGCAACATCACCCTTGTTGGTAGGGGATCGAGTCTGGCTTTCCACCAAGCATCTCCCCTCCGACCAACCAGCTCACAAGCTCGACCATTGATTTTTGGGCCCGTTCCTGGTGGAAGTGGTCATCAATCCTGTGGCCTATTGCCTGACATTGCCTCGCTTGCTCCATGTCCATCCCGTGTTCCACCGATCCCTCCTTGTTCCAGACCATCCTGCCTGTCCACTCCGTCCTCTTGCTCAGCCCCAGCCAGTGCTCAGTGCCCGTGATGAACCACCTGAGTATGAGGTCGCCAGCATTCGGGACTCCTGGTGGATGAAGGGCCAGTTCCAGTACATCATCGAGTGGAAGTGGTATGGGCCGGAAGACTTCACCTGGGAGGATGTGACCTCTGTTCATGCTCCTGACCTGGTTCGTGCATTCCATGAGCAGTTCCCACCACGACCGCATCCAGACCGACAGACCCGGGGGAAGGGCCCTGCAGTGAGGGACAGTGTTGTGGCTTGCCCGCATCCCGCGCAGCTGGTCACGGATCCCGAGGACCGAGAGGCGATTGTGGTGTGGTACCATCGGCCCATGCACCTGGCACCCGAGTCAGATAGCTAGGAGGAAAGTCAACCAGGGCCTTCTGCACCTCCTGAGGTGCAAATGAGTGACTCAGGAGAAGAGGAGGAGCCTTTTCTTGATGCTAGGGCACGCAGGACTGCTAGCAGGCAAGAGTGGCTACGTAGGAGGAGGCTTCCTTGTGAGTAGAGCTGCAGGCTAATTGGCCACGCTCTTAGACTATTTAAGCCTTAGCCACGCCAAGCTTCAGCGCTGGAGACAACTTTCGTTTGAACCCAGGTCTTGCTTCGTTCTTGAAACCTCTCTTGTTTGGTTTTTGGATTTCAACCGGCAGTTCTTCTCTGCTAATTGCTTTCTGCCAACCTTTGTAAGTTCAAAGTGAACAATATTGGATGGACTAATCTTGTGGGATTGTTTGCTGTGTTTTGTGCTTGGACTCTGGCCAGCTGTTAAGCAGTAATTAACAGTTGGGGCTCCGAAAGAGACTTATTTTATTATTTAATGAACTTTTAATAAGATACTGCTGCTAAGGACTTATTAGTAGTAAACAGTTTATGTTTAAAATAGTTTGTGTGTGCGTATTTCTGGTTGGACCCGATGCTGGGGCAGAACACACATAAAGATTATCCTCTTTTATGCCCTGTGCACATACATTCCCATTTCTCTTTATGAGACACTTCCCATTTACAAATGTTGTCTCAAATCCTTGCTTGTCTAAACTAGAGACACTCAGCAAATTATGCTCCATTTCAGGTACACATAATACATCATTAAACCTTGTTTCCAGATATGGAATTTGCACACTGCCTCTTCCAATGACCTTAGCCTTCTGGCCATTTGCCAAGGCTACTGCATCTCGAGCAGCTGGATGCAACCTGTAAAACAATTTAGAATTGTTAACAATGGTTTGACTTGCCCCACTGTCTATTAACCATTTGTCTCTGCTATTGCAATAACAAACTTTTGCAACATCAGTGGATTGTCCTCCTTGGAAATAATTTCTTCTTTGCAAATAGCTTTTTCTTTGCAAACAGTCCTTCTTTAAATGTGAAGTTTCACCACAAACGAAGCAACGCCTCTGCTGCTGGGCTGTAATCTGATCCCTTCTGCTGCTTTTTTCTTCTCTGCAGACTTTCAGTCTATGGAAAGTTCCATTGCTCTCTCTCTGCTCCTTGGGCCCCCACCTCAGGAATTTCTCCTCATGGCTCTTTCTATAATGGTGTTTGTTCTCTTCTGCAATCAAACATGCCTTTAATGCTTCCAAACGCAAGTCCTGCTCTTGTTTGCATTCAAATACTGCAGAAACAATATCCCACGTTTCATCAAGGCTGTTTAACACTAACAACTGTCACAGTTCCAAATAGTACTCAAGCAGAAATCAGAGTCCAAGGCAATCAGTTCACCAAAGTTCCAATTTAATGCGGAGACCATGTTGGCAAGCACATGGAGAAACCCAAATCTAACTTTCCTCCCAAGTTCCCACCCTGGTAGGAAGTTGGCACCCCTTTTTCCCCACCCCCCAACTGGGTCACGTTGGCCACTGATCTTCTGCCAGCGTGGCAATCTCTTCTCCCAGCTTCCAGCAGGTGTTGGACAAAGGATGACCTTGGGGAACTAACCAAGAATATGTTATCTCTAACGTTTCTCCCTCACAGTATTCCCCCCTCCCATTCCATAGTCTTCTGTGTAGAAACGTGGCAAACGATGCTTTGACAACAACACCTTCTGGGACTCAGGAATATTTATTCCACGCTGTTCTAATTCCATAAACAGAGTTTGCATTTACAATAAATGTCTTTCCACAGATTCACCTGGTTGCAAACAGGCTCTGTATAATTTTCTTTTCTTTTTTTTAATTTTTAAAAAGTTTTTTATTTATAAAACAGATAAAAAAACAAAATATACATTAAACATAAAAAACAAGTACATGACGAATCTTAATCTAGTATACATATTTACATTCCGCTGATTTATACATTGTTGTTTATCTTAAATTGCAAAAAGTGAGTTACAGTTTTTCTTTTCATCTCCACCATTTTAATTTTTAGTCTTGGTTCTCCTTTTTCCCCACCAATGGTATAATTTATTCCAGGTTTCAAGGTATTTGGTTTCGTCTTTTCCCTTCATTTCTGACGTTAACCTGTCTATCTCTGCACATGATAATATTTTGTGTAAAATTTCTTTCTCTGTGGGTATATTTTGGTTTTTCCAATTTTGAGCGAAAGTTAACCTTGCGACAGTCAATATATGTAACATTAGGTATATTATATTTTTGTCATATTTATCTATTGTTATCCCTAATAAAAAGAGTTCTGGTTTGAAATCCAATTTTATTTTCAATATTTCTTCCAGCCATTGTTTGACTGTTGCCCAGAATTCTCGTGTTTCGTGACATTCCCACCACATATGGTAATATGTGCCAGGTAACATTTTACATTTCCAACAGATTGGAGAAAGATGTGTACCCATTTTGGCTAGCCTTGTTGGTGGGAAGTGCCACCTATAAAACATCTTGTATAGGTTCTCCTTATATGAAGTAGCCAAGGTTAATTTCCGATTTCTTTGCCATAGGTCTTGCCATTTATTTAAGTTGATATTGAACCCAAAATCTCTACACCAAGTTATCATAGTTTCTTTGACCTGCTCTTCAAATAAGGCCCGTCCTAAGAAGTATTGATAAATTTTTTAAATTGTCTTGTCTTCTGGTCCTAAAATTATTTTATCTAATTCTGTTGGTTCCATTTCGATTCCTGGGTCTTTTTTTATCTCTCCTATGTTTTGACTGCAGTTGTAAATATGCCCACCATTCTAAATATACGCCTTCTTCCTTTAATTCTGTCCTCGATTTTAAATCTCCAATTTCATTTGTTATCTGTTTATATGTTATTACTTTCCCTGGGTGCATAAAGTTTGGATGAGTAATCATCTCTAAGGTCGAGGTCCAATTAGGGATCTTTATGTAATTTTGCTGTTTAATTGTTGTCCATGCATCTATCAGCGCTCGTCTAACATAATGTCTCAGGAAGTATTGGTGGTTTTTATGTTTTTCTTCCCACAAAAAGGAGTGCCAGCCCACTTGTAGGTCATGTCCTTCCAGTTTTAATATTCTGTCATTTTTCAGTTGTATCCAATCTTTTATCCATATTAATTTAGTGGCCAAATAATATTTTTCCCAATCTGGAAATCCAAATCCCTCTCTTTCCTTTGAATCTTGTAGCAATTTTAGTTTGATCCTCGCTTTTCTCTTTTGCCATACAAATTTGAGTGAAATTTTATTTAAATTTTGAAAGAATTCTTTCTCCAATTTAATCGGTATGCATTGGAATATAAATAATAGCCTTGGTAGTATATTCATTTTTATTAATGCTATTCTCCCCATAAGGGAGAGTTGAAGATTTGTCCATTTATCTAAGTCTAATTTTATTTGTTCTATCAATTTTTCATGATTATCTTTTTTCAATGTGGCACACCTTGATGTTATTTGTATCCCCAAGTATCTTATTTTTTTTTTTTGTAGTTTGAATATCCAATTTTATACTAATTCAAGTTCTTGTGTCTTGGTCATATTTTTAACAATCATTTTAGTTTTTTCTCTATTTATTTTTAAGCCAGCCAATTTTCCATATTCCTCCAATACTTCCATCAACCTACTTCCTAATTGCAATGGTTCCTCAATAATGAATGCTAAATCGTCTGCAAAAGCTTCTATTTTGAAGCTTTCTTTTTTAATATCTAGGCCTTTAATTTGATCATCTGTCCTAATATTCCTTGTTAGCACCTCCAAGGACATTATAAACAATAAAGGAGACAATGGGCAACCTTGTCTTGTTCCTTTTTTAAATATAAAAACTGTTGTTTCCCCATTAATAATTATTTTCGCTCTGTGTTCCGAATATATCGTTTTAAACATTTTTATAAAATTCTCCCCAAAATCCATATATTTTAATTGACAGAGCATGAAGTCCCACCTAATGTTATCAAACACTTTTTGTGCGTCTAAAAAAATTAATGCCATTTGCTTTTCATTGTGGGCTTCATAGTATTCTAAAGAATCTAAGATTATCCTGATGTTGTTTCTTATATATCTTTTAGGCAAAAAGCCGTTTTGGTCTACGTCTATAAACTCTGTCATATATTTTTTTAATCTCTCAGCCATTATAGCCATGAATATTTTGTAATCTGAATTTAAGAGGGATATGGGTCTGTAATTTTTTATTTGTGCAGGATCAGTATTATCTTTAGGAATCAAAGTTATTGTTGTTTCTTCCCAGGATTTCGGGATTTTCGCGCTCTTTAATACTTCATTATATACATCTAATATTCCTGGGCTTAGAGAGTCTTGAAAGGTCTTATATATCTCAACTGTCAAGGCATCAGGGCCTGGTGCTTTGTTATTTTTTTGTTTCTTAATTGCATTTGATACTTCTAAAAGTGTTATTTCTTCATTTAACATTAATTGAGTCTCTATAGGAACTTTTGGCAATTTGGATTTTTGTAAATATTTCAAGATTTTTTTAGTTCTTCTAATTTCTTTTGTAGTTGTTTTTTGCAATTGTTCTCTTTAGCCATATATGCAATAGCTACTCCTCTTATAAAAGCGTGGGCCGTGTCCCAACAGATTTGACAATTTGTATCTTCTTTTTTATTTGTTTTAAAGAATAAATCTAATTGGGCTTCCATTTTTATTTTAAACTCTTTATGATTCAAAATTGCCCTTTTTAATGTCCATCTCTTAATCTTTTTTTGTCCTTTCAACTGTATTCTTATTGGGTGATGGTCGGCCCAAGAGTTTGTATCAATTATAATTTTATTTATGTCTAAATTCAATTCTGCCGTTAGCCATGCCATGTCAATCCGAGACCATGAGGTGTGTCGACCCGAATAGTATGTATATTGTTGTGTTCCTGTATTCCCTTCTCTCCAACTATCTTTAATATTAAACTCTTCTGTCATTTTAAAAAATGTAGCGGGCAAGGTTTTTCTGATTCCTTTTCTAATTTTATTACTTTTATAGTCCAATTTTCTATCTACTATTGCATTGAAGTCTCCAATTATACCAATTTTTTCATATTCAAGTTCACCTATAACATTATGTAATTTTTTAAAAAATAATTTCTGTCCATCATTGGGAGCATATAATCCTACTAACGCTATTTTTTCTTTATTCAAAATTATTTCAGTTATAAGTATCCTCCCATCATTGTCTACGTAGACCTGTTTTGCTGTAAGTTCCTTAGTTACATATATTACTACACCACTTTTTTTTGTTGTGATAGTGACATAACACGTTTCCCAATTTGGGATAATTCAATAAATGTTTATTTTGTTTTTTTATATGCGTTTCTTGTAGTATTATTACATCCAAATTCATCTTACTTAATTTATGTATTTTTTTCTTTTTGGCGGAGAGTTTAATCCGTTTACATTTATAGACAAGATTTCTATTCCCTCTTCCAATCCCCTATCTAAATTTCGATCTTGTAACTCTTGTTGATCTAGCCTCTTTATGTTCTGTAGATCTATTTTCATCTTGCTTTCCATTATCTATCTCTCCCCTCCTGTTATCTTTCTTTTCCATATGGGCTATTTCTTTTTCTACTGATTGTGTTATTATCTCTCCTTCTTCTCGTGATTCTATTATTTCCCTTTCTACTATTCCATCATCGTTGCCAAAGTTTTGTGTATAAAAATCTTCAGCCTGCTCCACCGATTCTAGCCTATATTTTTTCTCTTGCCAAAACACCATTATTCCTTGTGGGGTCATCCATCTAAAGTTAATATTTTTCCTTATAAGTTTAGAGGTAGTCACTTGATACGGTCTTCTCATATCTCTAACTCTTTTAGGGATTTGTTTGAGAACTGTCAATTGTTTTCCTCCATGCTCCAACGGGTCGTCCCTAGTTCTGAATAAAATTTCGTCGCTTATAGATTTCTTCACAAACTTAACGTGCACCTCTCTGGGGAGGTTATGCCGTCTGGCAAAATTCATATGAATTCTATAGATCTCGTCTATTTCATTAGCCATTTCCTCCTTTCCAATTCCTAATGCTTCTGCCAACAGATCAGTCATCATATCTGGTAGATCTTCCCCCTTTACTTCTCTAATATTTTGAAAACATAAAAAGAAGGCAGCTTTTTCTAATTCTAAAGTAATTACTGTCATTTCCAGCTCCCTATTGGCCTGTGTCAACCTTTCATTAATTTCATCAACTCTTTTTCATTCTTTCACCATTTTATCCTCTATATCACATACTCTGTCAAGGTTCCAAATAGTAGTCGAGCAGAAATCAGAGTCCAAGGCAAAAAGTTCACCAAAGTTCCAATTTAATGCAGACACCATGTTGGCAACGCATGGGGAAACCCAAATCTACTTTTCTCCCAAGTTCCCACTCAATAGGAAGCGGGCACTCCTTTTCCCCCCACCCCCATCGGGGTCACGTTGCCCACTCATCTTCTGCCAGCGTGGCAACGTCTCCTCCCAGCTTCTTGCAGGTGCTGGACAAAAGATGACCTTGGAGAAGTAACGAAGAATGTGATATCTCTAACTTCTCACTCTCACTGTATTCCCCCTCCCAACTCCATAGTCTTCTATGTAGAACGGTGACAAACGATGCTTTGTCATACTCTTTGTTCAGTTTTTATAATCTGTTGTTGAAATATTTCAAATTTCCCAGCCATAGATTGTATCTTTTCTTTAAGTTCTCCCATGTCATTTCTAACCTCTCCAATTTCCCTACTTATTTCCTTTTGATTTTTACATATCGTCTCTTGTATGGCTAGTAATGTTGCTTGTAATTCCCTGAAAGAGCCCGATCTGTCTCTCTGATAAGGATTACCTCTTCCAAGGATCTCTGTCTTGCTGGGCTGGGATCTGAAGTTACAGTTTGTGTGGTCTGCTTTTTTCCAGCCCCAATCTTTGTTAAGTTAGGAATGCTTGTCATTTTGCACCAGCTATTCCACTTATCTACAAGGCTTAAACTTCTCTCCAGCGTAACAAAGGTTTGTTGTCTAATTTAAATATTTCTCATAAAAATAACCACTTATTTATATTTGTATCAATCCTAATATCAATCAAATAATCAAAAACATATATTAATTATATATCTATAATGATCCAATACATCCAACAAGTATCCAATGATTATATGTACTTTTCCTTAATTATTATCAATTAATATCAAAGTTTTTTTTCCAAATCTTAAGTCCAGAGCAGTTCTCACAATGTCCAAATTGTCACCCAAACTTCAATATCAAAAGTCAAGTTATTAAATTTGATGTCCCTTTTTTCGTTTTTTAGAATTGTATCTCAAATGTCTCTCTATTTCTTCTTTTTCATTCACTCTGCTTACCACTGTTAATCAAGCGTCTTCATCCAAAATGTCCACTCTCTCCAATTAGTCAGCACTTTCCCTTTCTGGTTATTCGTTCAGTTGTCTGCCCACGATACTATATTCCAATGTTAGAAAGCTGAAAACAACACCCACAGAATCTTTAGCATTAATCTTTAAACATATAGGGTTCTAACAGTGCCAACGCTCTTTGTTTCTTTTCCGCCGCAACTTTGTATCGCCGCTATTTCAAAGGAGAGGGAAAGAAAGAAAACTCTTCCACTCCTCCTTTCTTTCAGGCCACTTTCCTTCCTTCCTTTCTCAGAAACCTCCGGTCTGTTCTTCCATCCGAATCACTCACCGGGTCACCAAGATTTATTTTCACTCGATTCGATCCGTCTCCGTACTGCTATTTCACCACTTTGCTTTAGCCAGCTGTCTGCTGTCACTTTCTCCCTGTCACCATTACAGGCCGTCTCCTTTCCCAGCTTGACATCTCTGAGGCTTCCCCGAGTTTGCTGATCTCGACCGCCATCGTCGATCGCTCCTCCAGACACCTGTTTTCTTCCAGTCCCCCTCCAAGGGATCTGGGGACCCCGAAGGATCCGTCAAGCGGTGGAAGGCAGGGGGAAAAACAAAAACTCCAGATGGAGAATCGTTCCTCACACCCGTTCTTCTCAACAGCTGGCCCCACCTCCTTTCTTGATAATTGCACAATATTGCATGTAGACACACTCACATGCACAGCTCTTAATTTCAGCCAGACTTCATTTGCAGTCTTTAAATCAGCTACATTGATAAACTGTTCATCTTCTAAACTTAAGAAGATATAAGCCATTGCTTTATCATGTTTCTTCTGATCTACAGCTGCAAAAACTTGTGGTGGATTTACTACCATATACCACAGCTCCTTAGCCTTCAGGAAACATTCCATCTTTGCAGCCCCGATTATTTATTTTATTTATTTATTTAGCGATTCTGTTGGAATATTCATGACTGGGGAGCCATGTGATTGAGTCAGCCAATCAGGCTGAAGTGTTATTTGAGCATGTCCAGAAACTTAGCAAGAAGAAGGGTGTGGTTTAGTCTGTCCACCATTAAAGTTTGCTATGAAAACATCTCAACATGTGGTGAAACAAAGTGTGGTATTGTAAATGTTTTATTCTACTTATAAAGAAGTTATTTGAATCAGCAAAATGCAGTTATCTTTTGAAGCTTCTGATTTATTGCGTAACTCTGACAGGTTATGGGCCCAGGAATCGCTCAAGAAGTAAAGTAAAACTGCATTGTAATTTAAAGCTGATAAGAAGCTGTCTGTGTTGTTAAAGGAACAGGCAGAGAAGAAAAATAAAGCAGGATGGCTGCTGCTATGGAATTTAAAGACAGTCCAATACCCAAATTGGGGAAGAAAAATTATTTAATTTGGGCTGCAAAAATGGAATGTTTTTTGAAAGCAAAAGAATTATGGGACATCGTAGCAGACCCCCCACAAGGTGTGCTTGGAGCAGCAGATCAAAAGGCTCATGACAAAGCTATGGCTTATCTTCTTTTAAGTCTGGGGGATGATCAATTCTTAAATGTAGCTGAATTAAAGTCTGCAAAAGAAATATGGCAGAAATTGAAAGCAGTACATGTTAATGTTTCTGCGTGTAATGTGGTCCAACTTTCGAGAAAGCTTTTCAGAGCGATTATGCAGACAGGAGATTCTATGGAAGATCATTTAATGAAAATGCAGTCTAATTTTCTAGAATTGGAGCAACGTGGAGTAAAGTTTCCAGAGTCCCAAAAAGTTTTATTAGTGTTAAACAGTTTGGATCAGAGCTGGGAGACTGTATCAGCTATTTTTGAAAGTAAGCCAGAAGCAGATTTGAATTTGGAGGCTTTGAAATCGTGTTTATTGAATGAATATGAGAAAAGGCTTTTCAGCCATGCTGATGGAAAATTCCACAGGCGGGGGCTCAACAAGGAGTACAGTGGAAATTTACAGCAAGTCTCCAGCAAAATTTTCCACAGGCTGCCTATCTCTAGCAACAGCCGAGGTGTCTGCAGACAAGAGGAGAGCAGAGGCAGGAGAGATCAAGTTACACAGCAACAATTCTTCAAGCAAGTTAAAGCGTGTTTCATTTGTGGAGAAACCAATCATCTGCAGAAAAGCTGTGCACAGAGAAGAAATATGCAAGACAAGAGACATTATTTGCAAGGACAGATTGCAGTTGCAAAAGTTTGTTATAATAACAATAGAGACAAATGGTTGATTGACAGTGGGGCTAGTCAAACAATTGTTAATAATTCTGACTTATTTTCCAGATTTTTTCCAGGAAACCATGAAGAAGTGGCCTTAGCCAATGGTCAAAAGGCTAAAATCATTGGAAGAGGCGATGTGCAAATTCCATATTTGGAATCCAGGTTTACTGATGTGTTATGTGTACCTGAAATGGAGCATAATTTGTTAAGTGTTTCTAGTTTAGACAAGCAAGGTTATGAAACCACATTTGTTAATGGGAAGTGTATCATCCAAAGAAATGGGAATGTTTGTGCACAGGGCATAAAAGAGGATAATCTTTATGTATTGCAGGGACAAAAGGTGCCACATTGTTCCCAGATATTTAAAAATGTAGCAGAACATAATTCATGTGTTCATCTTCTGCACAGACGACTTGGTCATGCTAATTTTAAGGTTGTTCAACAAATGAAAGAATTTGCAGAAGGATTAGATTTGAAGGGATGTAAGGCATATTTGGATTGTGCAGTATGCAAAGCATCAAAATCCAAAGCATTCCCAGTGAGCAAGTTTAGCACAAGGCAAACCACAAAAGCTCTAGAACTGGTGCATGCTGATTTAATTGGGCCTATGCAAGCCAGTTTGGGAGGAGCAAAGTATGTGCTGGTTATTGTGGATGACTACAGCAGGTTTGGGTTTTGCTACTTACTTAAGAGTAAAACAGAGGTGCTACAGCAATTTAAGCAATGGTTAAGTTTTGTAGAGAGAAGGTACAAACAACAGGTATGTCAGTTGCAAACTGACAGAGGTTCTGAATTTATGTCAACAAATTTTCAACAATGGTTGAGACAATTGGGAATAAGACACAGGCGCACAAATCCTTACACACCGGGGGAGAACGGAGTGGCTGAAAAGAGAAATGGTGTTTTGCAAACAATGAAAGACTCATTACTGGAGGATTCTGGTATGAGCAGGTCATATTGGGGTGAAGCCATACTGACTGCCAATTATTTAGTTAATAGGTTGTGGAGTTCATCCATCAATAATACTCCATATGCAATGCTATATGGAAGAAAGCCTTCTCTAGCACATTTAAAAATATTTGGAAGTACTGCTTGGGTACATATTCCAAAGGCAATCAGAAGAAAGGGACAACAAAAGGCTAGAAAGCTCAGATTTGTGGGCTATGAGCCAGGCTCAAAAGGGTATCGCTTTAGCGATGGAAGTAAAAGGATAGTGATTTCAAGGTCTGCTAGTTTTGCAGAACAAAATTGGAACAGAATTGATCCAAATTCTGAAAATGTCTCACTTAGTGACGGTGATCCACTTAGCGACGGTGATCCACTTAGTGACAATAACTCATTTAATGATGGTGAATCATTTACTGAAGGTGTCAATGTTCAGGGAGGAGAGTCTGAACAAGATATGAAGACAGAAAAGCTTGAAACACAAGTACAGGCAATGCCACGTAGGACAGAGCGTAGGAACAGAGGGGTTCCGCCAGACAGGTATTCTGCCAGTAAAGTTAAAGTGTGTAATGTGTGGTATGAGCCAAGAAACTATAAGGAAGTATTGGCATTACCAAAAGTTGAACAAGAAAAGTGGAAGGAAGCCATGGATAAAGAGATGAAATCCATGGGAGATCATGAAGTGTTCACATCTGTGACTTTGCCACAGGGTACGAAAGCTGTAGGATGTAAGTGGGTATATAAGAAAAAGGTATTACCCAATAATGAAGTACAGTATAAGGCAAGGTTGGTGGCACAAGGTTTTTCTCAATTAAAGAATGTGCACTATGATGAGGTGTTCGCGCCAACTGTAAAAGCTGAGAGCATAAGACTAGCACTGGCATTAGCATCAGCATACAGGCATAGAATTTGGCATTTTGATATAACCACTGCATTTCTCAATGCTGAATTAGAGGAAGAAATTTATATGGTTCAAGCGCCAGGGTATGAAAATAAAAAGCCTAACATGGTGTATAAATTGAACAAGGCCATTTATGGGCTGAAGCAGTCAGCCAGAAATTGGAATATCTGTTTAGATACTGCATTGAAAGGTCTTGGGTTCAAGAGTTGCAAAGCTGATGGTTGCATATACACTGGAAAGTTACAAGGTGGGAATTGTCTACTATTAGCATTTGTGGATGATCTTTGTTTCATTGCAAAGGATGCATCACAAGTTAAAGAATTTGCTAATAAGTTAGAAAAGAAATTTGAATTAAAGAATTTGGGAGAAATAAAGAATTATCTCGGTGTAGAGATACAAAAAACTGAAAAAGGTGGTTATATTCTCAGTCAAAGGAGAAAAATTGAACAATTATTAGAGAAATATAACATGAAAGATTGTAATATTGCTCCTACACCTATGAGCACAGATTTTTACAATAGTTTGGGTGAGGATAAAAGTGAAGTCTGTGATCAGGAGATATATCACTCTGCAATAGGGAGTCTGTTATATCTATCACAGTGGTCCAGACCAGACATAGCTTGTGCAGTGAGCATTCTAAGTCGCTTTACTGCTACACCTACAAAGTTGCATTGGATGGGTGTGAAAAGAATTCTCAGGTATTTGAAGGGAACTGTGAATTTGGGTCTTCAAATACTGGTCACTGAAGAATTAAAATTGAAATGTTATGTTGATAGTGATTATGCAAATGATGTAAAAACCAGAAAGTCTAATTCTGGAATTGTAATAATGTTTGGAGGGGCTTTAATTGGTTGGAAGTCCAAAAAACAAACAACGGTTGCTATTTCAACTGCGGAAGCAGAGTTTATTGCATTGTCTGAGTTATGTTCTGAAGTAGTTTGGTATGTACAGTTGTTACAAGATTTAAATGTAAATGTAAATGAAGCTGTAACTGTTTATGAAGATAATGCTGCTTGTATAAAAATGGCAACAGGTGACAGAGTGAAGAACAGAAGTAAACATGTGTACATTAAGTATTGTAATGTCAGGGAAGCTGTAAAAGAAAAATTGATACGTTTACATCATTGTTCTTCAGAGGATAATTTAGCAGATATGATGACCAAACCATTGGGTGGTGTCCATTACAGGAAATGTTTAAATCCAATAGGTTTGATGTCTCTCCCAGTAATGAAGGGAGGAGTGTTGGAATATTCATGACTGGGAGAGCCATGTGATTGAGTCAGCCAATCAGGCTGAAGTGTTATTTGAGCATGTCCAGAAACTTAGCAAGAAGAAGGGTGTGGTTTAGTCTGTCCACCATTAAAGTTTGCTATGAAAACATCTCAACATGTGGTGAAACAAAGTGTGGTATTGTAAATGTTTTATTCTACTTATAAAGAAGTTATTTGAATCAGCAAAATGCAGTTATCTTTTGAAGCTTCTGATTTATTGCGTAACTCTGACAGATTCTTATATGCCGCCCTACTCCCTGGGGACTCAGGGCGGCATACAACATGTGCAAGAACAGCTATAATATAATAAAAAAATACAACAATTAAATAGCAATTAAAAAGAATTAAAAACAACCCAAGCAATACATACATGGGGGAGACCAAGATATTCAACGGTCTCCATACCCCGCCTGCAGGAA
Organism: Diadophis punctatus similis; assembly: GCA_023053685.1. Taxonomy (NCBI): domain Eukaryota; kingdom Metazoa; phylum Chordata; class Lepidosauria; order Squamata; family Dipsadidae; genus Diadophis; species Diadophis punctatus. The sequence goes on along the minus strand of JALIGW010000070.1, from coordinate 1,814,087 downwards.
GAGCCATGTCTTAATGGCTTTCCAGAAGGCCAGCAAGGTGGGAATAGTTCAGATCTCTGGGGGTAGTTGGTTCCAGAGAGCCGGAGCCCCCACAGAGAAGGCTCTCCCCCTTGGTGCCGCCAACCGACATTGTTGAGACCTAACTCTGTGAGACCTAACTGGTCGTAGGGATGTATGAGGTAGGATGCAGTCCCGAAGATAACCTGGTCCTAAGCCATGTAGGGCTTTAAAGATGATAATCAACACCTTGAATTGCACCCAGAGACCAATAGGCAACCAATGCAGCTGGCGGAGTATGGGTGTTACGTGGGTGTATCTTGAGACACCCACCACAGCATGCGCAGCCACATTTTGCACCAGTTGAAGTCTCTGGATACTTTTCAAGGGTAACCCCATGCAGAGCGCGTTACAGTAGTCCAATCGAGAGGTGACAAGGGCATGAGTGACCGTGAGTAAAGCCTCCTTCTCCAAATATGGTCGCAATTGGTGCACCAGGCGAACCTGTGCAAAGGTGCCCCTAGCCACAGCCGTAAGATGTTGGTCTAATTTTACCTGTGGATCTAGGAGCACCCCCAAATTGCGAACCCAGTCCGAGGGAGATAATTTGTCTCCCCCGAAGACCAAGCAGGGACAGTCGGTATAATCCTTAGGAGGCAGCATCCATAGCCACTCAGTCTTGTCAGGGTTGAGCTTGAGCCTGTTCCTTCCCATCCAGATCCTAACATCGTCCAAGCAACGGCACATCACATCGACTGCCTCCCTGAATTGCGACGGGGTGGAGATGTACAGCTGGGTGTCATCAGTGTACTGTTGAAATCTCACCCTGTGTCGACAAATGATCTCCCCCAACGGTTTCATGTAAATGTTAAACAGGATGGGCGAGAGAAACAAACCCTGAGGGACCCCACAAGTCAGGGGTCTAGGAGATTACCTCTGCCCTCCTGTCAACACCAACTGCGACCTATCGGCGAGGTAGGAGGAGAACCACTGCAAAACGGTGCTTCCCACTCCCAGCCCGCCGAATTGGTGCAGAAGGATACCATGGTCAATGGTATCGAAAGCCGCTGAGAGGTCAAGTAGCACCAGGATGGAAGAATAACCACCATCCCGGGCTCGCCAGAGATCATCCATCAGGGCGACCAAGGCAGTTTCCGTGCTGTAGCCGTGGCTGAAACCCGATTGAAAGGAATCCAGATAATCAGTTTCCTCCAAAAGCCGTAGAAGCTGAAGAACCACTACCTTCTCAACAAATTTACCCAAAAAAGGCAAGTTGGAGACCGGACGAAAGTTCTTCAAGTCCGCTGGGTCCAGGGAAGGCTTCTTAAGGAGGGGTCTCACCACCACAGCCTTTAAGGGTTGCGGTACAGATCCCTCTCTAAAAGAAGCGTTGACCACCGCCTGGATCCAGCCTCGTGCCACCTCCCTGCCGGCCGAAACCAGCCAGGAGGGGCACGGGTCCAATAAACAGGTGGAAGAGCTCATCGCACCCACGGCCTTGTCCACGTCATCAGGAGTAACGGCTTCAAACTCTTCCCACAACGCTGGACTAAGACTTGCCCCTGTCAACTCAATGGACTCTGTCCAGCCAGAGTCCAGGTTCGGCCGGATCTGAGCGACTTTATCCGTCAGAAACTGTGCAAATTCCTCAGCTCTACCCTGCAAGTGTTCCTCCCCACCCCCTTTTGCAAGGAGGTGGCGTGTCACCCTAAACAAGGCGGCTGGGCGAGAGTCTGTGGATGCAATAAGAGCAGAAAAATGTAAACGTTTTGCCGCCCTTATTGCCACTAGGTAAGACTTAATAAAAGTTCTTAGTAGTGTTCGGTCAGATTCAGCTTTACTGGCTCTCCAGCGTCGCTCCAGACGTCTCTTGTGGCGTTTCATCTCCCGGAGCTCCTCGGTAAACCAGGGAGCTTTCCAGGATCCACTGCCACGGAGAGGTCGCAAAGGTACAATCCGATCTAAAGCCCCTGATGCCGCGTTATTCCAGGCAGCCACCAGGGACTCAGATGAATTGTGGACTAGGCTTTCAGGTATCTCCCCAAGTTCCCTCTGGAATCCTTCCGGCTCCATTAGGCACCTGGGACAGAACCACCTAATCGGTCCCGCCTCCCTGCGGGGGTGGAGTAGGGCTCTGAAATCCAACCTCAATAGGAAATGATCTGACCACGACAACGGGGAGATGACTATATCCCCTAACTTCAGATCATCTCTCCACTGCCCCGAGAGGAATACTAGGTCAAGCATGTGACCTCCCTCATGAGTCGGACCCTGGATTACTTGGGTCAGGTCCATGGTTGTCATGGTATCCATGAACTCCTGGGCTGCATCTGAGGTTTTGCCGGCCGAAGGCAGGTTAAAGTCCCCCAGCACCATAAGCCTGGGGAACTCCACCGCCAAGCCCGCTACCGCCTCGAGCAGCCCAGGCAGGGCCTTGGTAACGCAGCTGGAAGGCAGGTACACTAACAAAAGGCCCACCTGAACCCCTAAGTCCAACTTCAGAAGGAGCGTCTCACACCCGACAATCTCCGGGGCAGGGCTCCTAGGAGGATGCAGATTCCGGCGCGCTATAATAGCCACTCCTCCCCCCCTTCCCTGGGGTCGTGGCTGATGCAGAACTGAGAACCCGTCTGGGCATACCTCCGAGAGGGCAACCCCCCCTCCTGGCCCAGCCAGGTCTCAGTTATGCATGCCAGGTCCACCCCCTCGCCCGTGATTAAATTACGTACCAGGGGGGCTTTGTTGACAATTGACCTGGCATTCAGCAGCATCAGCTTGAGCCTAGGGCCCTGAAAACCCCGGTTACCAGGTACTCGGGTTGAGCAAGATGGAACCACATCGGAGGGGCCGGAACAAGGGATCGCTTGTAAACAGCGAGGTCTTATTCCCCGAGAGCGGTCCACCCCTCTGCTCCCGCTATACCTACCTCTCCCCATCATGACCGAAATATTCCAGCTCTCCACCCCCCCCAGAGATCCCCTCCCCCTCCCCGCTGGTCCTCCTCCCTCCCTGCACGTCATCCATACCATTCACACTGAGCAGGGTAGGATAGTCCGGCCCCCCTCCGCTTCTGTTTGTACACTCAGTGGAGGGGGACCTAACCCCGGTCTCCGACCCACTCATTCTATCTAATCATACATCATATTCAGCCTACACATTCCTATTCCCCAATCATAACACACTCATAACCCAAACCATTATTTAGCCAGCCACACCACTTCCGGGGTAAGAATTAAAAAAAGCTAATTATAGTTAATAATCCTCGACCAAGTCCAGTTCTTTGTGCTCTTAATGGTCAGATGTAAAGCGGCTAGGCAAAAGAAGTTGCTGCTCAAAGAAATCTTCTTAGGGGGAATAATGGTCATAAAATTACAATTTCCCCTACTGTTCTCAGCAAGATCGTACAAATAGCGTCCAAAATATCGGCTTTCTTGCTTTATTTCTTGCTTTATTATATAGTTCTTCTGCCCCAAACGAGGCACAGAACTTTCCTTAAATTCAATAGCAGCCATCCTGCAATCTTTGTCTCTGCCTTGTTCTCTTTAAAACACAAGCATTCTCTTCAGCTTAATATACAATGCAGTCTTTCTGTGTGCTCTGGGCCCATAACCTATTAGAGTTTGTTGCAGAAAAATCAATTTCCAGAAGCACACACAGATGACTAATTCAGCTGGATTCATTAACTTCTTTATAAACATAATAACATATATTTACAATACCAATGTAGATTATTCTTCAAGCAGTTACAGGCAGCAGAGAACAGTTAGTTTCATTTCAGCAGAGTTCAGAGTGGACTGAGCCACACCCAGCCTTAAGCTTCTTAAGTTTTCAGTTTCGATTCTCTGCACAGACTCAGAAGTGTTTAAGCTCCCATTGGCTGACTTAGTTGCTATGCCTATTCATTGGCTAACCTTGTTACTATTGGCTCTCCCAGTTCATGAATAATCTGACACTCCTCCCTTCATGACTGGAAGAGACATAAATAATTTAATATTCTTCAGATACTTGTATTTGAAGACCCACATTCACAGTTCCCTCCAAATACCTGAGTATCCCTTTTACTGTGATATATCCTTTGCAATGAAACAAAGTGTCAGACTGGCTAAGTCAGACCCGTGCGTTAATAACTTCAAGACACTTTCAAAGTAAGGACTTCAGCTTTTAATCACGCTACAGATAAGAACTCAGACCATGCCGAACCCATTCAGGTCAGATCATCCTCCTCTCAGTGCTATTTATGCAAATCCTCAACATTCCTTCCCCCCCAAACCACCATCCGGTGCTGTGAAGCCCTCCTCTCTCAGCTGGACATGGCTTAGATTGTCTCTTCCGGTGGCAGCGTTTCTCTGTGCTTGGCTTTCTCAGCGTCTCATGTAACAGGACGTTAATCACCGGCGTCAGGCATTGAGCTGCTGATAAGAGTTTGTTGTGTTGGCAACCATCCATCCCCCCTCCAGTGTCTCTCCCTCCCACCAAGGTGCATATGTCGGCCTTGGCACGACAGGCGGCTCCTTTCTACCAGGAGTCCACCTGCAGGGGATAAAGCAAAAGGGTTAGCCACATTCGAAGAATCCTGATTGGGACCTGGTTTGTGTGGATATTTTCAATGAAATTGCCTTAATAATCGTTCAGCTTGTATGTCATGCGCAGCCACCCAGGTAGCCTCCGTAATCGGATATCCTTTCCAATACACCAGATATTGGAGGTTGCCTTGAAATAGTCTGGAGTCCAGGACTTCAGCTACCTCGTAATGGTCACTATATATGGGACCAGGGGTTGTTGGTAGGTCTCGAGTTACTTTTACATGTTTAAGGAGACTAACATGAAAAACGGGATGCACCTTCCCTAATAAGGGTGGTAATTTCAATGCTACCGTTACAGGGTTAATCACTTGAGTGATTGGGAATGGGCCGAGATACTTAGGACCTAATTTTTTACTAGGTATTCGAAGTTTTAGATATTTAGTTGATAAATATACCCTATCCCCGATCTGGAATGGTTTATGATCCCTTCGGCTTTTATCTGCATACTTTTTGTATTCCTCGGCCGCTTGTCTTAAAGCTACTTTCACTGGTGCCCACCCTTCTCGAATCTTATCAGCCCATTCCTTTGGGGTTTTGGAGCATCGGGGGTTCATAGCTAATTCTGGAATTGCGGGGAATTCCATTCCATATACTACCTGGAAAGGCGTGAGACCAGTACTACGATGTACAGCATTATTATATGCTACTTCAACAAAGGGTATCAAGCTAGACCAGTCTGTTTGCTGGTACGACACATAACATCTTAAGTAGCGTTCTATCATAGCATTAGCTCTCTCTGCAGCTCCATTAGTGCTAGGATGGAATGCCGAGCTCAATCCCTGCGAGGAGCCTATTAGTTGTACAAATTCTCACCAAAACTTGGCAGTGAATTGTACTCCTCTATCTGAGATTATTCGTCGTGGTACTCCATGTAACCGGTAGATATGTTGTAAAAACATTTTTGCCAACCGTTTGGCTGATGGTATACCAATACATGGGATGAAATGTGCTTGCTTTGAAAATAAATCTATCACTGTCCATATTACGGTATGCCCATTGCTGTCTGGGAGGTCGACTATAAAGTCCATCCCAATCTCCTCCCATGGCCTACTGGGATCAGCTACCGATTGCAACAATCCTAACGGCCTACCAGGCCGTGGTTTGTTCACTGTACAAACAGGACAGCTCTGTACATAAGCCTCAACTTCTGTCCTCATCCGTGGCCACCAAAACTGTCGTCTGGTAAGATGTAATGTTTTTAAGAATCCAAAATGGCCGGCCGGCTTAACATCATGAAACCTTCTTAACACTGAGGCACAAAGGGTTATAGGCACATATAATTTATCTCCCTTCCAGGCTAGGCCATCCCTGTCAGTCAATACACTTGGGTGTTCAGCTAGCCAAAGGTCTGTTGCTAATGCTTTCCTTAAGTTATCGTGCCATGGGTTTAAGATATTTCCCTCTACTCCCCTTCCCACCTGTTGACATGGGGTTATCATGGCCTGTATTACATCTTCCCTTTTACTGTTATATTGTGGAAGGCGAGATAAGGCATCGGCCATGAAGTTCTTACCAGCTGGGACATATTTCAATTTGAACTTGAATCGTTGGAAATATTGAGCCCACCGCACCTGTTTCGGGGACAGTTTTCTGGGTGTTTGGAGGGCTTCTAGGTTTTTGTGGTCCGTCCACACCTCAAATGGTTGCCGTGCACCTTCCAGTAGGTGCCGCCATGTGAGCAGGGCCCAACGAACCGCAAAAGCCTCTTTTTCCCAAATCGCCCAACCACGCTCTGTGGGCGTAAGCTTCCGGGATGTATAAGCACAAGGTTGAAGTTTACCCTGCCTATTCTTCTGCAACAAAATAGCCCCCACCGCTACATCACTTGCGTCTGCCTGTACTATAAAAGGTGAATCTTGATCAGGATGTTTCAGTATTGGCTCACGTGCAAATAGTGTTTTCAGGGCCTCAAATGCACACTGACACTCCATCGTCCACTGTAGAGCTTGGCCTGGTCGTGGTTTGGTTGTTGTGGGTTTAGTGCATAACAAATCAGTTAGGGGCAAAGCCACCTGTGCAAAGGCTGGAATGAACTGTCTATAGAAATTTGCAAAACCAAGGAAACTTGGCAATTGCTTCCTGGTTTTGGGGGCTTGCCATTCTAACACAGCCTTTACTTTTTGAGGGTCCATCTCCACCCCATCACTAGAAATGCGATAACCTAGATAATCCAACCTAGTTTGGTGGAACTCGCACTTGGAGAGTTTCACGAAGAGTTTGGCATCTAGTAATTTTTTCAACACATGTCGTACTAACCGGGTGTGTTCCTCCATTGTCTTTGTATAAATTAATATGTCATCTAGGTATACAAGTACCCCCCGATACAAATGCTCATGCAAGACCTCGTTTATCAATTGCATGAAGACAGCCGGGGCGCCTTGTAACCCAAATGGCATCACCTGGAACTGATAGCTCCCTAATGGACAATTGAATGTTGTTTTCCATTCATCCCCTGGTCGGATACGCACCCGGTAATATGCTTCTCTTAGATCTAGTTTCGTAAACACTCTACCCATGGCTAATGTGGCGAGCAAGTCCTTCATTAGTGGTAATGGATATAAATGTTCCACACATACCCCGTTTAACCCACGAAAGTCCACACACAAACGCAGGCCACCATCCTTCTTCTCCCTAAATAAAACGGGAGCGGCCATATGAGATCTACTAGGGCGTATAAAACCCCTGGCCAGGTTTTTATCAATATATCTACGTAACTCCTCAAATTCCTTTGGAGTCATGGAATACATACGGGGCTTTGGCAGCGTCGCCCCCGGAATTAACTCTATAGCACAATCAGTCGGTCGATGAGGTGGTAAGACCTCCCATTCATCCTCATTAAAGACTTGTGCCAAATCATTATACATACTTGGGAACCCTCCAGCTTCATGTTCCTCTAGACGTTGTTCATCACCCTCCTTCCCTACAGACCCTGTTTCTTGATCTATAGTTGGTGGTTCCGGTCCCAATGCCAACCTTAGCTTCTGGAACCCCCCCTCCCACCAGATGGTCGGTTTCCATTTGTCTAACCAAGACAATCCTAAAATGATTGGTTCAACCATATGGTCCACAACTACGAACCTAATGATATCCCAATGGTCCCCCATTTCGAGCTTGATTTGTTCAGTAACATGGGTAGCCGGCACCCCTCCCAGCACGGAGCCATCCATTTGTTCGAATTTAATGGGCTGGCGTAATTTCAGAACCCGGACCCCCAAGTCCTCTACCACAGCGCGGCGTATTAAACACCGAGTACACCCCAAATCGATTAAGGCTCCCTGGTAAATCCGTTTCAAGGTGCTCAGGTTCTGGACGTTCACCTGAATGATAAAGGGACGTATAGGATCACGTACCATAGGATCCTCCGGATCTTCATCCTCACTATCAGCCGACATCACCGAGATCTGATTATGAACTTTAGTCTCTTTGGTTGGAGTGGGAGTGTCTGGTTGGGGCGTCTGCATGGCTCTCCTGGACCGATCAGGTGTTGGACGAGTTCGATCCGCACCTCCACCAAACGACTGTTTCGCAGCTGGGGGCAACGGCAACTGACACTCTGCCGCTCGGTGTCCCACCTGATTGCACCTGAAACACCGGAATGGGGGCCTCCGGGCCGGTGTATCCGGAGCCGGCACATTGGGCCTCCCCGCCCTGGGGCCCAGCGATGGTACCATAAGTCTTCGTTGCTGACTCCATCCACCACCACCTCAAGACCTAAATTCCCTTAGGCCTACATCCAGCTCCACCACTGCTCGAAACCAGTCATTCAAACGTGGAGGCAATCCCCGGTAAATACACGCTTGCCTCAGCTCCTTGTCCAACCCCAACCGAAATTGGTGAACCAGCATTCGTTCAGGCCATGTTCGTAGGCGACCCGCTCGCTTACGAAAGTCCTGTATGTAGTCCCGTGCCGACCGGCCTCTCTGCCTCAATGCCAATAGTTCCCCCTCCACTACCTCTGCTCTGGATACATCCTCAAACCGCACTCTCAGTGCCTCGAGAAAAAGTCCCAAGTTGGCTAGTTCCCTAGCATGCTCACTGTGGAGGTCGGCAACCCAATCAGCAGCCTCCCCCGTCAGTACCGTTGTGACCGCTACCACCATCGCCCACTGAGAGGGGTAAACGTGACCATACATGTCCATGTGGCTGATTATTTGGCTAATAAACAAGGCCACTCGATCAGCACTGCCATCAAACGTGGCTTGTATAGGAGGTGGGCCCCACATCGCTTGTTGAGGCTACATGCCCGTCGGCCATGGTGGCAACTGGCCTGTCACTCCAGCAGCATCTCGACCACCTTGACGAGGGCCCTGGTAGCTCCTGTCACTTCCGCGACCTCCTCCAGGCACCTCAGAAGCTTTGCGCTGAGCGTGAGACCCATCCTGTAGTCCAATAGAAGATGCCTTCTCCTTCCCTGTAGACCGTTCAGAATCCCCAGTCACATCAAATCTCGGACTGGCAAGACGGAAGCGCGTAGCCGAGCTAGACCCAGTGGGGGGCCCGTGCCGCTTGGTTAAAGGGTCCAACCCTGACACCCAAGGTTGCCAAGAGGGTGCATCTCTAAAGCTACCCTCCCTGAAACGGTCCCGTAAAATATCCAGGGTACTGGCCCCAGGGTCTGTGGAGTAGCTCCACTCACCTTCCCCATCTCCAGTCCACCTTCGCTCCCTCCATCCCTGAAATTGGGCTCCAAGGGATGGTGTTGGTAGGTCTACCTTGCCTGTTAATGCAGAACTATGCCACCACTCGCCAGTAGATGGCAGACCAGTTCCAGTATCAGGCAGCTCCTGGGCCTCCGAAGGAAAATCCTCCCTCTTCTTCTGCTCCTTCGGACGCACAACTGGCTGGGGTTCTTCAGCCGGCTGTGGGGATTCCAGCCCCTTCCCCTGCAGCTCTGCAGGTATAGGCATCATTTCCAGGACTTCCACAGCTTTTCCTTCTGCCATGCCACTCAGAAAAGTTTGAGAGCTGACTTTCTGTCAGACTGGCTAAGTCAGACCCGTGCGTTAATGACTTCAAGACACTTTCAAAGTAAGGACTTCAGCTTTTAATCATGCTACAGATAAGAACTCAGACCATGCCGAACCCATTCAGGTCAAAGTCAGCTCTGAGATCATCCTCCGCTCAGTGCTATTTATGCAAATCCTCAACATTCCTTCCCCCCAAACCACCATCCGGTGCTGTGAAGCCCTCCTCTCTCAGCTGGACATGGCTTAGATTGTCTCTTCCGGTGGCAGCGTTTCTCTGTGCTTGGCTTTCTCAGCGTCTCATGTAACAGGACGTTAATCACCGGCGTCAGGCATTGAGCTGCTGATAAGAGTTTGTTGTGTTGGCAACCATCCATCCCCCCTCCAGTGTCTCTCCCTCCCACCAAGGTGCATATGTCGGCCTTGGCACGACACAAAGATCATCCACACATGCTAATAGTTACAATCCCCACCTTTTAACTTTCCAGTGTATATGCAACCATCAGCCTTGCAACTCTTGAACCCAAGACACTTCAATGCTTTATCTAGACATATATTCCAATTAGCAGAGCTACTTAACACATTTTTTGCATCAGTCTTCACACGAAAAGAAACTGCAGCTCAACTAACCAGTAACACAACTGCAAAAAACAGATTTGAAACAAACTTCAATATAAGCAAAAATACAGTAAGAGACCACCTGTCTGAACTTAACGAATACAAATCACCAGGACCAGATGGACTACACCCCAGAGTCCTAAAGGAACTTGCAGATGTCATTTCAGAACCACTGCAACACATCTTCCAAAAATCCTGGAACACAGGGGAACTACCTGAAGACTGGAAATGAGCTGACGTGGTCCCCATTTACAAAAAAAGGTAAAAAACCAGACCCAGGTAACTACAGACCAATCAGCTTAACATCAATACCTGGGAAAATACTGGAAAAAATAATTAAAAAACAAATCTGCCACCACTTAGAAACAAACAAAGTAATAACCAGCATTTTTGGAAGATGTGGTGCAGTGGTTCTGAGATGAATCTTTGGTAGATTATGTCTCCTCGCGTAATTTCTCTGTATCCTATAGGTCTCATTTATCTCTGTCAGAATCTCCTCTTTCTCAGTTCATAATGCTTTCGCTATTAGTTCTGCCATAATATCTCATAGGTCTTCTTTCTCTTCTTTTATGTTTTGAAATCTTAGATAGTGCTCTGCCTTCTCAGATTCGAGAAAGATAACAGTGGTCTCAAGTTCTTCATTTGCTTGAACTAATTTCTCACTTATTTCCTCCACTCTTTTTTCTTCTTTCTCCATTCTCTCTTCCATTTCTTGCATTCTCTGTTCATTTTTAGTGATCTGTTGTTGAAAAGTTTAAATTTTTCATCCATTTTTTGTATTTTTTCTTTAAGTTCTCCCGTATCATTTCTTACCTCTCCTATTTCTTGCCTCAGTTCCCCATGATTCCTTACCATGACCTCATGCATTGATTGTAACATGGCTTGTAAGTCCTTGAATGAATTTGACATTTCCCTTTGGACCATATCTTCTATGGATCTCTGGTTTGACGGGCTGGAGGAAACCGACGATGTCTGAGCTACCCTTGTCCCCATCCCACTCTTCGTTAAGTTCATGGTGCTAGTCATATTTAACAGTTTCTTCACAAAAATATTTTTATCCAATATTCCCACCTCTTTCTCACACCAGTATCTCCCTCCACTGCACAGGTACAGTTTACACTATTTATAATAACCGCAAATGTCCAGCTCAACATATTTTAAGGTTCTCTCAAGATTTTATGATGTAACTATTTTCCTACCTATACTCAACTTGTTAACTTAGCAAAGAAGAAGAAGAAAGAAAAAGAGGTGGTAATCTTAATCTAAGCAACAGTGCTGTCACTATGTGAATATTGCCAGTTGAGCATCTCTGCCATATTTCTAGGTTTACTGTATTTTCTAATCAAACAGACATGTGATATGTATTACTGCGCATGTGTGCATTCCAGGAGTCTCCTCCTTCCTTTTTCTCCTGTGAGCCTCGCCTGAGGCAGACGTGAATTCTTAGCTGAGAAAATGTAGCTTATTAAGGTTTATATTTTATTACTTTTATACTGAAATAAATATTTTGTTAATTAGAATTAAATCTTGGTTTTATTTTCTAAGTAAGAATGTCTTCAAGGAAGCAAGATCCTATATCACCTCTTGATAGGAATAATTTCCTATTCTGTCATGGTAGCAGAGGATGGTTTGAAAAATTTATGGCTTCTTTTGAAGGTCTTCTTGCGAATAGACAGTTAGCTAATTAGGGTGATTTATAGCTTCCAAAGAGAGAAAGCCTCTCTCATTTATTTTTGTTAACCATGTTGGCTGACGAAGAAAAAGACCTCCGATTGCAGCTGGAAAGAGAAACAGCTGAAAAATGCTTTGCAGACAACACGGATCTCCAAGGAATTGCAACAAGTGCACTAGTAATAATAATAGGCAATCACAAGCACTAACAGCAATAATAATAGTCACAATATTCACAATGTAATAGTAACAGTAACAATGCTGGCAATGTTTCCATTATCAATGATAATACGAAGTATCAGTAGTTCCCAGCAAGCCAAATATCCATTAGAGTTTAGTTCAAAACTTTCCAAAGTTGCGTTCTATTTTTCCTATACACCACGTATCTCTCTTTATAGTTCCAATCACCGCTACAATTAATATCCACAATTTATCAGTCAGAGCTATAATTTGTCATCCCATCAAACGATAAATCCAATCTCTGATACCCACAATTCTACAGGCGGGACTGGAGTCACAAAAAGGGGAACAATCTTTTCTCAGTCATTAATTAATCTTGCCAGTGTGTCTTCTCTTTGTCCAGTAGATCTTGTACCTTGTATCTTGTCTCAACTTTAAGAGTGCATTGTCATTGTCCAAAGGGAAAGGGGAAAACCATTTTGTCCCTACGTTTTATCCAAATCTCCCAGCACAAGCCAGATCTTCTTTCTTCCTTGCAATCGCACAAAGAGAAAACTCCAGTCCAGATCCCCCTTATCCGTTTAACTCTTCCAGGCTCTTCTATATTTATAGGTCCTAAAAATACTCCACACTTCCCCTCGATGCTTCTATAATGGAGGGGGGGTGTAGGTGATTTCCACCCCTCCTTCTGCCTGGAGCCCCTCATATATTATCTTAGTATATCCGCTAGGGTCTCCACTCAGAATCACTCTCCCTTTTCTTTCACTCACTCTGTGAGAGTTGGAACTGATTTCCAGCCAGCTCCGGTTCACCGTTGTTCCACTAATCCACCGCTTACATCAGCCAGCTGTCAGCTCTACGATTCGGCCATTACAAGCCATCTTCTTCCCTGTCTGATCAATGAAGGTTTTCTCTGTCTCCCGACATGGACCGCCGCCCGAATACGATTGACAGGACGTCCTTCTTCTTCTGCTGTCCCTCCAAGGCTGCTTCGGCTTCGAAAAGCCCCCCGAACAGCTGGAAATCAGGTGCGTTTTGCGGAGTGCCTGCTCACACACCTGCTCGAGCTCTGTTTCCCTTCCTTGATATCGTGGTTTAACTTCTTTTTTCCTGCATGTCCTGTTTCTTAATATATTTTTTGTACTTTGTAATGGTTTCTGGTATTTTATAAATGCTTTCTTTTCTAATGTGCCTAGAGTTCTAATTACTTTGGTTTGGTTCTTTTATTTGAGATATTTGTTTTATAGAAATTCTTAATGGTTTTCTATTCTAATGTGCTTAGAGCTTCAATTTCTTCAGCTTGGGATATTTCTAGGGTAAAGTTCGTATTTGGGTGCAGCTTATTTTTTCCCAGAGGCTTCTGGTCTGGCTTTGTTGGTAACATTGTTTTAGTGGAGTTAGGGGTTTCTGGCCTTGCTTTTCTGTGGCAACACTGTCTCATCGTAGTTCCCTTCCCACAATCCCTCATTTTTTTCCTCTTCACTCTCTGTGATTTTCCTCACTGTCCCCACCGCCTAGGGTTGTATCTGAGTATTACTAGCAAGTGCTAGTAACCTCTGCTTCCCCTCCCTCCGAGCAATCTTCGACCAAGACGTCAGCATCAAATCAACTCATCTCTACTTGCAATCGCAAGTGACAAAAGAACTGCTTCACGGAAGCCCAGCAACGACTGCAAGTGGTCGTGGTCAATTTGGACCATCATTAGAGCTGCCTGTTTTCCTGGGATGCTTGGTTGAGAGGGGGCAGGACTACAGGTTTTTAGGCAACTGAGGCAAGGGGGAATGCAGTGACAGAGACAACACAGGAGGGCTCCTAGAACACAAATGGTGACAATGTTTGCAATGAGGATTTTAAGCCAATGGAAATCTGGTAACCATGAGAAGAGTCAGGAAAAATCTAGGGATGGTTGGTTATGGCCAATATTCTGGGCCATCTCTTTTAGGTGATGGATATCCTTCTCCACAAGTTCAGAAGATTGATCCAGATCAAAGCAACAAAACCCCCTAAATTCCTCGCAGCCGTGATTATGCCTTAATAATAGGTAATCTATTGCTGCTCTATTTTCCAGGGTGGCCTCTCTGACCTGTCTCAATTCTCTGTTGAGGGCATCTAGGGCATGGGAAGTCAAATTTAAACTTTTGGCTAGGGTACATGCCAGGCTATTCAAATTTCTGGAATTCTGTACTGCTAGCCCTGGCACTCCCACTAGTGACACCGCCAGTGAAACGTATTCAGCATTTATTTATTTATTTATTTATTTATTTATTTATTTATTTATTTATTTATTTATTTATTTATTTATTTATTTATTTATTATGATTCTTATATGCCACCCTACTCCCTGGGGACTCAGGGCGGCATACAACATTTGAAGAACCACTAAACAATATAATTTAAAACAATTTAAAATGCATTAAAAAAACATACCAAATCATACATACATGGGGGAGACCAAGATGAAGTTGTCTCAGAACCCCGCCTGCAGGAAGAGCCATGTCTTCACGGCTTTTCAGAAGGCCAGCAAGGTGGGGACAATTCGTATCTCTGGGGGGAGTTGGTTCCAGAGAGCAGGGACCCCCACAGAGAAGGCCCTCCCCCTAGGCCCCGCCAGCCGACATTGTTTGGTTGACGGAACCTGGAGGATACCCACTCTGTGGTTCCTGACCGGTCGAAGGGAAGTATGAGGTAGAATGCGGTCCCGGAGGTAACCTGGTCCTAAGCCATGTAGGGCTTTAAAGATGATGATCAACACCTTGAATTGTACCTGGAGACCGATGGGCAGCCAATGCAGCTGGCAGAGTATAGGTGTTACGTGGGTGTATCTTGAGACACCCACCACAGCACGCACAGCCGCATTTTGCACCAGTTGAAGTCTCCGGATACTCTTCAAGGGTAGCCCTATGTAGAGCGCATTACAGTAGGTGTCGTCAGTGTACTGTTGAAAACTCACCCCGTGTCTACAGATGGTCTCCCCCAGCGGTTTCATGTAAATGTTAAACAGGATCGGTGAGAGGACCAAACCCTGAGGCACCCCACAGGTCAGGGGCCTAGGAGACGACCTCTGCCAACCTGTTAACACCGACTGCATCCTATCGGCGAGGTAACAGGAGAACCACTGTAAAATGGTGCCTCCCACTCCCAACTCACCGAGACGATGCAGAAGGATACCATGGTCGATGGTATCGAAAGCCGCTGAGAGATCAAGTAGCACCAGGATGGAAGAATAACCCCCATCCCGGGCTCGCCAGAGATCATCCATCAGAGCGACCAAGGCAGTTTCTGTACTGTAGCCGCGCCTGTAACCCGACTGAAAGGAATCTATAAAAGGTAAGTTGGAGACCGGACGAAAGTTCTTCAAATCCGCTGGATCCAGGGAAGGATTCTTAAGGAGGGGTCTCACCACCGCAACCTTTAAAGGCTGCGGTACGAATCCCTCCCTAAAAGAAGCATTGACCACCGCCTGGATCCAGCCACGTGCCACCTCTCTGCTGGCCGAAACCAGCCAGGAGGGGCACGGGTCCAATAAACAGGTGGAAGAGCTCATCGCACCCATGGCCTTGTCCACGTCATCCGGAGTAGCAGGCTCAAACTCCTCCCACAACGCTGGACTAAGACTTGCCCCTGTCAACTTAATGGACTCTGTCCAGCCGGAGTCCAGATTTGCCCGGATCTGAGCGACGTTATCCGTCAGAAACTGAGCGAATTCCTCAGCTCTACTGTGCAAGTGTTCCTCGCTCCCCCCTTTAGCAAGGAGGGAGCAAGTCACCCTAAACAAGGCGGCTGGGCGAGAAACTGCGGATGCAATAAGAGCGGAAAAATGAGATCATTTTGCCACCCCTATCGCCACTAGATAAGACTTAATGAAAGTTCTTAGAAGTGTTCGGTCAGATTCGGTTTTACTGGCTCTCCAGCGTCGCTCCAGACGTCTCTTGTGGCGTTTTGTGAGCTTTTGTGAGCAAGGAAACTTTGGAATCACAGTCTGAGTTTAAAGCGTGGAAGGCCCTTTTGTGTCGTCTCTGTAAGGAGGGCATAAGAATTGTTAGTCTCCCTAGGGTGCAGGGCCCCCCTGTGGCGTTTGCAGGAAGATAAGAGAAAGCTTTTAGGCCACATAGGAAGAACCACCCTGGGGGAAGCCTCATGTAACTGTAGGAGAATGGGATGGTTTCTGTATGATTGCATTTGAGATCTGTGTTATTTAGGTTGATGTGACTTTTGGTGGCTGGCATCCTGTGAGGTTAAAATATTGTTCAGAGGCAGTGGTTGTAGCAATGTGCAGTGTGTACATTGTTTGGTCCTTTGTGTCAGAAGAGTAACCCCAGTCAAAGATGCTGGAGTAGGAGTCAGAGAGGTGAAAATCCTTAAACTTAGTGTAGTTAAAAATGGTATGTGGTCTAGATGCTACTCCCATTAAGCATGTGGTAAGAATGTCCTTGACTGATTTTCCCCATGCTAGGCAGAAGTTGGTGGTGTTGAGTATCTCCTTTGCTAGATACTCTCAGATGTTTCCTTTCTCTGGGATGAGGTTTGGTTCCAGGAACGCTGTTACATGTGTTACAGTTAATAATATACAGTATAAGTTACACAGTATGCTTACACTGGGTTTCCTGTTTCCCATGGTTGAACCCTCCCTACTCCCCCCCTTGTGTGTGTGTGTGTGTGTGTGTGTGAAAAACAAGACAACAAACAAATATAGAGTTCAATTCTCCCCAAAAAGGGGAGAGAAAAAGAGAAAAGAGGAAAAAGAGAAGGGGGGGGGAAATCTAGAGTTCAATTTTCTTCCAAAACTTATAGTCCAGTTTCCTAGGATTCAATGTCTGTACACAGGGTTTCAGGGATCCAAGGTTCTATGGTATCAAAAAATGCTTCTAGTGTCCACTGGTCCGTTTCTGTTTTTTTTCTGAGTTTGATAGGTGGGACTGTTTGTGCTGGTGCTGTGCTGTGGTTTATGACTGCTGGTTTAGCATGTGTGCAATGGATCCAGGAATCTCTTTCTGCTACCTTGATGGCTGTCTGCATGATTAATAAGACTTGGTAGGGTCTCTTGTGTAGTGCTGTAAGATAAGAAGAGAGAACCATATCCCCCTTATCTAAGCTGAGGGATTGGGGATCTAGGCCTTGTAATGTGTCTGGGGGACGACCAAAGAGGATTTCAAAAGGGGAAATTCCTATATCTCGTCTGGGTCTAGTCCTAATATAAAAGAGGGCAATTGGAAGCACTTGTGGCCAAGAGAGATGAGTTTCTTGGCATAATTTGCCCAGTAGGGTCTTTACCTCTTTGTTTGCCCTTTCTGTCCCCCCAGAGGAAGTCGGTGATTATGGCACATGGAGGTTTTGGGTGATGCCAAGGACGTGGAATATGTGGGTGAGGACCTGAGCTACGAAATGTTTGCCCCTATCCATATCCAAGACAGTGGGTACCCCAAATCTAGGCACAATATCCTTAAGGAGGTGTCTGGCTGTTTCGAGGGCTGTGGCATGGCGGCATAGGAAGGCCTCCACCCAGTTAGTTGGTCCCTGCAGACAAGAACATATTGGTACCCATTTGCCCTTGGCAGTTGTATATAGTCCATTTGTACCCTTTCAAAGGGCTTTTGTGCCCAGGGTCTCCCTCCTTCATGGATTGACTTTCTGGAGGTGGTGTTATTTGCCTGGCAAGTTTTGCAGGTGCTTGCTACCCTTGTTGCCTCGCTATAGGCCCCAGGGGCATACCATACCCTCCTCATAGCATCTACTATAGCTTGCATCCCACAATGTCCTTTAGTGTGTAACCTTTGGCAAATTAATTTAAGGAGGCGGCGTGGGGCTATGGGTCTGCCATCTGGGACCCTCCAAAATCCTTCCTTAAAGACTGCCCCTAGCTTTTGTTCCCATTGCTCAGCCTCTCCTTTGTCCAAAAATTCTCTGTAAGGTAATTCAGGGTTTATTGTTAGTGCTGGTGCCATGAGGTTATGAGGCAGGGGTTCTGTTGCTATCCATTTGGCCGTTTCATCTGCATACTGGTTTCCTTTGGTTACTGTCATCTTTTTGATGGGCTCTACAATGAATGATTGCCAAGGCTTTTGGTAGTTGAATGGCTTCTAATAATTGGACTACTAGTTTTGTGTGTATGATTTGATGTCCAGCTGATGTTAAAAACCCTCGCTGTTTCCACAAGGCTCCCATTGCATGGCATACGCATCATGAGCCGCGGTGGTGCAGTGGTTAGAGTGCAGTACTGCAGGCTACTTCTGCTGATCACCGGCTGCCAGCAGTTTGGCAGATCGAATTTCACCTGGCTCAAGGTTGACTCAGCCTTCCATCCTTCCGAGGTGGGTAAAATGAGGACCCAGATTGTTGGGGGCAATATGCTGACTCTGTAAACCACTTAGAGAGGGCTGTAAAAGCACTATGAAGTGGTATATAAGTCTAAGTGCTATTGCTATTGCTATACCCCAAAAGCGTATCTGGAATCGGTAAATATGTTAATAGACCGGTTCCTCGCGGCTTTGCAGGCTTTCGTTAATGCTACAAGCTCTGCCGCTTGAATGCTGTGGGAGGGAGGGGGGATACCCAGACGATCTCATGTAGGGAGACTACAGTAGCCCCAGCTACTCTCCTGCCTTCATGTATGTATGAGGAGCCATCAGTAAAAAGTTCTAAGTCTGGGTTTTGCAAAGGAACATCTGTCAGATCGGGTCACGGCAATTCAGCGTCGTGGACTAGGTGGAGGCAGTCATGAAGACTTTCGCTGGTTTGTTATAATGGAAGTAATGTGGCTGGATTTAAGGTGGTGCATCTTTCAAATGTGATATTTTCGGCTGTGAATAATTCAGCCTCGTATCGAGCCAGGCGCTGCTGAGTGAAGGCTTGGGTCTGGGATTTTAAAAGGATTGTGAAAACCTCGTGGGGGACTTTTAAAGTTAGAGGTTGCCCAAGTACAAAGTCCTTAGATCTCTTCACTATTTCTACAGTGGCTACTACGGCTCTTAAGCACAGAACTGCCCCCTTAGCCACTGGATCTAATGTTACTGAGTAATACACTAGTGGTCAGTGTGTGTGCCCAAATGGTTGTGTTAAGACGCCTGAAGCAACACCTGATTTTTCGTGAATAAACAAAATAAAAGGCTTCCTATAGTCAGGGAGGCCAAGTGTGGGGCAGATGCTAGGGTTTGTTTTATTGTTTGAAGTGTTTGATCTAGCGATTTTGACCATTTGATGGGGCCGGGCATGTCCTTTCCTGTCAGTTGTATTAGTGGTCTGGCTAGGTCCCCAAACGAGGGGATCCATGGGCGGCAGAAACCTAATACTCCCAATAAGGCTCTCACTTGTTGTTTTGTTTTTGGTGGCTTCATGCCTAAGATAGTCTGTACTAGGCTGGGTGCCAATTTCCTAATTCCTGGTGCAATGATGTAGCCTAGATATGTTACTTCCTGTTTTAGATATTGCAGTTTTGACGGAGAGGCTTTATGCCCCCTGTCTGCCAAGGCTTTGAGTAGGTGTAAGGTGTCTAGTTTACATGCTAGCTCAGTGTTAGATGCCAGTACCAAATCATCAACATATTGGATTAATGTTGACTGGTGTGGTAAGGAGATAGAGGAGAGATCTGCTTTTAAAATTTGAGAGAATAAAGTGGGGGACTCAGTATAGCCTTGTGGCAAGCGGGTCCATGTATACTATTGGTCTTCCCAGGTGAAGGCAAAGAGGTATTGGGATGCCTGGTCTACCGGGATGCTGAAGAAAGCTGAGCACAGGTCTGTGACTAAAAAATACATAGCCGAAGCTTGAACTTCGGTTATTATAGTTGCAGGATTTGGCACTACAGGGGCGCGTGGGATCACGTGGTTGTTCACAAGTCTTAAGTCGTGGACAAATCAAAAAATGGGGTTCCCTTCATTGTCTACCTTTGCTTTCTTCACTGGGAAAATGGGGGTGTTTGCAGGGAGATGTACATTTTCTGAGGACTCCCTGTTCTAGGTAAGCCTTTATCAGTTTCCTTATAGGTTGAACTGCCTCAGCTGGAATCTTATATTGGGGAACACAAGGAGGTGGCCCGTTTTTTACTTGAATTGTGACTGGAGTCGCTCCTTTTAATAGTCCCACCTCTGTTGCGTCCCAGCCCCATAGGGAAGATGGCAGGATTTTTAGATCCACATGAAGTACTGTGCTGTTTCTGACAAGCATATGGGTACCTTTTCCTGGAATGTTCAATGTAAGACCCTTTTTTCCACATTTTATGGTGGCTCCTATTTTGCATAGGAGGTCCCTCCCCAAAAGGGAGAGTGGGGACTGTGGACAGACAGTAAAAGAGTGGTTTAATGAGAATGGTCCTAATTCTACCTTTATTTTGTGAGTGAATTCTACTGGAATGATTTTCCCTCCAACTCCCATTACGTTGTCTCGAGCCCCTGGAACCACTGAATCTTTATACGGGGGCTCTGTGACTAATGATGAGGTGCCTCCGGTGTCAACTAGACAGTGGTATTCCTTCCCTCCTATGGTCAGGGAAATGATAGGTTCTCCTTCAGGGCCATTCCTTAGGGGAATTGCAAGCCGGTTGAAGGTGGCTGTGAATTCAGTGTTTTCATTTTCATTTTCTAGTCAGGAAAAGTGTGCATCACTTTCCCTTCCTTGCTCCCCTTGGGGGTCTATCACCATCTCTGCGTTCATTGTGTGTTGTGGCTTGCCCATGTCCTGTGCAGCTGGTCGAGGATCCGGAGGACCTAGAGCCGCCCGTGGCGCGGCACTATCACCTTGTGTACCTGGCACCTGAGTCTGACAGCGATGAGGACTCAGTGCCAGAGGAGGAAGACCAGCCAGGGCCTTCTGCACCTTCTCAGCTGGTGCAGAGTGAGTCCTCAGAGGAGGAGGAGCCTCTGCTAGATGCTAGGGCTCGCAGAGCAGCTAGCAGACGGGATTGGCTTTACAGCCGAAGGTCTCCTCGCAGGTAAAGCTGAGGGCTAATGGGCCATGCCCTCAGGCTATTTAGGACTGGTGCACTCAGCACTTGGTGCTGAAAGCAACACCTGTGAGCTGCGAGCACTTCAGAGTCCTTTCGCATCGGCGTTCCTGTTTTGAGTTCTGTGTTTGGAAATAGCAGCTTCTGGAATGCTTATTTCTGGGATTCCAGCCAACGCAAGTGAGTGAGAGAGATAAGAAAGACTTAACTGGTATTTGTTTTGGACATTTGAACTTTGGCTAATAACTCACGAAGAGACGAAGGAACTTTTGACCAGGGCAAAACAATAGACGCAATTTACATAGACTTCTGTAAATCCTTCGACTCAGTGGTTCACGATAAACTACTTCTGAAACTGAAATCCTACGGCATCTCTGGACCCCTTCATGACTGGATAACTGCGTTCCTGTCAAACAGACAACAAGTGGTCAAAATAGGGAGTGCCCTATCAAATCCCGTACCTGTTAACAGCGGTATTCCCCAAGGCAGCATATAGGACCAACACTCTTTATACTTTATATAAATGACCTTTGCGATCACATTACAAGCGACTGTGTTCTCTTCGCCGATGATGTAAAACTCTTTAACACCACCGCCAACACTGCTATCCTCCAAAAAGACCTAGACTTTGTGTCAGAATGGTCAAACATCTGGCAACTCCAAATCTCAACCAACAAATGCTCTGTCCTACACATTGGCAAAAAAAATCAGAACACCAAATACAAGCTGAACAGACAAGACCTTGCAGACGACCCTCACCCTGTCAAAGACCTTGGAATACTCATATCAAATGACCTAAGTGCCAAAGCCCACTGCAACAGCATCGCCAAAAAGGCTTTAAGAACTGTTAACCTAATCTTACGTAGCTTCTTCTCCGGTAATATCACACTACTAACCAGAGCATACAAAACATTCGCCAGACCAATCCTTGAATACAGCTCATCTGTCTGGAACCCACACCACATATCGGACATAAATACATTAGAAAGTGTCCAGAGATACTTTACAAGAAGAGTCCTCCACTCCTCTACTCGCAACAGAATACCTTACGCAACCAGACTTGAAATCCTGGGCTTAGAAAGCTTAGAACTACGTCGCCTTCGGCACGACCTAAACATAGCTCATAAAATTATCTGCTACAACGTCTTTCCTGTCAATGACTACTTCAGCTTCAACCACAATACACGAGCACACAACAGATACAAACTCAAAGTGAACCGCTCCAAACTTGACTGTAGAAAATATGACTTTAGCAACAGAGTGGTTAATGCCTGGAACTCACTACGTGACATTGTGGTTTCGTCACCAAACCCCCAAAACTTTACCCTTAGACTGTCCACTGTTGACCTCACCCGATTCCTAAGGGGTCAGTAAGGGCCGTGCATAAGTGCACCAGCGTGCCTACTGTCCCTGTCCTAATGTTCCCTCTTATCAGTACCCATCTTATGTATATAAACAATGTTATATCTATGTATATTACCAACACGTACTTGACAAAAATAAATAAATAAAAATAAAAAATAAATAAACTTTATTCCCCGAGACTCTATTTATGTTTATTTCTGGACTTTAAACCCCTGCGCTTTTACTAAGCATCTTCATTAGTAAAAAACACCCCTTTGCTTTTGTAGCAAACAGTTGTGTGTGTGTTTTTCTGTGGGTTGCGGTGCTGGGACACAACATTGTGGTGGAATGGGTTGTTTCACGGGAAAGGAGCTCTAGGCAGCTTGTTAAGGAATTAAATCAGAGTCAGAAGATTGCGACCAACACTGCTCTATATGATTAAATCTAATTGTGGATTATCTGCAGCAGAAAAAGCCAGGAGGCAAGCTGGGCAAGTAACCACTACTTAACTCTTACTGACTCTTATTTCAGAAGTTACAAAGTAGCAAGTGGGTTTTAAAATGGCGATGGAAGCTTGAAAGGGTGTGGAAAAGCGAAAGTGAGAAGAAAGAGAGAAAGTTTTGCTTTGCTGGCAGGCTTATACAGGAGAGTTGTTTGACCTGATTTTGGACTTGCAATCTTATTTGGAGATTCTTCTTTTTGGTACTGGACTAATATAACTTGGAATATTATAAAGATTTGTCTAAATTCAAATGGCTTCTAAATCTGTGAAGACGGTTCCTTCTAAAGGAGCTGGAAGCGCTGAGAGCTCACCCACTCTCACCTCTAAACTGCAATCTCTCTCAGTACAAGCTCAGCCTCTAACTCTGGGGATGTTACAAGAAAGTCTCAAAGCCATGCAGGCGGAAATGACTATTAATTTTAATACAAAAATTGATGAATCCAATGATAAAATTAATGACATGATTAATGACAAAATACAAGTTGTCTCTGATAAAATTGAAATCTGCAATAATGAAATCAGGGCAGATATTTTGGAAGCACTTAAAGGCCTGGCAAACAATGTGGAGTATTTGGATCAGCAAGTGGAACGAATTAGAGATATTACAGCAGCCCTGAGAGAGAAAATAGAAGATGTTGAAGACAAAAGTGCAGATGAAATCACAATGATTCATTATAGAAACATGGAATTTGCGATCAGGGTTAGAGGTGTTAAAGAAGATAAAAATGAAAACTTGAGAGATTTGATGGTGGAAGCTTTTGCTCAAGTGGTGGGGATGAGGAAAGAAGAGTTGCTGTGGCAGATGGATAAAATATACCGAGTTAATTCTCGAGTGGCCAGATTGAGAAAACTTCCAAGAGATATTGTAATATATTTTAATAACAGAACACTGCGCAATGATATTCTACAAGCAACTTATCAAAATAAGTTACAGGTGGGTGGACAAGAAATGATGACAATGAAAGAGATTCCTCCAAAAATGTTGAGAGCTAGAAAGGAATTTTCCTTTCTGGTGGAAGAGCTTAAAAGACAACAATTGCCATTTAGATGGGAGGTCCCAGCTGGAATTTCTTTGATTTACGCTGGAGAAAGACATCGACTTAATACGGTACAGAAAGCAAGAGATTTTTATACATACATCTTAAAGGCTGGGACACCAAGATCACCAGAAGGGAGGAGAAAGGAGGATGAAAGAGCAAGACACAGAGAAGTCCAGCAAGAAGGAGCCTCATCTGGCCAAAGTGGTATAGCCACAACTCATTTGGATCAAAGTTTGGATTTATTTGGAGAAGAACGGATAAAAGAACAAAGACAGACCAGAGTGACAACTAAGCGTATGCAGGAAATGTCACAACAGCAACTCCAGCTGGTAGCTAAAGAAGCTACTAAAACAGAAGCAGTGGGAGGAACAAGACCAAAGGAATTAAAGAAGCTAGATGTCCAGACAATGTTCCAGAAGCTTCAAAAGCCCTTAGATGGGAAGTAGATTCCTAACCTGGAATGTCAATGGATTAAATTCACCACAGAAAAGAAGGAAAATATTTCACTATCTTAAACAATTTAATAATGACGTGGTCTGCCTTCAAGAAACACATATCAGAATACAAGACCAAAAACATCTGATAAATTCAAGATTAGGAACACATTTTGTCACAGCAGCACCAGGAAAAAAAATGGCATTGTAATATATGTTAAAAGACATTTGATTGCTAAGCTAATTGAAGCAGATGATCAAGGAAGATTTTTAGCTATAGAACTTTTAATTAAAGGAGAGAAAATATTGGTGATTGGTGTATATGCCCCGAACCAACAACAAGGAAAATTTTATGATCTTTTACATACAAAGTTGATACAATGGGACTACAATACCTGCATCCTTCTAGGGGACTGGAACGGTGTACCAGACGTCAAAAGAGACAAGAAGGGCCCTAACCAAAATATTTTTTCAAGAGCAAAATTGCCAAAATCCTTTTTCGAGATGATGGAAGATTGGGAGTTGAGGGATATTTGGTGTGAAAGAAATACAGAAGAAAAGGATTTCACTTTTTTTCCCGACAGACACCAATCCTTTTCAAGGATTGATTTTATTTTGATTACTAATAATCTTTTTTCTAGGGTAAAGAAGATGAAGATATGCTCAAGAACATTGATGGATCATAGCCCGGTCTGGTTGGAATTGGAAGATGGAAATGGACCTAGAAGGTCATGGAGGTTAAACGATAATTTATTTAGATATGAGGACAATGTGAAGGAATGTAAAAAATTAATGAAAGAATTCTTTGTTAATAATATGCAGAAGGGTACCTCCATGGAAATGGTTTGGGATGCTAGTAAAGCTTATATGAGAGGTATTTTGATATATTTGAATAATAAATTTAGAAGGAAAAAAGGTGAAAAAAGGAAAGAATTAGAAGAAGAGATTAAAAGACAGGAGAGGGCTTTAATTTCTAATCCAACGGATAAGAAAAGTAAAGAGACAATTAATTTACTAAAGGGCCAATTTAACATGTTAATGGCAGACCAAGTGGCAACCAATTTACAATATGCTAAATTTAATACTTTTAGTAATGCTAATAAACCAGGAAGATGGTTGGCATATATGCTAAGAAAGAAGCAAAAATCAAGAACTATTGAAAAAATAAGATATAAGGGTAAAGAAGTTTATGAACAAGAACTTATTAAAAATCTTTTTTAGAATTTTATTCAGGATTATATAGTGGGGATAAAGTTAAAGAAGAGGATATAGACAAATACTTGCAGAAACAGAACATTTATATAACTACTAAGGTGCAGAGGGATACTTTAAATCAATTGATAACTTCAGAAGAGATCTTACTGGCAATTAAACAGTTAAAAGTGGGTAAAGCCCCGGGGACAGCCGGTTTAACTGCTGTTTATTACAAAAAATTGCAGGAAGAAATGGTGGAACCACTTAAAGAATTGTTTAACAATATTCAACAGGGAGGTAATGTACCTCCAACTTGGAAAACTGCTTTTATTTCGTTGATCCCAAAAGAGGGTCAAGATCATACAGATCCAAAAAATTATAGGCCGATCTCACTTTTAAACATAGACTACAAAATTTTTGCTAAAATTTTAGCAAACAGATTAATGATAGTTTTGCAACAGATGATACATCATGATCAAACGGGGTTTTTAATTGGTAGACAAATGAAAACTAATGTTAGACAAATTGTTAATCTATTAGAGTACTTGGGAAATAACAACCAGGTTCCCGCAGCGTTGGTATTTTTGGATGCCGAGAAAGCTTTTGATAGACTGAATTGGCGGTTTTTATTAAAGCTAATAGAAAAGTTACAACTTGGAGACCATTTTGTACAATCTATTGGGGCAATATATCAAAAGCAAACAGCTCAAATAATAATTAATGGTGGACTGACAGATACTTTTAATATAGAAAAGGGAACAAGACAAGGATGTCCCTTGTCTCCCTTGTTGTTTATTTTGAGTCTGGAAATATTACTTAGTAAAATAAGAGAGCTTGATACAATAAAAGGAATAAAAATTAGACAGGAAGAATACAAGTTACGAGCATTTGCGGATGACCTGGTTGTTACTTTGACTCAACCATTACAATCTATTAGTATTTTGATGGATACAATCAACTCTTATGGACAAGTATCTGGCTTCAAAATAAACATAGCTAAAACAAAAATAATAGTTAAAAATGTGTCAAGAAACCAAAAAGAAGAAATAGAAAAGGTAACAGGTTTTGAGATAGTCCAAAAGATTAAATATTTAGGGGTTTATATTATGTCCACAAATACAAAATTATATCAATATAATTATGAACCACTCTGGTTAAAAATACAGAAAGATATGGAAAACTGGGGGAAATTACAATTGTCTTTGCTGGGTAGGATAGCTGCAGTCAAAATGAATGTCTTACCAAGACTTTTATTCCTCTTTCAAATGATACCAATACTTAAAAAGGATGAAAATGTAAAGGAGTGGCAAAAGGGTATAAATAAATTCATCTGGGCAGGGAAGAAGCCAAGGGTAAACCAGAAGATTATGCAGGATACACGCGAAAGAGGTGGTTTAAAAATGCCTAATTTAAAGTTGTATTATGAAGCAGCAGTTATCTCAGCAATTACGGACTGGATTAATTTAACGGAAGATAGGGTATTAAATATTGAGGGATATGGTCTGTATTATGGGTGGCATGCTTACTTAGTATATGATAAAAAAGTAGATAAAGCCTTTAAGAGCCATATATTAAGAAATGCTTTATTGCGTGTCTGGAAAAAGTACCAATGTAAATTAAATGATAAGTTACCTTTATGGACAGTACCCAGACATGCGATAGAAAACAAAAATTTGGAACAAAAATTAGATAAGATTACATATAAAGTACTTCTTTCTGAACATGGAATTTCATTTCAATTAAAACCGTTTGAGAAATTAAAAGAGGAAGGAATAATCAGAACATGGTTTCAATATGGACAATTACAGGCTAGATGGAGAGATGATCAAAAAATTGGTATTCTGAAAAAAGAGGACAATTTGATTGTACAAATAAAAGATAAGGGCCCAATGCATATAAAAAGACTGTATAATATTTTATTGGAACTAGACTCAGAAACAGAACTAGTTAAGGATTGTATGATAAAATGGGCTCAAAATATTGGAGAACCTATAATGATGGAAACATGGGAAAAGATATGGGTCAGAAATGTTAAATTCACACAGGCTCAAAATTTAAGAGAAATTTTTTATAAAATGTTTTATAGATGGCATTTGGACCCAAAAAAACTAGCCTGTATGTACCCAAATTTACATCCTAAATGTTGGAGATGTGAATGTGAGGATGCTACATATTTTCATATATGGTGGACTTGCAAAAAAATTAAGGCTTTTTGGATAAAAATTTGGTGGATTATACAAAATATTTTAAAGAAAAAGATTAAGTTTACACTACAGGTTTTTTTGCTGGGAATAGTTATGGATTGTTCTGTTATAGAGACTAAGTTGGTTTTGAACTTTATAACTGCTGCCAGGTTATTGGTGGCACAATACTGGAAGATGGAAGACATACCTACAATAGAAGAATGGACATTGAAAGTGACACATTTGGCTGAAATGGCCAAGATTTCATCATATCTTAAGGACCACTCAAATGAAAGATACATATTGGAATGGAGTAGGTGGACTGAATATATTCAGAAAAAGTATCAGATTAAGATAACACAAACAGTTTATTAATGCTAGATGTTTGAAAAATCCTAGATTAAGAGCTGAAGTGGTGCAGTGGTTAAATGCTGCGACTGCAGGCTGACTGCTAGTTCAGCAGTTCAGCTGTTCAAATCTCACTAGGCTCAAGGTTGACTCAGTCTTCCATCCTTCTGAGGTCGGTAAAATGAGGACCCAAATTGTTGGGGGCAATATGCTGAACTCTGTAAACCGCTTAGAGAGGGCTGTAAAGCACTATGAAGCGGTATATAAGTAAAGTGCTATAGTGCTATAGATTATACTTTCAAGGTTTTGGAGTAACAAAGAGTTAAGAACCGGAAAGATATTTTTGAACTAATAATTTTTTTTTTAGTATTTTGTAGTTTTATGCTTTTCTTTTCTGAAATTGTACCTTGTGCTTTTTCTGGGAAGTCCGGGGTCGGGGGGGGAGGGTGAGTAGGGGGGGAAGGGTGGAGGGTGGAGGGGGGGGTAGAAAAGAGAAAAATGTATGTACTTTGTACTTTTAAAACTTTTCAATAAAAAAAAGGAATTAAATCAGAGTCCAGGGTTTACACAGTGGAATGTGTGGTTGTGGTTTGATAATAGAGTCAATAATGGATTGTCTTCAACGTGTTGAAGAAAATAATCTTTACTTGAAATAAACAGCACAACTATAACATAAATAGTCCGTTCTTGGATAAATGCTAACAAGCAATAAATTCAGCTCTCTTACTTATCTCTAGTAGATAACATTCTTCCAAACATCAATAGAAGACCTTGAAATTCTTGTACGCTGTAGATTCAGGAGTAATCAGTCCCTCACACACAGTGAGCAATCAATCATCAATTAGTCAAGCAAGCCTCTCTCTTTCTCTCTGTCCAGCTGCGTATGCGCTCTCTTGCTCTCTCTTTATATTCATTAGCAAACAAACCTGGATTCATTTAAAGCACCACTGTCATATTTTACAAACTTGGATTAACAGTTTACTTTTATATTAGGAAACCCAATCTGGTTAGACATAGTCCTGACATTCTCCCCTTTGGGTTTTCTAATTCACAATTCAATCCTTTACATTTTTACATTTAGTTTGTCACAACTTTCTTTATGTCGTATTATGCTTTGAGCTTTCGTAAACTGATCTGCTGTATTATGTTCACTTTCACAGTATACCAATTTAATCATTCCATTAATTACACTTTGGCGTACATTTAAATACCTTAGATCAGTATATTTGATCTAGTTTTTACTCCTATATTCGTAGCCATATTGATAGCAGCCTGATTATCCTCATAAACTACAATTGGTTCTTTCACAGCAATACCAATATCTTTACATACTTGTTTAAAACATATCAACTCCGTACATAATAAAGATAAACTTGAAAATTCTGCCTCCATTGTGGATAAGCTAATATCCTGCTGTCAAATTGATTTCCATCCTATTAATACATTTCCTAGTAACACAACAATACCTGAAGTTGATTTTCTAGTAATATGATCTGTAGCAAAACTTGCATCTGCATATGCTGTGAGATTTAACTCTTCTTTCGGTTCTAAATATAAAGCATAATTACTTGTATGTTTCAAATACCGCAGAATTCTTTTAGCAGCTTTCCAATGATGTTCATTGGGTTCCGCATTATGTTTTGCTAATTGATTAACGCTATAACTAATATCTGGTCTTGACCAGTTAGCTAGATATGAAATACTTCCTATTAGTCCCTGATACAGTTGTTTATCTATTTTTGTTTTCTGTACCTCGCTAGGTTTAAACTCTGTACTCATTGGTGTATTTGTACCTTTACAATTTCCATATTGTATCTTTTTAATAAATCATTTATCTTTTTCACATGAGATATTTTAAATCCCATATCTGTCTTCTTTATATCGAGACCTAAATAATTTTGTATTTCTCCTAATTCTCTAATTCTAAATTTTTCTTTTAACTTCTTTATAACTTCTTTTACCTCATCCTGAGTTTTAGCAACAATTGCTATATCATCTGTAAAAAGTAATAACAAAACAATTTTACCATTAATTTCTTTTCTAAATAAACATGGATCTCCTAATCCAGCACTAAATCACATCTTCAATAATTCTTTTACGATACACTGGTTCCATTCGTATCCAGATTGTTTCAATCCATATAGACTTTTCTTCAGTCTCCAATAACCTTTGTTATTTCTACTATTCAACCCATCTGGTTTCCTCATAAAAATCTTATGCTGCAAATCTGCATGCAAATAGGCCGTTTCAACATCAATATGATGAACAATACATCTATTTTTTCCTGCCCATACTAATGCAGCTCTTAAAGTGCTAGCTTTTAAGCTGGGCGCAAACACTTCATCATAATCACTTGGAGTCTGCCCAAATCCTTGAGCCACTAGCCTAGCTTTATAAGTTACACTACCATCACTGGCAGTTTTTATCTTATACACCCACTTACACCCAATAGCTCTTTCTCCTTTCGGCAATGCAACCTCTTCATACACACCTAACTCTTCTAAAGATTTTAACTCTTTATTCATTGCCTCTTCCCACAATACTTGCTCTTTTTCGTTATACTGCTTAATATCAAAATAGCTAGAAGGTGCTAATCCAACTGGACAAACTATATTGGCTTGATACCTATCTGGTTCTCTTCTAACTCTACTTCCTCTTCTCAGTAATACTCTGCTGCTGGTCGGTGGACTATTACTACTATCCAATTCTGTTTTAATCTCCCCTATCGAAGGTTCTTCTTCTTCTAATGAAGATTCCTCCTCCAATATTTCTTCCTCTTTAATAATATTCTTATCTATATATCTCCTAGTAGTATTATCACTGAATAGAGGAGTTTCAATTACAATACCATCTTTCTTCTCTTCCTGCTCTACATTGCTCCAACCTGTATTTTCCAGAAACTTAGCACTAGCACTTCTATAGGTATTCCTAGTGCCTTTATCCCAGAATCTGTACGATCTATGGTTTCTATCATAACCTACAAAATACAGTAATCGGGCTCTATGCTGACCTTTTCTTCTTAATTCTGATGGTATATGAACCCATGCAGGGGTTCCAAAAGTATGAAGGTAACTAAGTTCAGGTTTTCTGTTGTACCATCTCGTGAATGGAATTTCACCTGTAGTACCATTGACAGCATTGTTAATTATGTGAGTGGCACACATAACAGCTTCACCCCATAACATATTTGGTAAACCAGAATCATTCAACATCGTTCTCACCATTGCTTGTAACGTTTGGCCTCTTCGTTCTACATATGCATTATGTTGAGGTCGGTAAGCTGCTGTCTTTCTATGCTCTATTCCAGCATTTCTTAATAAATTAACAAATCTATGGTTTGTAAATTCAGTACCATTATCAGTGATCACACTTATAACTTTCCTGTTCTGCTTCCTATCAACCATATTTAAGCAGCTCGAAAAACAATCATAAGTTTCTGTCTTAGTTTTCAATAAATAACAAAAACCAAATCTGGAATAATGATCTACTATGTTCAAAATATAACGGGCTCCTCCCATACTAGGTGTCTTTGGCCCAATCAAATCAACAAATACAGCTTCTAGAGGTTTTGTAGTCTTAAAACCATTAATTCTATTTGCAGGAGTTACTTTACTCTTCTCCTGATTACACACTTTACATTCTACATACTTGGAACATGGCTGTAATCTTATTCCATTAGCCAACTCTGCTGTTCTTTTCAATAATTTATAATTTAAATGTCCCATCCTTCTATGTAATAGATGAATACAATTATTACGTGGTTTCTTATTATCATATACAGTATTGGCTGTATTGCCTTGCTTGTTATGTAACACAAATAAACCACCTTCTGATTTCACTGTAATCACTTTGCCCTGTTTTTCTATCAGACAAGTATTACTTCTAAAAGTTACAGTGTAGCCAGCCTTCACTAACACATTAACAGAAAGTAAATTATAAGTTAGTTTTGGCATATATAACATAGGCAATATTTCATTAATTCCCACACAATGAGCTTTCCCTTCTCCATTAGCTCTCATTCTCCATCCATTAGCCAAAGCTACATATTGTCTGCTTTTGAACATTTTTACAAACAATTTCCTATTGTTAGTGATACATTGGGTAGCTCCACTATCTATTACCCATTTATCATTCCTTGCTGTATCTTTAACTGTATGCATAATAAATCCTACATTTTGTTTGTTAATTTTTCTACAATAATGAGCTATATGACCTTTAGCCCCGCAATTATAACATTTCTTAACATAATATGCATCTGAAGATCTTTCTTCATCTTTATGCTTCTGCACTCCTGATCTCATTACCCTTCTGTCCTCTCATCGTCTTGACTCTTCAAGCAATCTCCCTGTTATCCCAGTTAATGTTAGTTCCTCTCTTGGTAACACTTCAAAGGAAGATATGTAGTCGTCGAAGCTTTCATCTAACGAGGACAAAATAATATATACTTGATGTAGCTCTGAAAATATCAGCTCCTTTTCATGAAGCTCCTGTAATGTTTTCTGCATATCTTCTATATGAGCTAACATGGTTCCTCCCTTGGATAAATGAGCTCTAAACAATTTACGAGTAAGATGGATATGTGCTCCAACACTATCACGCACATAAATCTGTTGTAATTTATCCCAACACCTAGCAGCCGATTCTTCTTGCCTAACATGGACAAGTTGCTGATCTTTCAGTGTTAGAATGATTATACTCAAAGCTCTCTCATTGTCGCAGTTGAAATCTTCAATCTTCTTTGCAGCAGCATCGTCAGCAGGATCCAAAGTCGATATATCAGGAGGATTATTTACTATGTTCCACAGTCCCTCATTTCTCAATAGCATTTTGCATTTTGTAGACCAGGATACGTAGTTTGTACCATCAAGCTATGTTATCATCGATAAATATGTAGACCTTCCTTGTGCCATTATTAGTTCTTCTTACACGTCACTTCACTGGAATAATTAGAACTCAATATCTTGACAAGAACACACCGCGTATAGATATGGTTACTGTTCTGGCCCTGGCTACTGCTCTGGCACTGGCAACTGCTCTGGCACTGGCTACTGCTCTGGCACTGGCTACTGCTCTGGCACTGGGCCCATAACCAATGTTAAGGAATTAAATCAGAGTCCAGGGTTTACACAGCGGAATGTGTGGTTGTGGTTTGATAATAGAGTCAATAATGGATTGTCTTCAACATGTTGAAGAAAATAATCTTTACTTGAAATAAACAGCACAACTATAACATAAATAGTCCGTTCTTGGATAAATGCTAACAAGCAATAAATTCAGCTCTCTTACTTATCTCTAGTAGATAACATTCTTCCAAACATCAATAGAAGACCTTGAAATTCTTGTACGCTGTAGATTCAGGAGTAATCAGTCCCTCACACACAGTGAGCAATCAATCATCAATTAGTCAAGCAAGCCTCTCTCTTTCTCTCTGTCCAGCTGCGTATGTGCTCTCTTGCTCTCTCTTTATATTCGTTAGCAAACAAACCTGGATTCATTTAAAGCACCACTGTCATATTTTACAAACTTGGATTAACAGTTTACTTTTATATTAGGAAACCCAATCTGGTTAGACATAGTCCTGACACAGCTCACAGTGATGATTATTCCTCTGCTCGCTATGGTAATGTGGGTTATTGCATGGCATAGAGCCTCTAGGCAGCTCTTGAGACTGGTCGCGAAACGAGTTCTGCTTACAGTACCGGCCAAAATGCCCTGCTTCCCCACATTTATAGCAGTGTGGGCACCTATCTTGGGGCCATCCTTCCTTTTTACATTGCCAGCATCCCCACCAGTTACCAGCGGTCCGGCGTTGCATTTGTCCAGCATTATTGTGCATGGCAGCAAAGATTTTTAGCTCCTCATGTCTCTCTATCCTCCTTTTCCTATCTTTTTCTTCCTCTTTTAATTTATCCCTTTGGTCATAAATGAAGTTTGTGATCCTGCACAGCTCTGCTATTTCCAAGGTAGACCAGTTAGACACAATGCGGTGAAAGTGTTCCTTGATGTCACTAGTGGACTGGTCGACAAAAGTTGAGGCTAAAATTCTCTGGTCCTTTTGGCAGTTCAGGTCTAAGTGGACATATGTTACGGCTG
This sequence comes from Diadophis punctatus similis, assembly GCA_023053685.1. Lineage (NCBI taxonomy): Eukaryota > Metazoa > Chordata > Lepidosauria > Squamata > Dipsadidae > Diadophis > Diadophis punctatus. Next base: position 1,780,001 of record JALIGW010000070.1, on the reverse strand, counting down.
CCTCTGAGAGATGAACCCAAAAGGCTTCCGGTTTGGCTCCACAGGCATCGCGGACGCTCCTTCCCGGGCACCTCTTCCAAACTCCGGTAAAAGCCGCCAGATCAGCTGTCTGGCGGCTTGAAAATCTTCTCCCCGGGCATAGGGGAGAGATGAGAGCTTGACAGGTGGGGTAGAGCCCCCCTAGTGCCCTAGGAGTCAACCAGGGGCGCGAAGGGTGAGGGCTCCCCAGGTAGCCTGTCTCCTGCTCCAGGAGTTCGGAAGCCTCCGCTTATGCGGAGCAAGATGCCGCAACCACCGCTGCTTTCACAATGGGATCTATAATTACTTCAAGCACTAAAGAAAGCAGACAGAGAAAGGCAGGAGCCCAGAGGGCAAGTATCAAAATCTTTAACTCCACCGCTGACTTTCACTTGGGAAGTAACAAAGAAGCGCTAAAAAGTAACAAGCAATAAAATGGCGATCGGAGATCATGGGTGTGGAAGTGAAAGTAATTAAGTTTCGTTTTGCTAGCAGCTTTTTTTATGGAAACTTTTGATCCTGAGAACTGGCTTTTTTCTTCTTGTTTTCTGACTATGGATTAAAATAATAACTTATATTTTTTCAAAAAATAAAAGACTAACCGGTTTTGTATCTGGAAAGAATTTTGGCAATTAGAGGCTTGGCTTTTTCTTTGTACTCTTCTGGAAATATGGAAATGGCTTCTAAATCTGGAAAGACTGTTTTGAATAAAAGAACTGAATATTCCTCTGGTCATATTTCAAGAATGCAACTTACTTCTGATTTAACACCTCCACAGTTTTTAACTCCTGAAAAGTTATTTAACACTTTAAAAGTTATGAAAGATGAACTGGTTATGGAATTTAACTTAAAAATCAATGAAATAGATAAAAAATGCAGGCTGCTTTAAAGAGGATGGATCAACAAATGAGGGAAGATGTGTTGGAGGTTTGCAAAGGATTAGCAGTAAATACGGACGTTTTGGCGAATAATTTGGAAATAACTAAACAAGCTTTTATAACCTCGGGGGAAAATATAGACAAAACTCAAAATGACATTGCAAATCTTGAAACAGAGGTGTTAATGACTCAATTCAGAAGCATGGAATTTGCTATAAGGGTGAGGGGCCTGAAAGAGGAAAAATATGAAGATCTGAAAGGAAGGATGGTGGAGGCTTTGGAGCAGGTGTCTGGAATGCTCAAAGAGGAACTGGCTATGCAAATTGATAAGATATACAGAGTCAACTCTTGGTTTGCAAAACAAAAACACCTGCCAAGGGACATTGTAATATATTTTACCACAAGGACTTTACGGAATAGAATTATACAGGCAACGTTTAAGAATAATCTTCAGGTAAATGGCCAGGAAATAATGATACTGAAAGAAATTCCTTCTAAATTGCTTAAAGCCAGAAAAGATTACACCTTCTTGGTAGAAGAGTTTAAAAGATGAAACTTACAGTATAAATGGGATGCACCAACAGGAATAGTGGTCAAATTTTTGGGAAAAAGATACCGGCTTAATACGACAAAGAAAGCTACTGATTTTTATATCAACGTTTTAAAGGCTGATACATCTAAAATTCCAGAGGAAAGAAGCAGGAAAGTAAGAGAGGAGGAGAAGGAAAAGCCATCTATATTTGCCCAAACCAAAAGTGCTTTGAAGATTCAAGGTGATTTGCAGAGCCAGACAGATGTGTACAACATGGAAAAGGAGACAAAGGATCAAAGTCAGAAGGGAGGCGAGCTGACAAAGTTAAAATCATCAAGCTTCAAAAGGCTGCAATAATTAGAATTAAAAATTTGATTGAGAGGAAGGACTGGTTAAAGTTTGGTGTTAGTGTTGAAACTTATAGGATGGATGGAGAGACTAATATGTTTGTTTTTCCCTTTTTCTATTTCTTTTTTTATTATTATTATTAATAATGATTTGATATATTGTAACATTATGTTATTAATATCGTGTCTGATTTTATGATTAAGTTTAAGGTTTTTGAGGTATAAGGGGTTAGAAATTTTAAATTACAGGAATTAACAACCTGATAGATATTTGAATAGGCATAAACACTTAATGTTTATTCATTAACTACATAATATTTACTTAAGTTTTATTTAATTTTGAGGGAATGTAGTGTGTTGTAACTGATTGAAATGATTCTCTCTTTTTCTTATTTTTATTTTTCTCTTTTTCTTATTTTTATTGTTTTCTATTTTTACTAGATTATATATAGATTATATAAAGGATAGATGTTTAGTGGTGTAAATTACCAGCCCGAGATATTGAACGGTGTTGGATTAGTAATACGCTTGCTTTTTTTCACTTTTGATTATGTTTAAAAAGTTTTGAATAATTAGGAGTTAAAGACTCAAAGAAATGTGGAAGTCAAGAATTTATTTTTAACTTAATTTAAATTTATTTTATTGAATATCATGCCCTGTACTTTCTCTGGGAAGCCGGGGGGGTGGGGGGAGGGGAGAGGGGGGGAGGGTAAGGGGGGTTGGGGCTAGGGGGGCAGAGGGGGAGAAAAGAGAAAAATGTTTTTTCCTATTTCTTCTAGGGCTTCCATTAGATTACTTTTTGCCCTCTCATACTCATCCCAATGATTGGCATCATTGTAATCCCATGTTTCACCATAGCCTCCCCGCTGAACTACATGACTCGACAGTGATCACCCACCCAAAAGGACCCTGCCCTCCGAGCTCTTCTGAGCGCCATGTGCCGGCTGGGGAAGCTCCAAATGCATGGCCCAGCCTGGGCTCCTCCCCGCTGGGAGCCGCCATTCCCCGGCCAGTGGCAGTACTCTCGGCCCTGCCACCTCACTCGCTCCACCGACCACATGGGTCCCCAGGGCTGTGGCGATTGCCGCCTTCCTTTGGCCATTGTTTCCCTCCCTCCCCACCAGAGGCTTTTTTCCTTTCCAGACCAGCTCCAAGCAAGCGGTGCACAAACTTCAGTAGCTCTTGCGCCACTGCCTGCACCGCTTGCTTGGAGCTGGTCTGGAAAGGAAAAAAACACAGCTGAATTAGTCGGGACTTGCCCCACCCAGGTCCCTCCGAACGGGTCTCCCTACGTAGCCTCCCCGCTGAACTCAAAAGGAGCCCACCCTCTGATCTCTTCCGAGCACCCGCTCTTTCCTGCACGAACAAGCTGGGGGCGTGAAAAGCACTTCCCCTCTACCTGCATGTTGTTACCGGCTCTGCACCGCCCTAAGATCAACAAGACGCCGCTACCCGGGGCCACTGGCCGCTACCTGGGTGCAGAGGGGGGTGCAAGAGCTGCTGAAGTTTGTGCACCGCTTGCTTGGAGTTGGTCTGGAAAGGAAAAAAGCCTCTGGTGGGGAGGGAGGGAAACGATGGCCAAAGGAAGGCAGCAATCGCCACAGCCCTGGGGACCCATGTGGCCGGTGGAGCGAGTGAGGTGGCAGGGCCGAGAGTACTGCCACTGGCCGGGGAATGGCGGCTCCCAGCGGGGAGGACCCCAGGCTGGGCCGTGCATTTGGAGCTTCCCCAGCCAGCGCATGGCGCTCGGAAGAGCTCGGAGGGCAGGGTCCTTTTGGGTGGGTGATCACTGTCGAGTCACGTAGTTCAGCGGGGAGGCTATGGTGAAACAAAATATAGAGTTGAAGCCAGAGATATTCTTGTTAAGAATCTTACCGGAGAAATTTAACAAAGAAGATACCTATTTAATTATACATGTGATAACAGTAGCTAGAATTGCATTTGCACAAAAATGGAAAGGAACCAAGGTTCCATCTGAAGAAGATATACTTAAGAAAATTTTGGAATGTGCCGAGATGAATAGATTGACAATGAAAATTAAAAATAAGGAAGATTCAGAATATTATAATGTTTGGATGAAGTTTTATGATTGGATAGAAAGTGAATATAGTTAGAAGCTAAGATAGAATGACTATCGAAATTATAGGATAAGGAAATGAAGAATAAATGGGAGAACTCAGATGACAAAATTAGATTCTAAGGAGGTAGTAGTAATGTTAAAGTGTATACCTAAATTAAAGGATAATGGTTATGAATATGATATGAAAATACACAAAAGGTAGAAGGGACACAGATAGGCCATAATTATATAGTAATATATTATCAGTCTGTTAATAACTAGAGATATTAGAATTAAAATCACTCAAGGAAAGGTTTTAGAGGGAGAAGAGGAAGTAGTAAGGAGAGGAGAAAGGGGTGGAGAGAGAGTTGTAAGGTATGGGGAGAGAAGGGTAAGAAGGTTGATGGAAGAGATGGAGATGTGAGAGGGGAGGGGAAAGGCAAAACAGAAATACAGACTGGTAAATAAATAGCATGATATAGGTGCATATTAGGATATTGAATTACAATTGACTCGATAGAACTGTATAACCATATATGTTACTGATATTTTTAAGGTGTATGTATTGATATATGTATGGATAATGTGGAGAGAAAAATAAAACTTTTTCAAAAAAATAAAATAAATTTTCCTTGTATGCAGTTGACATTGTTAGTTTATAATTTCTATCCCATAATTGCTGCCATTTATCTAACTCTATCGTATAACAAAAAAATTTCGCCCATGCTATCATTGTTTCCTTTACTTGTTCTTCTTCTAATTTAATATGCAATAAGTAACTATACAATTTTTTTATCGCCCTCTCTTCTGTTCCTGTTAGTATCTTATCCAATTCTGTCAATTCCATATAGAAACCATATAGTTTAGCATCTTTTTCATATCTAGATTTTATTTGCAGTTGTGTATACCAAACCATATCAATCCCCTGTTTTTTAAATTCTTCTTTCATTTTAAGTTCCCCCTTTTCAGACAAAATATCTTTATATCTAACAATATTACCCATATTAATAATATTTGGATGTATAAGTGCTTCCATCGTCAAAAGCCAAACTGGTATCTTCAAATAATGTTGTTCTCTAATTTTCTCCCATACTAATAATAAAGCATTTCTTATATAATGAAAGTAACCATGTATCTTACTTTTCCCATACCATAAGAAGGCATGCCAACCCAATTGCAAGTCATGTCCCTCCAATGTCAATAACCTTGTATTTCTCAATACAATTCATTATTTCATCCATGTTAACGCTGCTGCCTGATAATATAGTTCCCAATTTGGTAATCCAAACCCTCCTCTAGCTCTTGTATCTTGTAACATTTTTAGATTAATTCTCGCTTTTTCCCCCTGCCAAATGTATTTCACTATTATTTTATTAAGATCTTCAAAGTACCGTATTTTTCGGAGTATAAGACGCACCTTTTTACCCCCAAAAAGAGGGTGAAAATTTGGGTGCGTCTTATACACCGAATGTAGCCCCACCCACCTGCCAGCCCCCACCCATCGGAGGTTTTCGGCCTTCCCGCGTTGCATTATTTATTTATTTATTTATTTATTTCTTGGTTCTTCTATGCCGCCCTACTCCCGAGGGACTCCTGAGGGACTTTTTGGGCAGTTCCAGCCATTGCTGGCCACCGGCACCGCAGCCGTTGCTGCCCAGAGCCGCTGCCGCTGTTGCTGGCTGCTGCCGCCACCGCTGCTGCCCGCCACCGCCGCTGCTGCTGCCCCCGCCGCCACTGCCGCTGCCCCCGCCGCAGCCCCACCGCTGCCCCCGCCGCCGCCCCCACCGCCGCTGCTGAAATCCCCCCTGCCGCTGTTCCTGCCCGAAGCCTGCTGCCTGAGGAGCCGCTGCTGCCGTTGCTGGCTGCCGCTGCCGCTGCCGCCGCTACCCGAAGCGAGCCGCCACTGCCGCTACTGCCCAAACCCCCACCACCACCACCTGAAGCCTGCTCCCGAGGCACCTGAGGAGCCGCCGCTGCCGTTGCTGTCCAAAGAGAGCCAACAGGTTAGAACTTTTTTTAAAATTGTTTTTTTTAAGGTTTTTTTAAGGTTGCCAAGTGGAGGAGAAATTCTGGGAGTTGAAGTCCACAAGTTTGAAGACCCTTGCACCCCCTTGGCAAGTTTGAGACTTGTGGACTTCAACTCCCATTCCTGAGCTAGTATGACTGGAGTAGGAATTCTGGGAGTTGAAGTCCACAAGTCTTAAACTTGCCAAGGGGTCTTCAAACTTGTGGACTTCAACTCCCAGAATTCCTCCTCCAGTCATGCTAGCTCAGGAATTGGAGTTGAAGTCCACACGTCTTAAAGCTGTCAAGTTTGAAGACCACTGGGTTAGAGGTTAGGGGTGCAAGGGTCTTCAAACTTGGCAAGTTTAAGACTTGTGGACTTCAACTCCCATTCCTGAGCTAGCATGACTGGAGGAAGAATTCTGGGAGTTGAATTCCCAAGTCTTAAAGCTGTCAAGTTTGAAGTTTGTAAAAAGTGTACATGGTTGTAAAAAGTGTACATAGTTGTAAAAAGTGTACATGGTTGTAAAAAGTGTACATGGTTGTAAAAAGTGTACATGGTTGTAAAAAGTATTCTGCTACACTGGTATTTTATTAAATAATATATTACTACACCATTTGGTTCAGAATACTTTTTTCCTTGTTTTCCTCCTCTAAAATCTAGGTGTGTCCTATATTCCAGTGCGTCCTATACTCCGAAAAATACGGTATTTTTTTTCCAATTTTATCGGGATTGTTTGAAACAGGAATAACCTCAGTAGTATATTCATCTTAATTGTAGCTATTCGTCCTATTAGCGAGAATTGCAAATTTTTCCATTTCTCCAAATCTATCTTAATTTGTTTTATCAGCTTATAGTAATTATCTTCCTTAATTGTTACACATCTTGCTGTTAATTGAATCCATAAATATTTTACTTTCTTTGTGATCTGAATATCTAATCTCTTCATTAACTCTTTTTTCTGTTTCTCTGTAATATTTTTCACTAAAATCTTAGTTTTTTCCTAATTTATTTTCAAACCTGCCACCATATTCTTCTATTCTTTTTAACAATTTTGACCCTGTTTCTTGCGGATCTTCTAAAATAAACACCCAAGTCATCTGCAAACGCCTGCAATTTGTATTCTTCCTTTTTTATTTCCATACCTTTTATCTCCTTATCCTGTCTTATATTTCTATTTAGTACTTCCAATGTCAATACAAATAGTAATGGGGACAGAGGACATCCCTACCTTGTGCCTTTCATAATATTAACCTTTCCAGTCATATCTCCATTTACCATCACCTTTGCAGATTGTTTGTAATATATTGTCTTAATCATATTAATAAATCTCTCCCCAAAATCCATAACTTTTAATTGCATCAGCATAAACTGCCAGTTCACATTATCAAATGCCTTCTGTGCATCAAGGAAGATCAACGCCATTTGTTTCTCTGGATGTGCTTCTGTCAGCTCCGGCGAGCCTGCCGGCCCGGAGCTGTCATTCGCACTGGGGGAGCAGGCTGTAACCTGATATCCGGGCTGTGAGAGCTTGCTACTGTGATCGGGTGTCAGCGTGGATGCATACCGATGACGTCAGACAGCCCTGCAACTTTCCGGAACAGTTGAGAAACAGCTATTCACAAGCCTCTACTGATTACAAGCCTAACAAAGAGAATGGATAAGAATTAACCACTGGAGTGTGGCGCGGGTAGTATAAAGGTGGTGGGGAGCACGGAGTAGGCAGCTCTGACAAAAATTACACTTTGCAATTGACAGTGTTTGTCAGTTCGTGCCGGAGGAAGAGTAAAGGAACTTATTACAAGCCAGGATTGCGTTTGGACTCTTTATTTCTCTACCGGAACCTGACATATTGTCAGAGCTCATCATTCTCATGGCTGAAGGTACAGAACCGGCGATGGAAACTGCAGAGTTAGAGGAGTCAGTGGCCACGATGGTTATTGTGCTGGAGGCTTTGCCTGGGCCAACTGGGGAGGATTCCCTAGTAGTAAGGCCAAAGGAGCGCTCGGCAGGACAGGCAGAACAGGCTCCAGTGGCAGGCCAAGAGCAGCCTGTTCTTGAACAGGGGTTGGCTGGTGACTGGGGCTTGGGCCAAACAGGGGCTGGAGTATACAGATCCTCTCCAACTCAGCTTACACCGTATGGGTCCCACTTTACCCAATGGAGGGAGAGAAAGATGTCTGATGACGATTGGAGTTACTCAACTGCGGTGGGCTCACAGACGATAGAGGTATTGCAAGAGATGTATGGGGCTGTTGGCTTTGAGAACCAGGGGCAAGGAGGGGGCTGGAGACACCCAGAACCTGTGGACCGGGCCCTATGTGGACCACGGCGGTTGGAAGCTGACAGTCAGTTCAATGCAGCCACGCCTCGAGTGACCAGTACCTATGGGGGTTAGGGGAGGCAAGAAGGGGTGGCCCCTAGCCAGGGGTGGGTTCCCAAAAATTTTACGGTCGCTCTGTGGGCATGGTTTATTTTGTGGGTGTGGCTTGATGGTCATGTGACTGGGTGGGAGTGGCTTTGCAGTCATGTGACTGGGTGGGGGGTTGGCTTGGTGATCATGTGACTGGGTGGGAGTGGCTTGCCAGTCATGTGACTGGGTGGGAGTGGCTTTGCAGTCATGTGACTGGGTGGGGGGTTGGCTTGGTGATCATGTGACTGGGTGGGAGTGGCTTGCCAGTCATGTGACTGGGTGGGAGTGGCTTTGCAGTCATGTGACTGGGTGGGGGGTTGGCTTGATGGTCATGTGACTGGGTGGGAGTGGCTTGCCAGTCATGTGACCGTGTGGGAGTGGTTTGGCAGTCATGTGACTGGGTGGGAGTGGCTTTGCAGTCATGTGACTGGGTGGGGGGGTTGGCTTGGTGATCATGTGACTGGGTGGTCATGTGACTGGGTGGGCGTGGCCAACTTGACATCACTCACGTCAAGGGTTAGGTTTAGGGTTAAGGTGCCTGGCCTCTCCTCGCCTCAAAGGCCTCAACGAGATACAATTTCCCTATCTATTTACTACTACTGAACATCCAAAATATACTTATTTAATCTTATGTATATATGCTATGTGTGTACATACATATTACACAGGCACACAAAAATATACATTATCTACTATATATACTGTATGTGTATGTACACACACACACCTCTTCTAAACTATACACATTCAACCTCACTTACTGCATTTGGAAAAACACACCCAGAGTCCACTTTAACTTTTAAAAAATCAAGGAAATTTCTTTCAAAGTTTAGCTATACTTTGATTTATGAAGGATCTGGATATTTTTGTTGCATTTTCTGTACCATTTCCTGGAATTCTTTTATTTAAAATCCAGATTTTCATCAAATGTTTATCTCTGTGGAAAACTGTAACTTATGCTACACAATGTTGATAGATTCTTGGAGAGAAGGCATCACCCTCCCATTCTCTACGGATGGTATGGATATGACAGGATTTTGGAGAACCTTCCTGCTAGCAAATGTGCTGCTTTTTGCAGTGAGAGCAGAGATCATAATGAAGTATCAGAAAACAAGTTAGTATTTCTCTGCCCTGCAGATCTCTTGTTCTGATGTCCAGGAAGTAGGGAGTAGGGCGGCATATAAGAACCAAGAAATAAATAAATAAATAAATAAATAAATAAATAAATAAATAAATAAATAAATAAATAAATAAATAAATAAATAAATAAATAAAAGTATTGTTTCACTTGTATCTTGGATGGGGATCTTTGAGACCAGAGATATAGGAATAGGAATTATATGCTTCTTTTTGCAAGATGCATTATTTACAAAAAAAATAAAGCTATAACAATAACAAGTATGCCTCTAGAGTAATTCCTTGGTTTAACAGACCCTTAGTTTAGTGACTTCAGGTGCAGCAGACAAAATCTGCCTATGGATTTTATGCTTCTGCATAAAAATCCCTTATACCATTGGCTAAAAATGAAAAATCAACTTAAGAAAAATCCCACTTACCATTTGAATTTAACAGACATTTTGTTTTAACAGACACCTCTTCTCCCCATTAGTCCGTTAAACTGATATCTTACTACAACTTCCATAATTAGATTGGTTATGTTAGTACAGTCATACAGTAATTAATAATATTCAGGCTTCTCACTCAGTAAAAATAAAAAATAAAAATGCTTTGCATTTACATCATAGTAAATGGAGGAATCATTGTAGAATTTTCCCATATTTATTAGAGCCAGGTATTTTGTAATTTCCAGTGGAGCCTTTTTATAATGGGCATCATCCTTTAATATCTTTTGTTCAAATATTAATTTAATTTAATTTAATTTAATAAACGTTCTTATAAGCCGCCCAATCCCGTAGGACTCAGGGCGGCGTACAGCATGAATAAGAACAATGACATTAAAACATCATAATTTAAAAACAATACATTTTTTTTTAAAAAAAACCACTCATTCATGGGGGAATCTGATCTTCTTTTTCACCCCGCCTGCCGGAAGAGCCATGTTTTTACGGCTTTACGGAAGGCCAGTAGAGTGGGGATAGTCCGGATCTCTGGTGGGAGTTGGTTCCAGAGGGATGGGGCTCCCACAGAGAAGGCCCTCCCCCGCGGCCCCACCAACCGACATTGTTTGGCCGATGGGACCTGGAGGAGGCCCACTCTGTGGGACCTAACTGGTCGTAGGGAGGTGTGTGGTAGGATGTGGTCCCGAAGGTAGCCTGGTCCTGAGCCATGTAGGGCTTTAAAGGTAAAAACCAACACCTTAAATTGCGACCGGAGACTAATAGGCAACCAATGCAGCTGGCGGAGAATGGGTGTTACGTGGGTGTATCTTGGCACACCCATTACAGCTCGCGCAGCTGCATTCTGTACCAATTGCAGTCTCCGGATGCTCTTTGAGGGTAGCCCCATGTAGAGTGCGTTACAGTAGTCTAGCCGTGAGGTGACAAGGGCATGAGTGACTGTGAGCAAAGCCTCCCTCTCCAAGTAGGGTCGCAATTGGTGCACAAGACGGATCTGTGCAAAGGTCCCCCTAGCCACAGCTGAAAGATGTTGCTCCAATTTTAGCTGTGGGTCTAGGACAGTGGTTCCCAACCTTTTTGTGATCGAGTACCACTTGGAGGTCCCGTACAGTCGCCGCGTACCACCTGGTTCCAGAGAAACTAAATTCAATCAGATATCACTTTATTTCCATAATTGTACCGTTCCTTTTTTGGCCCCGCGCATCCAGCAACTGGATTCTCGGGCCGCTGGGACCAGGTGGGTGGCGTGTGAAAAGAGTTGCAAATCGTTGCCAGATTATCTTGTGTTAGGCAGTAAAAAATTTTGTGAAGTAAAAAATAACTAACTAAAAATAGTTCATGACCCCGAAAGTGTTCGCGTACCACCTGGAAGGCCCTCGCGTACCACTAGTGGTACACGTACCACAGGTTGGGAACCACTGGTTTAGGAGAACACCCAAATTGCGAACCCATTCTGAGGGAGTCAATTTTTCTCCCCCAAGAACCAAGGAGGGGAAGTCGACATAATCCCTGGGGGGCAATATCCACAGCCACTCAGTCTTGTCAGGGTTGAGTTTGAGCCTATTCACTCCCATCCAGACCCTCACATTGTCCAGGCAGCGGCACATTACATCAACTGCTTCCCTGAACTGACACGGGGTGGAGATGTACAACTGGGTATCATCAGCATACTGCTGATACCTCACCCCGTGTCGTCGGATGATCTCACCCAGCGGTTTCATGTAAATGTTAAACAGGATGGGCGAGAGGACGGAGCCCTGAGGCACCCCGCAAATCAGGGGCCTAGGGGCCGACCTCTGCCCTCCTGTCAACACCGACTGCGTCCTATTGGAAAGGTAGGAGGTGAACCACCGTAAAACGGTGCCTCCCACTCCCACCTCCCCGAGTCAACGCAGAAGGATACCATGGTCAATGGTATCGAAAGCTGCTGAGAGGTCAAGTAACACCAGGATGGAGGAATGACCTCCATCCCGGGCTTGCCAGAGATAATCCATCAGAGCGACCAAAGCAGTCTCCGTACTGTAGCCGCGCCTGAAACCCGATTGAAACGGATCCAGATAATCAGTGTCCTCCAATAACCGCAGGAGTTGGAGCGACACCACTTTCTCGACAACTTTACCCACGAAGGGTAAGTTGGAGACTGGACGGAAGTTCTTTAAATCCGCTGGGTCCAGGGAAGGCTTCTTGAGGAGGGGCCTCACCACCGCAGCTTTTAAGGGCTGTGGGATGGACCCCTCTCTCAAAGATGCGATCACAACAGCCTGGAGCCAGCTGCGTGTCACCTCCCTGCTGGCTGAGACCAGCCAGGAGGGACATGGGTCCAATAAACAAGTGGAGGTGCTCATCGCTCCTATGGCCTTGTCCACATCATCAGGAGTGATAGGCTCAAAGTCATCCCATATAACAGGACTAAGACTCGCCCCTGTCGTCTCGGCTTGCCCTGTCCAAATGGAGTCCAGGTCTGTCCGAATCTGAGTGACTTTATCCGCCAGAAACTGAGAAAATTCCTCAGCTCTGCCCTGCAACGGTTCCTCAGCTCCCTCCTTAGCAAGAAGGGAGCGAGTCACCCTAAACAGGGCGGCTGGGCGGGAGTCGGCAGACGCAATAAGAGCGGAAAAATGCGCACATTTTGCCGCCCGTATCACCACTAAGTAAGACTTAATGAAAGTTCTTAAAAGTGTCCTGTCAGATTCAGCTTTACTAGCTCTCCATCGTCGCTCTAGGCGTCTCTTTTGGCGCTTCATCTCCCGGAGTTCCTCGGTAAACCAAGGAGCCCTCCGGGATCCGCTGCCACGGAGAGGCCGCAAAGGCGCAATTCAATCTAAAGCCCCCGTTGCCGCCCGGTTCCAGGCAGCCACTAGAGACTCAGATGAATTGTGTACCAGGGATTCAGGTATTAATTTAATACCTATTAATTTAATACCACTTAATCGGTCCCGCCTCCTTGCGGTGGAGGAGTGGTGCCATAAAATCCAACCTCAGAAGGAAATGATCTGATCACGACAAGGGTACCGTGACTAAACCCCTCAGCCTCAGATCATCTCTCCACTGTCCCGAGAGAAACACAAGGTCAAGCGTGTGACCTCCCTGTCACGATGTGAATATTGTCAGTTTGTGCATCTCTATGTTTTCTGTTTCTTGTATCTATGGTCAAACAGACGTATGATATATTCTATTACGCATGTCTGCATTCCAGAGGTTTCCTCCTTTCTTTTCTCATCGCCATCTCTACCGAAGGTGGAACTGATTTATTACCTTAGCCGATACAATGTAGTCCTAATAAGAATTCTTTATTATTTTCTACTGAAATAAATATTTTGTTAATTAGATTTGAATCTCGGGTTTTATTTTCTAAGAAGTATGTTTTCAAAGAAGCCACGATCCATCGACCTCCGGAGGACTGATTCTTCCGCTAACAATGGTAGCAGAGGATGGTTCTTTATGGCTTCCTTTGAAAGTTTTATTGGGTTTTAGGATAGTTAACTAATTAGAGAGATTTATGACCAGCCATGTCCACGAACGGAGATAAGCCAGAACCAACTGAAACTCCAACTGCAGAAAGTTTTTCCCTGCATGAAGAAGCCTCACCAACTCTCTTTGGAACGGAAACCGGGGCGTCTTCACAAGTGGAACAAGATTTATCTACAGAGGTTAGTAAAAGTTACCCAACCACATCGTTTGCCCCTGGGGGAAATTCTACACGTTTGGGAGCTATTCCAAAAATCTCTCAACTCCCACAAGATGAAGAGACATCCTTTTATAGGCAGCAAATTGCCAGCCCAAGAACGTCTTCGATAGGGCAGACAAGTACTGAAAGAGAAATAAATTTAACTTATGGCCAGATACTGCAAAAACAAAGAGAGCAGATAGATTTTTTACAAAGAGAGTTACACGAAATTAAACTGCATGCATTTCGTGCTGAGAACCAAGATGTCCACCCGCCTTCAGGCACTTCAGGGAGGGGCCATGATCCCCCTCCTTCTTTAAACAAATTAGAGCAACATCCTTGGATGGACACATCACAATCACATGGGCAGAAATTCTTTGATGAAAGAGACTATGAATATGCTTATGCTGCACTGCCATCTAGTGGCGACAGAAGGGATCTTTTTTTCCGTGTGATTCAGGAACAAAATGAAACTCTCCATAAGCAAAATGAATTCCTGTATAAACAAAATGAAAATTTAAATAAACAATTAGAAACTTTACAAGCCCAGAACAGAATGACTCAATTGAGGCTTGATGCATTAATGCAGCGTCCTCCACTAGCTGCACAACCTTTACAGGCACAAATTGTCCCGCCTGCCCAACCTATGCAAGCACAAATTGTGCATCCACCACAAGCTGGACCACCTCCTACTCCAGCACCAGGGGCCCAACCTGTGCCTGCTCTAGGGCCACCACCAGCTGTGGCAGCCCAACTTTTGCCTGCTCCAGCTCTACTACCTATTGCTGCCCCTCAGCAACAGCCAGTCCAGGCACCTCCTGCAGCCCCAATTTTGCAACCAGCTCCAGCTGGTGCACTAGTTGTACAACAACAGCCAGTTCAGGCACCTCAAGCAGCACCTCCGCCTGCTCAGGCCCAAGCCTCGCCACAAGTGATTTCACAGGCCGCACCAGTGCAGGCCCCAATAGTCGCCCAACAGTCACAGATTGTTCCATTGGTTGGCGACACAAAATTAAAGCAATCGGGACAGAACTACAAAGCCTGGGTCACTGATATAACTACTTTGCTTCGTCGTGAGGACACTTTTGATATAATCCAGAATCCTCCACAAAAGGTACCAAGATGCCAATATTGCGACCGTGTGGGTCATACAAGCAGAGATTGTCTTCAATTGCAATGCACTCAATTTCCTGTCCAGCCCAGAGGAACAGATTACAGACGTCAGTACCAGCCTAGAGGAAAAGATTATAGGGACCAGTACCAGCCCAGAGGAACAGCACCTAGAGGCAGCAGAGGCAGAGGACAGCGCCGACCCGGTCCGAGGCGTGATTTCCCACCTCCACACACCATGCTAGCAATCACCAATGATACACAGCCAAAGAAATATGACCGCTCTCTTTTGTGGACTCTCGATAGTGGAGCGGCTGTTCACATTACTTACAGAAAAGAACTTTTCAAAGAGCTACATGAGCCTGAACCAGAATATCGTGAACTGTACGCATTTGGTGGCCACCCTTTCAAAGTTGAAGGAAAAGGGACTGTTTTTATTGAAGAGTTAGGTACCCTGGTACCTGATGTTTATTATATTCCTACAGCTAATTGTAATTTGCTTAGTCAGAATCATTTATCTGCTGTTTTGCATTTTTATGTCCTTCATTTAGGTAACGCCAGTTATATTTTTAAAGATGGTCATATTGTTGCTGACACAATTGTGATTGGTCAGGTTTACTATTTGAGGCCAAAGGCGGAACCTCAAATTCAGGCAAGTATAAAAATCTCAATAGATAATATCACAGGCCCAGAGAGAGATACCCCAGAGAGAGATCCTGTGAATACTCCAAAGGCTCTTAAAGCCACAAAGCAACAGGTAATCAAACCTAAGGTTCCTCATGTTAATGTTAATGTTGCAACTCCACTTACAGGTTTTCGTTTACATGACAGGTGTATTCATAGATGGCACAGATTAGGCCATCCAAGCTTTGAGGTCCTTAAACGTATGCCATTTTTCACACAAGGTTTGAATTTCAAAGGATGTAAGGTACATTTAGATTGTGCTGTTTGCAAAAAGGCAAAATCGAAGGCAGCAGCCGTTCCAAAACATGCTACACGTAAGTCAACACGCATTTTTGATTTGGTTCATACTGATATTGTGGGTCCTTATGGTCCAACTATTGGCGGTAAAAAGTATTTCTTAACTATTGTTGATAATCATTCTAGATATGGTTATGTCTTTCTTATGAAAGAAAAATCTGAAGTCTTTCAGACCTTTAGAGATTTTGCAGTTCAAATTTACAATCAACACGGAGTGAGAATCCGGAGAATCCAGAGTGATCATGGTGCCGAGTTCACGTCTCAGTGTTTCCAGGATTGGAAGCGACGAAACAGTATCCTACACCAAACATCTGCCCCATTTACTCCGGCTCACAACAGAGTCGCAGAAAGGAGACAGGGGGTCCTCCAAACCATGATGTGCTGCCTCCTAGAAGATGCCAATCTCAAACACTCATTTTGGGGCGAAGCAGTTCAGTATGCAAATTACATTGTCAATCGCACATGGAGCAGTGTCATTGACCAAACACCCTTCTACATGTTATATGGCCGCCAGCCAGATCTTAGACACTTACACATTTTTGGTTCATATGCCATGGTCAACATTCCATTGGCCCAAAGAAGAAAAGGTGGCCCAGTAGCAAAGAGACTGAGATATATGGGTGTTGATAGCAATTCTAAATGGGGAAGATTCATTGACTCTCACAATACGATAACAATTTCTAATTCAGCTAATTTTGAAGAAGATACAGATTGGTCCAGGATACATTCTAATGACCCTGGAGTTTATTTCCCTAGAACTGAAATTGTTGATACAGTGCAACCAGATGACCAACGTTCATCACCTGATATCCCATCCTACCACGCCGTGGATGCTGAAGCTAGCGACGCTGATGGAGATGTGGACAACAAGAAAGACGACTGGACAATCGTCCCGAGACGTTCCAAGAGAACTACAAAAGGTATTCCACCAAAGAGATACACAATGCAATTGACAAACACACCATCACCATTGATCTGTAATGTTACACTCCCACCGGAGAACTTTTCACAAATTAAATATCTTTCTGAAGATGAACAACAAAAATGGTATGAAGCCATGCAAGTTGAGATGGATAGTTTGCAGAAACTCAAAGTATACACATCTGCAACACCTCCAACACACAAAAAAGTCATTGGCACAAGATGGGTCTACAAAATCAAACAAAAGCCAGATGGTGAATCATTATACAAAGCAAGACTTGTCGCACAGGGTTTCGCACAAAGCTATCCTGAAGATTACACAAACACTTACTCACCTACAGTGCGAACTGAAAGTGTGAAAATTGCTCTAACCACTGCTTCTATCCTTGGACTTGAAGTTTTCCAATTTGATGTTGAAACAGCTTACCTACATGCTGATCTAGATGAAGAAATCTATGTCAGGTCCGCTCCCGGCTTCCGGGACCGAGAAGGGGATACCTGGTTTCTAAACAAAAGTCTCTATGGTCTGAAACAATCAGGTCTGATGTGGTACACATGTCTAAAAGACAAACTAAATTTAATGGGCTTTATTAAGTCCGACACTGATGAATGCGTGTTCACAAAAAGGTATGGAAATATTAATGAAATTGTTCTTGTTTATGTTGATGACATTGTTTACATTGGTCCAAACAAACGCATGAGTGAGAATTTTGTTAAAGGTTTGCAGAAATACTTCACATTGAAATCATTAGGACACATCAATGAATATTTAGGAGTTCACATTGAAAAGACACAGAAGGGGTTTAGCTTTTCACAAGAAGCTAAGATAGATCAACTTTTGCATCAATGCAACATGACAGATGCAACGCCTACACAAACACCTATGCAAACTGATTTTCACAATTTGAAGGATGCATACAGTCCTGAGTTCAAGGATCAAACACTTTATCGCTCAGTAATTGGTTCACTACTTTACATTAGTGGATGGACTAGACCAGACATAGCACTTAGTGTTAATTTACTTTCAAGACATGTAGGCAAAGCAACAGAGTTTCACTGGTCATGTATTAAGAAGTTATTGAGATACTTGATACACACAAAACACTTCAAATTGAAGCTAGAACCAGAACATACAGATTTTGCTGACATGTATTGTTATACAGATGCAGATTGGGCAAGTGATAAGGAGTCAAGAAAAAGCACATCAGGTTACATAGTGTTCCTGAATGGATGTCCAGTTTACTGGAACGTAAGAAAACAAAGTTTCATTTCCTGCTCATCAACTGAAGCAGAGTATGCATGTGTGTCCGATGTGTGCAACTTTTTAACCTGGTTCGATGCCTTAGTTACAGATATCTGGATGAAGCCCGAAAAACCGATCACTGTGATGGAAGATAATCAATCAGTAGTTTACATTTCCAGGACTCACTTCACAGGTTCAAGGTCCAGACACATTGACATATGTTACAAGAATGTTAGAGAGTCAGTAAGACAAGGTCTCATAAAGTTAGAATATGTGCCAACAAAATATTAGATAGCTGACATTCTGAACACACCATTACCTATTGCTCAGCATGATTACCTCAGATATTTACTGTGTGTTGAGTGACACATTATATTAGCCCAACTGACAAAGAAGGGGTGTCACGATGTGAATATTGTCAGTTTGTGCATCTCTATGTTTTCTGTTTCTTGTATCTATGGTCAAACAGACGTATGATATATTCTATTACGCATGTCTGCATTCCAGAGGTTTCCTCCTTTCTTTTCTCATCGCCATCTCTACCGAAGGTGGAACTGATTTATTACCTTAGCCGATACAATGTAGTCCTAATAAGAATTCTTTATTATTTTCTACTGAAATAAATATTTTGTTAATTAGATTTGAATCTCGGGTTTTATTTTCTAAGAAGTATGTTTTCAAAGAAGCCACGATCCATCGACCTCCGGAGGACTGATTCTTCCGCTAACACTCCCTCATGAGTCGGACCCTGAACTACTTGGGACAGGTCCATGGTTGTCATGGAAGCCATGAACTCCTGGACTGCCTCCGAGGTTTCGCCGGGCGATGGCAGATTGAAGTCCCCCAGCACCATCAACCTGGGGAACTCAATCGCCAGCCCCGCTATCGCCTCGAGCAGAACAGGCAGGGCCTTTGCAACGCAGCTAGGAGGCAAGTACGTTAGCAAAAGGCCCACCTGAACCCCTAAGTCCAACTTCCGAAGGAGTGTCTCACACCCAACAATCTCCGGGGCAGGGCTCCTTCGAGGACATAGATTCTGGCGAGCTATAATAGCCACTCCTCCACCCCTTCCCTGGGGTCGCGGCTGATGCTGAACTGAGAAACCATCCAGGCACATCTCGGAGAGGGGAAACCCCCCCCTCCTGGCCCAGCCAGGTCTCAGTAATGCATGCCAGGTCCGCCCCCTCTTCCAGGATAAGCTCCCGTACAAGGGGGGCCTTGTTAGTAATCGACCTGGCATTCAACAGCAGCAGCTTGAGCCCAGGGCCCTGACATCCCTGGTTACCAGGTACTCGGGCTGAGCTAGATGGAACCAAACCAGAGGGGCCAGAACAAGGAATCGCTTGAAGACAGCGAGTTCTCGTTCCCCGAGAACGGCCTACCCCTCTGCTCCCGCCATACCTACCCCTCCCTGTTATGACCGTAATGCTCCCATTCCCCATCACACCAGAGATCCCCTCCCCTCCCCCACTGGCCCCCTCCTCTCCCGACAGGCCATGCACTCCATTCATACTAAGCCTGGGGTTGGACTCAAACCCCCCTCCGCTTCTGTTTACACACTCAGCAGAGAGGGGCAGAGTCCAAACACCCGACTTCCTCATTTCATCAAAATCATCCAACCAACTCATACATCCTCACCAATCGTAATCCTAGTAGAATCTTAGTAGAAAAAAATAGCTATGATAAAAAAATATGTGCACACATATAAATACTGTATGTACGGATACTCACAAGCACCAAATCAAAAAGTTGTGAAACTAGAATTTCAATGTTAGATAAAGTATTGCCAGTCCAAACAGCAAATACCTCTAATATTTAGAAGACCCATTGGCAACAAAGAATCTTTGTGGCAAGACAGTGCAAAACAGGGTTGGATGTGTCAGATAGCCTGTCTGCGTTCTGCCAGATTGCCTTGGGCCACTGCTCAAGAAAGAAGAAGATGGACACAGCTGGTTTTGGTCACATACAACACCTTGCTTCTCTTTGTGGTTTTCTCTCTACTTGGAGCTGAAAGTCTCCCCCCTTCAACCCATACGGCCAGTTGTGCTCCCTAAAAGAAACAATTGCACCCCCCATTGCCAGCCTTCCTTCCTTCCTTTTCTTTCTTGTCTCTCTCACTCTCTCTTCTTTCTTTCTTTCTTTCTTTCTTTCTTTCTTTCTTTCTTTCTTTCTTTCTTTCTTTCTTTCTTTCTTTCTTTCTTTCTTTCTTTCTTTCTTTCTTTCTTTCTTTCTTTCTTTCTTTCTTTCTTTCTTTCTTTCTTTCTTTCTTCCTTCCTTCCTTCCTTCCTTCCTTCCTTCCTTCCTCTCTCTTTTTCTTCTTTTTCTTCTTTTTCTTCTTTTTCTTCTTTTTCTTTTTCTTTTTCTTTTTCTTTTTCTTTTTCTTTTTCTTTTTCTTTTTCTTTTTCTTTTTTTTTCTTTTTCTTTTTCTTTTTCTTTTTCTTTTTCTTTCTCTTTCTCTCTCTCTCTCTCTCTCTCTTTCTCTTTCTCTTTCTCTCTTCTCGGTGGCGGGAGAAGGAAGAAAGGAAGAAAGTACTCTGGGAGAGTGGGTGGCCCGGCCCAGCGGCAGCACCGCTGCCCCTCTCGCCTTCCTGGCTTCGGCTCTGGGACCTTCGCGGGCCGGGCAGCATTGGGGCGCGCACCTACGGAGCTCCACCGGCCTCAGACTCCGGGGCTGGCGGGGCAGGGAGACAGTGGCACTGCCTGGAGAGCTGGCAGATAGGTGTGCCAGGCGGACTCCGAGCCTCGCCAGGAAGGTAACCCTAGCGCCGGTCGGGCCCACGAGCGCTCCCACCCACCCCTCGCTCCGACCGTCTCCCAGGAAGTGGTGGTGGGCGGATCTGGGCAGGGCGGAGCCGCTGGTGGAGCGCTCAGCGAGGAAGGGCGGGTGGCCCGTCCTGTCTCGGCAGCGGTGCATCTCCCAGGAAGTGGCGGCGGGCGGATCTGGGCAGGGTTCTTCCTTCCTTCCTTCCTTCCTTCCTTCCTTCCTTCCTTCCTTCCTTCCTTCCTTCCTTCCTTCCTTCCTTCTTTCTTTTCTTTTCTTTTCTTTTCTTTTCTTTCTTGTCTCTCTCACTCTCCCTTCCTTCCTTCCTTCCTTCCTCTTTCTTTCTCTCTTTCTCTTTCTTTCTCGGGGAGGCTACCATAGGGAGACCCATTTGGAGGGACCTCGGTGGGGCGAGTCCTGCCTAATTCAACCCCCGGGGACTGCCTCACACACACACCCGTTGCCTGGCAAGCCTCCCTTCAGGCCAGCGCATCTCTTACCCTGGCTCCTGCAGCAGCGCTGCTTCTTCTCAGTGACTGGCGAGGGTGGTGGCAGTGGTTCTCTTCCAGAATCCCGTCTGTGGGAAACGCACCTGGGCAGAAAGGGGACGCGCACATGCAGCCACCGGTCCCTTTCCCCCAGCCACCTGGCTTCCTTTCCAAGCCAGGCGACTGTGGGAAACACACCCGGGCAGAGAGGGGACACGCACATGCAGCCACCGGTCTGAATGGGGGGGGGGGGGCTAGCACAACCGCGACTTACCTGTAGGCAGGAGGAGGCAGCTCAGTTGGGGCGCAGGGCAGGCACCACGTGGGAACTGGGAAGGCAGCTTAGGCGGTGAGGAGTGAGTGGGCGGGGCAAATTAAAAAAAAATAAAGCCGAAAACAAGATGTAGACGCATGTACAGGGCCGGAAGCTCGGCTTCTGCACATGCTCAGAAGAAAAATAAAAGAAAAAATAAAATTTAAAAAAAAAATAAAAAAAAAAGAAAGCCAAAAACAAGATAGCAACCGCATGCACAGGGCCGGAAGCTCAGCTTCTGCACATGCTCAGAAGAAAAGAAAAAAAATTCAAAAAAAAATTTCAAAAAAAATTCAAAAAAAAAAGATGGCAGCGCCCAGGGACCTGTAACCGACCGTGACATCACCAGCTGGTTGCTACCGGTGCGATAGAGTGGGATGCACCGGTAGGAACCCACCACTGCCCCTAGCCCAACGGAGAGGCCACGCCCCAACAGGCATCTGCACGGAGCACTGCGCGAAGACATTTCCCCAGTGTATGGGGCCCATAACTCCCAAGCCCAAACCAGGCCACCAGAGGGATATGCCTCCAACATATGGGGTCGATGGGACCCTCCAACGCTGAAGGCATTGTTTGATGGTACTCCCGAGAAGGTGGCCCTTTTCCTGGGCCAGGTCCTAAATCATATTTATTTATTTATTTATTTATTTATTTATTTGTTTAGTGTTCTTATATGCCGCCCGACTCCCTGAGGACTCAGGGCGGCGTACAACATTTGAAGAACAACTAAACAATATAAAATTTAAAAACAGTATTAAAAAGAATTTTTTAAAAAACATATAAAACCATACATACATGGGGGAGACCTAGGATGTAAAATTCTCTCAGTCACCCCGCCTGCAGGAAAAGCCATGTCTTGATGGCTTTTCGGAAGGCCAGCAAGGTGGGATAATTCGGATCTCTGGGGGTAGTTGGTTCCAGAGAGCGGGCCCCCCCACAGAGAAGGCTCTCCCCCTAGGCCCCGCCAGCTGGCATCGTTTGGTTGACGGGACCTGGAGGAGACCCACTCTGTGGGACCTGACCGGTCAAAGGGAAGTATGAGGTAGGATGTGGTCCCGGAGGTAACCTGGACCTAAGCCATGTAGGGCTTTAAAGATGATAATCAACACCTTGAATTGCACCCGGAGACCAATGGGCAACCAGTGCAGCTGGCGGAGTATGGGTGTTACATGGCTGTATCTTGAGACACCCACCACAGCACGCGCAGCCGCACTTTGCACAAGTTGAAGTCTCCGGATACTCTTCAAGGGTAGCCCCATGTAGAGCGCATTACAGTAGTCCAATCGAGAGGTGACAAGGGCATGAGTGACCGTGAGTAGAGCCTCCTTCTCCAAGTATGGTCGCAATTGGTGCACCAGGCGAACCTGTGCAAAGGCTCCCCTAGCCACAGCTGTAAGATGTTGGTCTAATTTCAGCTGTGGATCTAGGAGAACTCCCAAATTGCGAACCCGTTCCGAGGGAGTTAGTTTTTCTCCCCCAAGAACCAAGGAGGGACAGTTGACATAGTCCTTAGGAGGCAATATCCAGAGCCACTCAGTCTTGTCGGGGTTAAGCTTGAGCCTGTTCCTCCCCATCCAGATCCTGACATCGTCCAGGCATCGGCACATTACATCCACTGCCTCCCTGAATTGAGACGGGGTGGAAATGTACATCTGGGTGTTGTCAGTGTACTGTTGAAAACTCACCCCGTGTCGATGGATGATCTCCCCCAGCGATTTCATGTAAATGTTAAACAGGATGGGCGAGACGACCGAACCCTGAGGCACCCCACAAGTCAGGGGCCTAGGAGACGACCTCTGTCCTCTTGTTAACGCCGACTGCATCCTATCGGCGAGGTAAGAGGCGAACCACCATAGAACGGTGCCTCCCACTCCCAATTCGCCGAGACGGTGAAGAAGGATACCATGGTCGATGGTATCGAAAGCCGCTGAGAGGTCAAGTAGCACCAGGATGTAAGAATAACCCCCATCCCGGGCTCGCCAGAGATCATCCATCAGGGCGGCCAAGGCAGTTTCTGTACTGTAGCCGATTGAAAGGAGTCTAGATGATCAGTTTCCTCCAATAACCAAAGAAACTGAAAAACTACCACCTTCTCAACAACCTCAATTACCACCTTCTCAACAACTGACGAGGGGGCGGACCTGGTATGCATAGCTGAGACCTGGCTGGGCCAATGGGGGGGGGGGAGTAGCCCTTTCCGAGATATGCCCAGATGGGTTCTCAGTGTTGCATCATTCACGACCCCAGGGAAGGGGAGGAGGAGTGGCTATTATAACGCGCCAGAATCTGCATCCTGGTAGGAGCATCCTGCCCCGGAGATTTTCTGGTGTGAGACAATCCTTCTGAAGTTGGACTTAGGGGTTCAGGTGGGCCTTCTGTTAGCGTACCTGCCTCCCAGGTACGTTACTAAGACCCTGCCTTAGCTGCTTAAGGCGACAGCTAGCCTGGCGGTTGAATTCCCCAGGCTTATGGTGCTGGGGGACTTTAACCTGCCTTCGGCTGTCGAAACCTCTGGAGCAGCTCAGGAGTTCATGGATTCCATGACAACCATGGACCTGACCCAAGTAATCCAGGGTCCGACTCATGAGGGGGGTCACACGCTTGACCTAGTGTTTCTTTCGGGGCAGTGGAGAGATGATCTGAAGCTAGGGGACATAGTCACCACCCCGTTGTCATGGTCAGATCATTTCCTATTGAGGTTGGATTTCACAGCCCCACTCCTCCCCCACAGGGAGGCGGGATCGACTAGGTGGTTCCGCCCCAGGCACCTAATGGAGCCGGAAGGATTCCAGAGGGAACTTGGGGAAATACCTGAAACCCTGATACACAATTCGTCTGAGTCCCTGGTGGCTGCCTGGAACACCGCAGCATCAGGGGCATTAGATCGGATTGCGCCTTTGTGACCTCTCCGTGGCAGTGGATCTCGGAAAGCTCCCTGGTTTACCGAGGAGCTCCGGGAGATGAAACGCCACAAGAGACGTCTGGAGTGACGCTGGAGAGCCAGTAAAACCGAATCCGACCGAACACTTCTAAGAACTTTTATTAAGTCTTATCTAGTGGCGATAGGGGCGGCAAAACGATCTCATTTTTCCGCTCTTATTGCATCCACAGATTCTCGCCCAGCCGCCTTGTTTAGGGTGACTCGCGCCCCCCTTGCCAAAGGGGGGAGCGAGGAACAATTGCACGGTAGAGCTGAGGAATTCGCGCAGGTTCTGACGGATAAAGTCACTCAGATCCGGGCAAATCTGGACTCCGGCTGGACAGAGTCCATTGAGTTGACAGGGGCAAGTCTTAGTCCAGCGTTGTGGGAAGAGTTTGAGGCCGTCACTCCTGATGACGTGGACAAGGCCGTGGGTGCGATGAGCTCTTCCACCTGTTTATTGGACCCGTGCCCCTCCTGGCTGGTTTCGGCCGGCAGGGAGGTGGCACGAGGCTGGATCCAGGCGGTGGTCAACGCTTCTTTGAGAGAGGGATCTGTACTGCAGCCTTTAAAGGTTGCGGTGATGAGACCCCTCCTTAAGTAGCCTTCCCTGGATCCAGCGGATTTGAAGAACTTTCGTCCGGTCTCCAACTTACCTTTTATAAGTAAAGTTGTTGAGAAGGTGGTAGCTTTTCAGCTTCTTCGGTTATTGGAGGAAACCGATCATCTAGATTCCTTTCAGTCGGGTTTCAGGCGTGGCTACAGTACAGAAACTGCCTTGGTCGCTCTGATGGATGATCTCTGGCGAGCCCGGGATGGGGGTTATTCCTCCATCCTGGTGCTACTTGACCTCTCAGCGGCTTTCGATACCATCGACCATGGTATCCTTCTGCATCGTCTCGGCGAGTTGGGAGTGGGAGGCACCGTTTTGCGGTGGTTCTCCTCCTATCTCGCCGATAGGATGCAGTCGGTGTTAGCAGGAGGACAGAGGTCATCTCCTAGGCCCCTGACCTGTGGGGTGCCTCAGGGTTCGGTCGTCTCGCCCATTCTGTTTAACATTTACATGAAACCACTGGGGGAGATCATCCGTCGACACAGGGTGAGTTTTCAACAGTACGCTGATGACACCCAGATGTACATCACCACCCTGTCTCAATTCAGGGAGGCAGTCGATGTAATGTGCCGATGCCTGAACGATATTAGGATCTGGATGGGGAGAAACAGACTCAAACTCAACCCCGACAAGACTGAGTGGCTCTGGATATTGCCTCCTAAGGACCATGTCGACTGTCCCTCCTTGGTTCTTGAGGGAGGAAAATTAACTCCCTCGGAACAGGTTCGCAATTTGGGAGTTCTCCTAGATCCACAGATAAAATTAGACCAACATCTCACAGCTGTGGCTAGGGGGGCTTTTGCACAGGTTCGCCTGGTGCACCAATTGCGACCATACTTGGAGAAGGAGGCTCTACTCATGGTCACTCATGCCCTTGTCACCTCCCGATTGGACTACTGCAATGCGCTCTACATGGGGCTACCCTTGAAGAGTATTCGGAGACTTCAACTGGTGCAAAATGCGGCTGCGCGTGCTGTGGTGGGTGTTTCAAGATACACCCACGTAACACCCATACTCCGCCAGTTGCATTGGCTGCCCATTGGTCTCTGGGTACAATTCAAGGTGTTGATCATCATCTTTAAAGCTCTACATGGCTTAGGACCAGGTTACCTCCGGGACCGCATTCTACCTCATATTTCCCTTTGACCGGTCAGGTCCCACAGAGTGGGTCTCCTCCAGGTCCCGTCAACCAAACAATGTTGGCTGGTGGGGCCTAGGGGGAGGGCCTTCTTTGTGGGGGCCCCTGCTCTCTGGAACAAACTCCCCCCAGAGATACGAATTATCCCCACCTTGCTGGCCTTCCAAAAAGCCGTGAAGACATGGCTCTTCCTGCAGGCGGGGTTCTGAGACAACTTCATCCTTGTCTCCCCCATGTATGTAAGATTTTGTGTGTGTTTTAAAATGTTTTTTAAATTGTTTTAAATTATATTGTTTAGTGGTTCTTCAAATGTTGTATGCAGCCCTGAGTCCCCAGGGAGTAGGGCGGCATATAAGAATCCTAAATAAATAAATAAATAAATAAAAACCTTACCTATAAAAGGTAAGTTGGAGACCGGACAAAAGTTCTTCAAATCCGCCGGATCCAGGGAAGGCTTCTTAAGGAGGGGTCTCACCACCGCAACCTTTAAAGGCTGCAGTACAGATCCCTCCCTAAAAGAAGCGTTGATCACCGCCTGGATCCAGCCACGTGCCACCTCTCTGCTGGCCGAAACAAACAAGGAGGGGCACGGGTCCAATACTTGCCCCTGTCAACTCAATAGGCTCTGTCCAGCCGGAGTCCAGGTTCGACCGAATCTGAGCGACTTTATCCGTCAGAAACTGAGCGAATTCCTCAGCTCTACCGTGCAAGTGTTCCTCGCTCCCCCCTTTAGCAAGGAGGGAGCGAGTCACCCTAAACAAAGCGGCTGGGTGAGAGTCTGCGGATGCAATAAGAGCGGAAAAATGAGATCGTTTTGCCGCCCTTATCGCCACTAGATAAGACTTAATAAAAGTTCTTAGAAGTGTTTGGTCGGATTTGGTTTTACTGGCTCTCCAGCGTCGCTCCAGACGTCTCTTGTGGTGCTTCATCTCCCGGAGCTCCTCAGTAAACCAGGGAGCTTTCCGGGATCCACTGCCACGGAGAGGTCGCAAAGGCGCAATCTGATCTAATGCCCCTGATGCTGCAGTGTTCCAGGCAGCCACCAGGGACTCAGACGAATTGTGTACCAGGGTTTCAGGTATTTCCCCAAGTTCCCTCTGGAATCCTTCCGGCCCCAT
Organism: Diadophis punctatus similis; assembly: GCA_023053685.1. Taxonomy (NCBI): domain Eukaryota; kingdom Metazoa; phylum Chordata; class Lepidosauria; order Squamata; family Dipsadidae; genus Diadophis; species Diadophis punctatus. The sequence goes on along the minus strand of JALIGW010000070.1, from coordinate 1,752,899 downwards.
TAGGCGCCTGGGGCGGAACCACCAAGTCGGTCCCGCCTCCCTGCGGGGGAGGAGTGGGGCTGTGAAATCCAACCTCAATAGGAAATGATCTGACCATGACAACGTGGTGGTGACTATATCCCCTGGCTTCAGATCATCTCTCCACTGCCCCGAGAGGAATACTAGGTCAAGCATGTGACCTCCCTCATGAGTTGGACCCTGGATTACGTGGGTCAGGTCCATGGTTGTCATGGAATCCATGAACTCCTGAGCTGCACCAGAGGTTTCGCCCGCCGAAGGCAGGTTAAAGTCCCCCAGCACCATGAGCCTGGGGAACTCCACCGCCAGGCTTGCTACCGCCTCAAGCAGCTCAGGCAGGGCCTTGGTAACGCAGCTGGGAGGCAGGTACGCTAACAAAAGGCCCACCTGAACCCCTAAGTCCAACTTCAGAAGGAGCGTCTCACACCCGACAATCTCCGGGGCAGGTCTCCTACGAGGATGCAGATTCTGGCGCGTTATAATAGCCACTCCTTCCCCCCTTCCCTGGGGTCGTGGCTGATGCAACACTGAGAACACATCTGGGCATATCTCAGAGAGGGCTACTCCCCCCCTCCTGGCCCAGCCAAGTCTCAGTTATGCATGCCAGGTCCACCCCCTCGTCAGTGATTAAATCACGTATCAGGGGGGCTTTGTTGACAATTGACCTGGCATTCAACAGCATCAGCTTGAGCCCAAGGCCCTGAAAACCCCAGTCACCAGGTACTCGGGTTGAGCAAGATGGAACCACATCGGAGGGGCCGGAACAAGGGATCGCTTGTAAACAGTGAGGTCTTTTTTTTAAAAAAATAATAATTTTTATTTGAGATATAAACATTAAAAAAGACAGACATACATTAAACACGACATTATATGTACTTACATGTACATATATACATATAAACTTTTACGGTAAACGTCTTCACCTTGTCCTTTTATTTATATATTTCTATACGACTGTATCTATCTATATATATAACATTTTTCTTCTCGTTTTTATCTAATTATAGATTAATTATAGATTAATAAATACATACATATATTTATAGTAATTATACTTATCTATTGTTCTATAGGTTTGTAAGTTGTACGTTGTAAATTATCTATCAGTCTAAGCATTTCTATGTTTCTATTTTTTCTTTTCTCTTTTCTAGCCAATTATAAAAAAGGTTCCAAATTTCAAAAAATTCTGAGTTTTCTTTCTGATTTAATTCTATTGTTAATTTGTCCAGTTCTGCGTATTCTAGGATTTTTTTAATTATTACGTTTTCTGTGGGTACATCACCTTGTTTCCAGTATTGCGCTAGTGATATTCTTGCCGCTGTTAATACATGGGTTATAATGTACCAATGTTTCCTTTCTATATTTTGCTCTAACATCCCTAACAAGAAGGTTCCCGGTTTAATATTTATTTTTAGATTGGTTATTTCTTGGAGCCAGGTATGAATTGTTTGCCAGAAATTTTTAATTTTAGGGCAGGTCCACCACATGTGGTAATACGTTCCGTTTTTGTGTGGGCATTTCCAACATTTGGATTTCATATTTTGATACATTCTGGCCAATCTCGCTGGTGGAAGGTGCCATCTATAATACATTTTATAAGTATTTTCCTTGTATGATGTTGATTTAGTTATTTTCAAATTTTTAATCCAAATTTCTTCCCATTGCTCCAAATTTACTTCATATCTGAAATTTTTAATCCAACTAATCATATTTCCCTTAACCGTTTCTTTTTTCGTTTTGCAATTTATTAGAAATTTGTAGATTTTTGTTATCATCTTTTTTTCTGGTCCCAATAAAATTTTGTCCAATTCTGATTTCTTTTTTGTTATTCCAAATTTTTTCTTATCTTCTTGTAATCTGGTTTTGATTTGATAATATGGCCACCAATCTATTCCAACTCCTTGTTCTCTTAAGGTTTGAATCTCTTTTAAATTTCCTTGTTCGTCCAATATTTCTTCGTACTTAACCATTTTGTGTATGTCTGTTGTGGTAGTGTAAGTAATCGCCTCCATAGGTGAGAACCATATCGGAATTTCTTTATATTGTTGGTGTTTTATTTTGCTCCGTACATTGTATAATGACTCTCTAATTTTGTGTTTTTGGAAATAGGAGTGTGTTTTGTGTTTTCCATCCCATATAAATCCATGCCATCCTACCTGTAGATCATGTCCCTCGAGGGTTAATATTCTTTTATTGTTAATTTTGATCCAATCTGTTACCCACTGTAGTGTTGCTGCTTGGTAATAGGTTTCCCATTCTGGGAGTCCAAAGCCCCCTTGCTCTTTATTTTGCTGTAAGTATTTTAATTTAATTCTTGCCTTTTTCCCTGCCCAAACAAATTTAGATATCATTTTGTTTAAGTTGTCAAAATATTTTCTGTCTAATTTAATTGGTATCGTTTGAAACAGATATAGTAATTTTGGTAACACTGACATCTTGATCGTCGAGATCCTCCCTATTAGTGAGATAGGTAATTTAGTCCATTTTTCCAAGTCTTTTTCTATTTGTTTATTCAATTCTGTATAATTATCGTTCTTAATTGTAGTGCATTTAGCCGTTAGCGTTATACCTAAATATTTAATTTTTTTAACGACTTGGATACCCAATTTCTCTTCTAACTCTTGAATTTGTTTATTTGGCAAGTTTTTTGTTATTATTTTAGTTTTATTTTTATTAATTTTTAGGCCTGCTACTTTTCCAAATTTATTTATTTCTTCTACTAATTTTGGTCCCACCTCTATCGGGTTTTCCATATTGAAGACCATGTCATCTGCGAAAGCTTGGAGTTTGTACTCTTGTCCTCTAATTTTGAGTCCTTCAATGCTTGGGTTTTGCCTGATTTGTTGTAATAGCGTTTCTAATGTAAATATAAATAGCAAGGGGGACAGTGGGCATCCCTGTCATACTCCTTTTTGAATGTCGAATTTGTCTGTTGTGTCTTGATTTATAATTATTTTAGCTGTTTGTTTTGCGTATATGGCTCTAATCATCCTAGTATATTTGGGTCCAAAGTTTGTGATCTCTAATTTTTTTATGAGAAAATCCCAATTTAGATTGTCAAAGGCTTTTTGGGTGTCGAGGAACATGAGAGCTACAGGTTTTCCTGGATTTGCCTCGTAATATTCTAATATGTCCATAATCGTTCTCGTGTTATTTCTAATATTTCTATTTGGGAGGAAACCGTTTTGGTCAGGATGTATGTTTTTATTGATTATGTTTTTTAATCTTTCCGCCATTATGGTCATGAAGATCTTATAGTCCACGTTCAACAGCGAGATTGGCCTGTAGTTTTGTATCTTCTGCTTTTCTGTTTTGTCTTTTGGGATTAATGATATTGTTGATTCTGCCCAGGTTTTAGGGATTTCCCCTTTGTTTAGGACTTCATTATATGTTACTAGTAATAGTTGTTTAATGGAGTTCTGTAGTTCTTTATAGCACTCCGCTGGTATACCGTCCGGTCCAGGTGTTTTATTAATATTTTGTTTTTTTATGGCTTTTTCCAATTCTGGGAGTGTTATTTCTTCGTCTAATGTATTTTTGTCTAATTCTGTTATTGGTGTATCGTTTGCTTGCTGCAGGTAGGTTTGTATATCCTCTTCCCTTATTTCCTCTTTTTTATATAGTTCCCTAAAGTATTTAAGTATTATATCTTTTTTGTCCTCTATCATTGTTTTTACTTCACCATTCTCGTCTTCTAATTGTTGTATGTGTCTTTCTTCTCTTTCCTTTCGTAGTTTATAGGCTAACCACCTACCTGGCTTATTGGCGTTTTCAAAATAGTTTTGTTTTGCTGTTTTAATTTTCTGTGCCACCTCCTCTTGTGTCAGTAAGTTAATTCTATGTTTAATTAAAACCTTTTCTTCTCTAATTTTTTCATTTAGTGGTTCGATTTGTTGTTGATATTCTAGTTCTCCCATTTTCTTTTGCAATTCATTAATTTGTTTATTTTTGTTTTTATTTCTCCTTATGGTATATGTTGTAGTTAATCCTCTTATATATGCTTTTGCGGTATCCCATAAGTTTTGAATCGTGGTGTCGTTATTCCAGTTTTCCTTCATAAAAAAGGCTAGCTCTTTTTCCATGTATTTGATATAGTTCTTTTCTTTTATTATAGCCTGGTTCATAAACCATCTCTTATTTGCCCTTTTCCTCTTTTATTGTGAAAACTATGGGATTATGATCTGCCCATATGTTTGGTTTTATTTCAATTTCTTGCATTTTATTCAATGTTTCTATATCGGCCCAAACCATATCTATTCTCGACCAGGAGTTTTGTGGGGTGGAATGGTATGTATATTGGTTTTCATGTAGGTGATTTTCCCTCCATACATCTCTGAGGTTAAATTCCCTAGCCAAATCAAAGAATTCAAGTGGTAATGTCTTTCTTTCATAGTGTTTTTTATTTACTGATTTATAATCGAGTTTATTGTCTAGTACAGCATTGAAATCTCCCACTATACAAATATTTTCTTTTTCTAGTTTGACTATTTGTTCATGCAGTTCTTTATAGTATTCTTTTTGTTTACTGTTAGGTGCATAGATTGTTATGAGTAACATTTTTTTTTGGTTTATTGAAATCTCTATCATCAATATTCTGCCTTCATTGTCCTGGAATATTTGTTTTGGTTGCAGCCAGTCTTTAGCATATACTGCAATTCCTCTCTTTTTTAAGTCATCCAGTGATGTGAACAGTTTCCCTAGTTTTTGTACTTCTAATAGTTTAGCGTGTTCTTTTTTAACATGTACCTCTTGCAGACAAATTATATCTAAATTTTGTTTTTGTAGTTTATTGAAAGTTTGTCTTCTTTTAATCGGCGAATTAATTCCATTTATGTTAACTGATAGGATTTTGACTACATTTTCCATTTTATTGTTTTGCTGTTGCCTTAGCTGTTCTTACGCTTCGTGTTTCTATTTGGGTCTTACTGTATACTTTCTCCAGCTTCTCTCTTTCTTCTGTACTTTGTTCCTCTTGGCTTTGTGTTTCTAGCTCTGTGCTACTCTCTCCTTCTAATTCTAGGTATTGCTCAATGAATTGGTCTGCTTTCTCAAATGTGTCTATTCTTATTTTTTTATCTTTCCATGTAACCAGAAGTCCTTCTGGCACTAGCCATCTAAATGGTATTCCTTTTCTTATTAATTTTACTGAGAGATATTGGAAGTCCCTCCTTTTGTCTCTTATTCTTTTTGGTATCTGTTTCAGAACTATAATATCCTTTCCTTTGTAGTTTATTTGTCCTGTTCTTGTAATTTTGTAAATCTCATCTCTTATATGTTTTTTTGTAAATTTAACATGGATTTCTCTGGATAGTTTATGTTTCCTTATGTAGTTATTCTGGACTCTGTATATCTCATCAATGTTGGTTTTTATTTCTTCCTTATCTACTTGAAGGACTTCTGCCAACATTTCTGACATTAAGTTTCGAGTATCTTCTTCCTTTTCTTCTAGGACATTTTGGAATCTGAGGTAATAGCTTGCTTTCTCGAATTCGAGTTGTGAGATTGCCCCCTCTAACTCTCTATTTATCGTTCTCAATCTTTCTTCTGTTGCATCCTGTCTTTTTTCTGCCTTCTCTGTTTTTTCCACTATTATTTTTATTTGTTGTTCATGGTTGGCTACTATTTCTTGTATGTTTTCCATTCTACTATCTAATTTCTTAACATCTCCCTTGACTACCTCAAAGTTCCCTTTCATTTCCTCATGGTTGTTTTCTATTGTTTCTTGTGTTTTTGTCATTTTTCCCTGTGATGCAAACATAAACTCCTGAATTCTATCGAGTGAGGCCTGCATGGATTGTAGGGAGGGTGTTTGTCCCTGTTTCTCTACTGTCGTCATTTCTGTTAATAGTCTTTGTCCTGCCGGTGATGGTGCAGCTGAAGCTGCTTTCTTTACAGTTTTTGTCACCGTAGTCGAGGACATTTGTACTTTTGTAAAGAAATTATAGTTTTTAAAGAAGTTATTCCACACTTTCATATAACCTCTTCGTATGTTTTCCCTTTTTTCCCCCTTCTTCACCAAACAATCAATAACAGTATTCTAAATCCACTATTATCAATATTCTAAACATTATACTATTTGTACTTCTTAATTCTTAAGACTTAATTTCAAATTTCTGTATATTTGTTTTGTTTTTTTTCCTTCAATTAATCTAATCAATCAATTTCTATAGTTATCAATATAGCAATATAGCAATATATCAATCAATCAATCTATCTATACAGTTACTTATCACTATATATTAAATTTAACCTTTTATAAATACTCCAATATTTCTTTTAAACCAATTGAAAATAGTTATATTGTTATTGTCATTATTATTTTGTTATCCAACTAAGTATTAAGTACAAATCAGCATTCTATATTTAGTCCCAAGAGGCTTTTTTTTTACCAAGGAAAGCAATCAATGTGTCCTCAATTAGATTTCCAAGATGTCTTCTGTTTCAAGAGCTGCACAGTCACAGTCCCTTTTTTTTCTGTTGTATTCCTTATATCCGTCTCTGTTGTATATCTCCTCCTTCTGTAGCAAATCTAAGGTTAAGAAGCAACGTCCCCAAGTTCACAACAGTTTCAAATGTAACAGTTTCAAGTATGTATTCCAAACTTTATGTTAGTCTCCGACCGTAGCTGTTAGAAAGTATCTCTTTTTCTAATCTTCAACTCCTCCAAGATGTCGCTGTCAGCAAAGGTTCTGTATCACTGTTGTAAACAGTGAGGTCTTATTCCCCGAGAGCGGCCCACCCCTCTGCTCCCGCTATACCTACCTCTCCCTATCATGACCAAAATATTCCTGCTCTCCACTCCCCCAGAGATCCCCTCCCCCTCCCTGCTGGTCCTTCTCCCTCCCTGCAGGCCATACATACCATCCACACTGAGCCAGGGGTCGAAATCAAGGCCCCCTCCGCTTCTGTTTCCACACTCAGCAGAGGGGACCCAAACCCCTATCCCAGACTCACTCATTCTATCCAAACTAATTAATTAATCTAAACATTTCATCCACCCAATATATCAACATACATTCACACATAAATATCCTTTCAACCAAATCCATTTACACCCACTTGCATCAACCACCCAACCTTAATACACAAACTTCCACATTCCCACTCCCCTCCCACTTCCAAGGTGGAGATTCGATGTAACAACGGAAACAAATCAATGTTCAGGCTGGCAGAAATAAAGTGCATAGGAAAACACAACAATGCATAGAAAACTCCAAGCCGTGGCTTCCGAGATTAAACCTAATAATTGATGACAATTTCGACCCCAGAGCTGATGGATGGTAAATAATAAATTATGAGGGGGAATACAAGAGTGTTTTATCAAGGCTTTCTGTAATTGCACGGCTCTAGTCCCTGCTACGCTGTTAAAGCTCCAGTTGAGGTTTAGACCTTTTTTGCCAGAGTCACAGGACTGTTATGTGGACTGTTATGGCCATCTGTACACTTCCCAATGGGACAGAGTTATGGCAGTGGCCGCTGTTATGGAAGGGGAAGCCTCTGAGTGGGTAGCAGACCTGTATGGTGAACATGCAGCAGAATTAGGGGATTTGGGTCTGTTCCTGGCAGCATTGCAAGAACGTTTTGAGGACAATACTAGGACACAGCAGGCGGAAGGGGAATTATTAGCTGCCAGGCAACGAGGGAGACCAGTAACTGACTACATCAGAGAATTTCGGCGCCTAGCTGGTAAAATGCGGGGCTGGCCGGAACACCTGATAGTGTATCATTTCAAGTCCGGTTTGGGATAGGACATTGCGACAAGCCTGCATGTGTCAGGGCCTCCCTCACCGACTGATAGACTGGTACCAAGTGGCCACAGAACTGGACCTCAAGTTCCGTGATGATCAAATAAGACGTGTGTCAAGCCGATGTCAGTTTGGAGAAGGCATCGGTTTGCCACACATATTCTTAGAAGGCCTGCTGACTATGGGAACTTGGGAGGGGGGATTGCATGAGGGAAGTAGAGATAGCCATAACACATTCTTTCTAGATTCTCAAGGTCATCCTTTGTCCAACACCTGCCGGAAGCTGGGAAGAGGAACGGCCACGTTGGCAGAAGATGAATGGGCAATGTGACGGATTTGGGGGTGTGGGACAAGGGTGTGAACTTTAAACTGGGTGGGAAACTTCGGTAGCTTCAGATTCGGGTTTCCCACAGAGGCGCCAGCATAGTTCCATTAATAAATTGGAACTTTGAGGAATACTTTGCCTCGGACTCTGATTTCATTTTGGATGTTATCTGGAACCCTGACACTAACCCGAATCTCTCTTAAAACCTATACAGCTGCCCCGAGCCTCGGGGCGCTTTTCAGGGTCCTGAGCCCCAGCGCCGACCCGATCCCGGGCGGTGCAAAGACTCAAGGAAGATGGAAGAAAAGAAACCGACTGCCAGGGGGCAAGTAGAGGATGAGTCGGATGGACGCGCCAGAAGCCTCTACTCTCCCTCCCCCGGATTCGTGGCTGCAATGGAGGCCGCGGAGAGAGAGTGCCAGTCGGGGGGCTAGACGCAAGCAGCCGGCCCCTAAGCCCCTTTCTCACCCGGAGCTGGCCTCCCAAGGTGCAGTTGGGGGTCTGAGTCCTCCCCCCAAGAAAGCGTGGGAGCCCCACCTGGGAACGGGGTTACCCTCGGCCCATGAGTGGAGGCAGCAGCAGATCACGCTAACTGGGCACTCCAAAGGCGAGGGACCCCAGCCGCTTTCTCGTAGCCAATCGCTAAACGGATCTCCATGATCAGTTCGGATGCCTAAGCGTAAGTTGGACAAATCCCCCCTCGGGATCAGAAGCCCCTAGAGGGAACTTGGCCCAGCCAGCATTCTCCTTCCCAGAGAAGCCCCGGGGCTACCAGTTGAGTGGGGACACGGCCTCTTTCCATACCGTGGCAAGTGGAACCCCAGGGGGTCTTTTCACCAGAGCGAGGCCCACCTGGACCACCCGTCGTCCCGAGCAGAGGCCAACCTACCAAGCCAGCCGAGGGAGCGCTCAAGCCTGGCAGCTGGGAACAGGGGGAGTGCCAACTCCGGCCCCGCTGCCAAGCCTTGGCTTCATGCAGCCATGGCAAGCCCCACTGGGGTGGGCTTTCTTCCCCGGGATGGGATGGGTGCAATGCCAGTGGATGCCGGGATTTCCCCTGCAGCCCAATTTCGTGCCAGTGATGGGAGCGGCGTAGCAGGCCCCTGTGATGCTAGGCCTGGCCGCACCAGCCCCTACCCCCTTAAGGGGGGACCCATCCCCACAGACGGAGCTGCGCCAGGACCAGGCCCACGAGTGCAGCCGGGATGGGGCCAGTTCGACGGGGCCCCGCAGCAAGCGGTTGCTCCACCGGCAGCGCCGAGGACAGCTGCTGCCCTGAGAGCCCAAGAGGCCGCACCTCGGTTTCGAGCCACGCTTCATGGGAACCCCAAGAAACTAGCCTATTTCCTCCACCGTGTGTGGATATTCATTGAAGAATACGGGGAGCAGTTCCAGACAGACAGGCAACTGATTGACAGGATAACCAAGGGAATGAACGAAGGGGAAGCAGCGGAGTGGGTGGCAGAGCTACACGAGGAATGGGCCCCAGAGCTAGACAATGCTGACGAATTCGTCCAGCTAATGAGGGTCAGGTTCCATGATGCGGCCCAACAGGTGGACGCCGAGGAACAGATCCAGCAGCTGAAGCAAGTGGGACGCCCAGTGAAAGAACTGGTGTGGGAGTTTAGAAGAGCGGCTGGGAAGGTTCGGGACTGGCCTGAACGGCTCTTGGTGCACACATTCCGAGAATAGGAGGAGGAGGAGCCACGGCTGAGATGGCTGCAAAAAGATCTCACTCCGCAGGAGAACTGAATTTTCTCGGCTGCCGCACCTGAAGGAGACCTCTCCCGGTGTTTTCTTCCCTTCGGGGCAAGACCGGATTTTAGCAGGCACCTGAAGATGGTGGGGGAAACATCTACCACCTGCGGAAATTACCGCAAATTTCTCCTATTTGTTTCCATCTGCGGCGTCGATCGCCCATCTTGGAGCTCATTTTGGAGTGGTAAGACACCGTGAGGGCCGTTTGTTTCTGCGAGGCCTGAATAGAAAGAACTTGATTTATAAATAGCGGACATTGATTATGGACTGAGAAGGCTTTTCTGAGGATCATTAAGAAACTGTGGTGAGGGGTTTTAATATCGTTACGGAGAGACGGAGAGACGGAGAGCTCGGATTTCCTGCCTAGTCATCGGCAGTTGAGAGTCTTTGCCGTTTATTGCTCCCCTGGAAGTGATCAGCTGGGAAGCGGTCTTTAGATCTCCGCTCGCTAACTTTTACTAACTTTTTATTTTATTTTATTATTTTTCTTCATTAAACATCTGAATATTTTGATACAGATCTACACCCGTTTTTACAACATTGTTATATCTCAATTATGCACATTAAATCATAAATTTACAGTCTCTTCTGTCTTTGTTTTCTTCTCACGTTGTCACACAGTCTTTCCTCTTTTTTTTAGTCCAGTTGTACCATCTAGTCCATGTTTTGTAGTATTCTGAGTCGCATTGTCCTTTGAGTTGAATAGTCAGCATGTCCATTTCAGCACATCTATATATTTTGTCCATTAGTATATTTTCTGGTGGGATTTGATTGTCTTTCCAATATTGTGCATATGTTATTCTTGCCGCAGTTGTAATATGTAGTATTAAATATTGTATATTTTTTGGATGTTGTTTTTCCATTATCCCCAGAAGGAAAAATTCTGGGGTAAATTCCATTGTTCTCTCAGTAATTTCTTGTAACCAGGCATGCACTTTTTTCCAGTAGCCCTTTGCTTCGGGACACAACCACCACGCATGAAAGAAGGTACCTACGTCTTTTTTACATTTCCAGCAAGCCGAATTCATTTTTGGGTATATTTTGGCCAATCTTGATGGAGCTAAATGCCATCTATAAAACATTTTATAATAATTCTCTTTGTATGCTGTTGACTTAGTTATTTTGCAGTTTATATTCCATGTTTTCTCCCAGTCAGCTAAGTGTATGTTGTGGCCTACGTTTTTTGCCCATGCTATCATGGGTTCCTTGACAATTTCCTCCATTTTATCGAATTCCAGCAGATATTTATATAGTTTTGATATTATTTTTTCGTCCGGGCCAATCAAAATTTTATCCAGTTTTTGCATTTCCATTTCTATACCCATACCCTCAGTATCTTTTTTGTGTCGAGTTTTTAATTGTAAGTAAGTCAACCAATCAATATTTATATTTTGTTCCGCCAATTGTTCTCTACTTTTTAATTTCCCTGTCAGATCTAATATGTCGCTATATTTTGCTGCTTTGGTTATATCAATTAGGTTGGGGTAGGTCATGGCTTCTATAATTGAAAGCCATTTGGGGATTTTCATGTAGTTCTTCTTTTTGATTTCATACCATGTTTTTAACAAAGATTTTCTAATTAGGTGTTGGTTGAAGCTAAGTTGTGGCTTAGTTCCATCTCTCCATATGTAAGCATGCCATCCCATTTGTAGGTCGTGGCCCTCTAGTGTTAGTATTCTTTTGTTAGTTAAGTTTATCCATTCTTTTATCCACGCCAAGGATGCTGCTTTGTAGTAAAGTTTCCAGTCAGGGAGCCCTAGACCACCTCTGCTCTTATCATCCTGTAAATTCGCTAATTTGATTCTTGGCTTTTTGTTTTGCCATATAAATTTAGATATAATTTTATTCAAATTAGTAAAAAATTTAGTCTCTAATTTGATCGGAACTGTTTGGAATAGGTATAAAAATTTTGGCAGTATACTCATTTTAATTGCAGCTATACGCCCTAATAATGATAACTGTAATTTTTTCCATTTTTCTAATTCTAATCTTGTTTGGTTTACTAATTTGTCATAATTGTCTTTTTTAATAGATGAACATCTATTTGTTAGTATTATCCCTAGATGTTTAATTGTTTTGGTTGTTTGTAAGCCTAATTTCTCTTCCAATTCATCTTTTTGTTTTATTGTCATATTTTTTGTTAATAGTTTAGTTTTTTGTTTATTGATTTTCAATCCTGCCAATTCTCCGTATTCCTCTATCTCTTTAATCAGTTTTTGCCCTGTTTCAATTGGTTCTTCTATAAAAAATACGAGATCATCGGCAAATGCCTGTAATTTATACTCCTGGTTTCTAATCTTTGTTCCCTTAATATCCTTATTATTTCGAATTTTGTTTAGTAATGTTTCCAATGTTAAGGTAAAGAGCAGAGGTGACATCGGACATCCCTGACGTACTCCTTTAAAGATCCGGAATGATTGTGTCATATCCCCATTTATCATAATCTTGGCTGACTGGGAGGTGTAGATTGTTTCTATAATTTTTTCAAATTTGTCGCCAAATTTCATCTCTTTGATCAAACCTATCATATACTGCCAATTTACGTTGTCGAACGCTTTTTGCGCATCCAGGAAAGCTAGGGCGACCTGCTTTTCTGGATGCGCTTCGTAATATTCCAATATATTTAAGACGATTCTTGTATTGTTTTTTATCTGCCGCATTGGTAAAAATCCATTTTGATCCGAATAGATAATTTTATTTAGTATTTTTTTGGTTCTTTCTGCCATAATTGTCATAAAAATTTTATAATCTGTGTTCAACAACGAAATTGGTCTGTAGTTTTGTATATGATTTTTCTCGGTACCTTCTTTCATGATCGTGGTGATATATGTTTCCCTCCACGTATTTGGTATCCTAGCTCCTGTTAATGCTTCATTATATAGCTCTAATAGAGTATCCTCTAGTATTGTACTCATTTTTTTGTAATATTCCCCTGGAAATCCATCCAGTTGAGAGTCTTTGCCGTTTATTGCTCCCCTGGAAGTGATCAGCTGGGAAGCGGTCTTTAGATCTCCGCTCGCTAACTTTTACTAACTTTTACTAAGAAGATCTTAAGTGAAACGGCGATTCCTTTGGAGCGAACGAACTGGGACTGATTGGGCGTGTTCGGTGGGGGGGGGGCAGGAAATTCCAGCCCTGAGACCCCCACCGCCATAACCAGGAGGTTAGAGACACATTCCGGGCACTAGCGTCAATCTCAGATGCCCGAAGAAACAGGAAAGACCACGAGAAGCCCTCCATTACCGCTCGCGCCGTTAGCAGGAGAACAACTCTGGGGTAGGGGTGATTGTATGCGACCAACGCTAAACCTCCTGTGGAGCGCTGCACCACCACCACCACCACCCCCTGTTTCCAGCTCATAACCAAAGACTTCTACATCTATGGTGATTACATCTTCCTGGATGCTGTGCCTAATTTTACACCTGCTCTCCTGGACATTCCTGCTCTTTTTGAAGACCACTGAAAGCAGGGTGAAGATGCGGAATCCCCCCTCGGACATTAGTCGATCGCACATCGAGGGGTTCAGGATTGTACCCTCCCAAAGTCATCGGAGTAAGGGAGATTTCCTAACATCCCGAGATTATAGAACTATAAGGAGACGGCACGGAACCAGGGGACCTGTCTCCCTAGTACACCCTTACCTGGATGAACCTGCCTTCATTTTAAAGCTTTTTAACTGTACTCCCCTCCTCTGAGATGTGGTATGGGTGTGACTGAGTAGTGAGATGGGTGTCTGATTGTTTAGGAATGTTTATGTAACAAATGGAAAAGCTGGGGGCTGCGATTCCGTCCCCCCTCACTGAGTGTAGAAACAGAAGCGGGGGGGGGGGCGGGGACTCAGTGACCCTTCTCTGTGAGAATGGTATGCATGGCCTGCAGGGAATGAGGGAGACCAGCGGAGGGGGAGGGGTTTCTGGTGGGGATGAGAGCCAGAACATCTCGGTCATAATGGGAAGAGGCAGATATGGCGGGAGCAGAGGGGTGGGCCGCTCTCGGGGAATAAGACCTTGCTGCTTGCAAGCGATCCCTTGTTCCGGCCCCTCCGATTTGGTTCCATCTTGCTCAACCCGGATACCTGGCAACCAGGGTTCTCAGGGCCCTGGGCTCAGGATACTGCTGCTGCTTAACGCCAGGTCAATTATCAACAAAGCCCCCCTGATACGTGATTTAATCACAGAGGAGGGGGCAGACCTGGTGTGTATTACCGAGACCTGGCTGGGGCAGGAGGGGGGAGTAGCTCTCTCCGAGATATGCCCAGCCGGTTTCTCGGTGCAGCATCATTCTCGACCCCAGGGAAGTGGGGGAGGAGTGGCAATAATAACACGCAGAAATCTGCATCCTCGTAGGATCCCTGCCCCGGAGATTGTTGGGTGTGAGACGCTCCTTCTGAAGTTGGACTTAGGGGTTCAGGTGGGCCTTTTCTTAACGTACCTGCCTCCCAGCTGCGTAAGCAAGGCCCTGCCTGAGCTGCTCGAGGCAGTAGCCGGCTTGGCAGTTGAGTTCCCTAGGCTTATGGTGCTGGGGGACTTCAACTTGCCCTCTGCTGGCGAAACCTCTGGGGTAGCTCAGGAGTTCATGGATTCCATGACAACCATGGACCTGACCCAAGTAATCCAGGGTCCGACTCATGAGGGTGGTCACACGCTCGACCTAGTGTTTCTTTCGGGGCAGTGGAGAGATGATCTGAAGAAAAGGGACATAGTCATCACCCCACTGTCATGGTCAGATCATTTCCTACTGAGGTTGGATTTCGCAGCCCCATTCCTCCCCCGCAGGGAGGCGGGACTGACTAGGTGGTTCCGCCCCAGGGGCCTAATGGAACCGGAAGGATTCCAGAGGGAACTTGGGGAAATACCTGAAACCCTGGTACACAATTCGGCCGATTCCCTGGTGGCTGCTTGGAACACCGCAGCATCAGGGGCCTTAGACCGAATTGCGCCTAAGCGACCTCTCCGTGGCAGTGGATCCCGGAAAGCTCCCTGGTTTACCGAGGAGCTCCGGGAGATGAAACGCCAGAAGAGACGTCTGGAGCGCCGCTGGAGGGCCAGAAAGACCGAGTCTGACCGAACACTATTAAGAATTTACATCAGATCTTATTTAGTGCCGATAAGGGCGGCAAAACGATCCTATTTTTCCGCTCTTATTGCGTCCGCAGATTCTCGCCCAGCCGCCTTGTTTAGGGTGACTTGCTCCCTCCTTGCAAAAGGGGGGAGCAAGGAACACTTACAAGGCAGAGCTGAGGAATTCGCTGAGTTTCTGTCGGATAAAGTCGCTCAGATTCGGTCGAACCTGGACTCTGGTAGGGCAGAGTCCATAGAGTTGACAGGGGCTAGTCTTAGTCCACCATTATGGGAAGAGTTTGGGCCTGTTTCTCCCGAGGATGTGGACAGGGCTGTGGGAGCGATGGGTACCTCCACCTGTTTATTGGACTCGTGCCCCTCCTGGCTAGTCTCAGCCAGCAGGGAGGTGGCACGAGGCTGGATCCAGGCGGTGGTCACCGCTTCTTTGAGGGAGGGATCCGTACCGCTGTCGTTAAAAGCTGCGGTGGTGAGACCCCTCCTGAAGAAGCCTTCCCTGGATCCAGCTGATTTGAAGAACTATCGTCCGGTCTCCAACTTACCTTTTCTAGGGAAAGTTGTGGAGAAGGTGGTGGTTACTCAGCTTCTGCAGCTCCTGGATGAAACAGATCATCTAGATCCTTATCAGTCGGGCTTCAGGCGTGGCTACAGTACTGAAACTGCCTTGGTCGCCCTGATGGATGATCTCTGGCGGGCCCGGGATGGGGGGAATTCCTCCATCCTGGTGCTACTTGACCTCTCAGTGGCTTTCGATACCATCGACCACGGTATCCTTCTGCATCGTCTCGGCGAGTTGGGAGTGGGAGGCACCGTTTTGCGGTGGTTCGCCTCTTATCTCGCCGATAGGATGCAGTCGGTGTTAGCAGGAGGGCAGAGATTGTCCCCTAGGCCCCTATCATGTGGGGTGCCCCAGGGGTCGGTTCTCTCACCCATCCTGTTTAATATTTACATGAAACCGCTGGGGGAGATCATTCGCAGACATGGGGTGTGTTTCCACCAGTACGCTGATGACACCCAGCTGTACATCACCACCCCGTCTGACTTCAGTGAGGCAGTTGATGTAATGTGCCGGTGCCTGAACGACGTTAAGATCTGGATGAGGAGGAACAGACTCAGACTTAATCCCGACAAGACTGAGTGGCTGTGGATACTGCCTCCTAAGGACTATGATAACTGTCCCTCCTTGGTCTTCGAGGGAGCGAAACTGACTCAATCGGATCAGGTCCGCAACTTGGGGGTCCTCCTAGATCCACAGCTAAAATTGGATCATCATCTTTCTGCTGTGGCTAGGGGGGCCTTTGCACAGGTTCGCCTGGTGCACCAGTTGCGGCCATACTTGGAGAAGGAGGCTCTACTCACGGTCACTCATGCCCTTGTCACCTCCCGCTTGGATTACTGCAATGCGCTCTACATGGGGCTACCCTTGAAGAGTATCCGGAGACTTCAGTTGGTGCAAAATGCGGCTGCGCGTGCTGTGGTGGGTGTGCCAAGGTACACCCACGTGACACCTATACTCCGCCAGCTGCATTGGTTGCCCATCGGTCTCTGGGTCCAATTCAAGGTGTTGATCACCATCTTTAAAGCCCTTCATGGCTTAGGACCAGGCTATCTCCGGGACCGCATTCTGCCTCATACTTCCCTTCAACCGGTTAGGGCCCACAGAGTTGGCCTCCTCCAGGTCCCGTCGGCCAAGCAATGCCGGCTGGCGGGCCCTAGGGGGAGAGCCTTCTCTGTGGCCGGCCCCGTGCTCTGGAACCAACTTCCCCCAGAGACCCGAACTATCCCCACTCTGCTGGCCTTCCGAAAAGCCGTTAAGACATGGCTTTTCCTGCAGGCTGGGGGTAGAGCTTAATCCATTCGAGCTCACCCCCAAGTATGTATGGTTGTTGAATGGTTGTTTGATGTTCTTTTATACTGCGTTTTTTAAATTTTTATATTTGTTTTTAATTAATATTTAATATTTGGTCATTCTTGTATTTTTCTCTGTTGTACGCCGCCCTGAGTCCTTCGGGAGTTGGGCGGCATATAAGAATACCAAAATAAATAAATAAATAATAAATGCCCTAGATCCTGAGTTGAAGGAGGCATGTGAAATCCGGGGAGTCCCGTGTAGCATCCAAGAGTGGTATGCCACCGCCATCGCTCTGGACCGTGTGGTCCGGGCCCAAAAGAAACCTCCCGCAGACCTGCCGGCTAGGAGACAGTTGGGGCGTTGGATCCCACCGAGACCAATTGCGCCCCTGTGCTTTGAGCCAATGAGGGGCGTGAAATGCTACTGGTGTGGCCAAGCTGGCCACCGGGCAACCAAATGCCTGGCACCAGCTCCAATTCCTCTGCCACGGACGAGGCCACCCCCGACTCCCAGAAGAAAGCTGAACAAGCCACCAGAACTGGGACGCTTGGCCCTGCAAGCCGAGGATCCTCCTCCCCCTCCTGACGACGTTGAGGCACTGCCAGAGGAGGGATCAGCCCCACGATGGGACGAAGGGGGCAGTGATGAAGACGACCCGATGGTGAGTCAAGCAATTCACCCCTTTCTCATAAGGACCAAAATTACGGTGGCAGAGACGGGGAAAGAGGGGGAGGTAGACGCCATAATTGACATGGGCTGCTCCCAGTGCCTAATCAGCAAGATAGTGGTAGAGAAGCTTGGGATCCGCACCAGGCCCCTCGCGAGCCCCATCCGATTCCAACAACTGGACGGATCACTCTCCTCACCGAACCAGTAGAATTAAAAATGGGCCGGCACCACAAACTTGTCCAGTTCATAGTGGCCCCAAAAATGTCCGAAGCCATCATCCTAGGACTGGCATGGCTAGACAAATGGACTCCCACCATAAGATGGGAGGATGGGTACCGAAAGTTAACCGTGCACGTCAGCCCTACACCCCCTCTAGGGAGCCAGGAGCCCCAGGAGAAGTTAACACCTGGGGGGACAGCCGATCCCCAGCTGGCAGCCCCCGCATGGGAAATCACACCCCAGGCTCCCAGCGGGTGCCGGCAGAATATCGAGACCTAGAGAGGGTGTTTAGCGAGGAAGAATGTAATGACCTCCCCCTTCACTGGCCTACAGACTGCGCGATAGAATTCGAACTGGGGGCTACACTTCCGAAGCCAAAGATGTACTCCATGTCCCCCAAGGAGCTGGGAGAGTTGAGGAGATACATAGATGCCAACTTGGAGAGGGGTTTCATCCAGCCGGCGAAGTCGAGGGTCGCCGCCCCCGTGCTATTCAAGGAGAAGAAAGGTGGGGTGTGTGTGTCAGATTATGCGTGGACTTCCGGGGATAAATGCGGTGTGCGTTCAAAACACCTACCCCCTGCCCCTCATGAAAGACTTGCTGAACCACTTGTCCAAAGGCAAAGTTTTTACCAAGCTGGACTTGAGAGAAGCTTACTACTACATTCGAATCAGGGAGGGGGATGAGTGGAAGACCGCCTTCAACTGCCCTCTCGGACGTTTCCAGTTTAAAGTAATGCCCTTTGGACTGCAAGGAGCCCCCGCAGTGTTTATGCAATACATCAATGAGGTGCTTCACCCCCACTTGTACAAGGGGGTGCTCGTTTATTTAGATGATATTCTCATCTTTAGCGAAACGCTAGAAGAGCACGTGAAGTTAGTGAGACAGGTCTTGGAGAAACTCTTAGCAGCCAAACTGTATGCAAAGCTCTCCAAGTGCGAGTTCCATAAGACTTTGCTAGACTACTTAGGATACCACATCTCCAGAGACGGAATAGAGATGGACTCGTGAAAAGTGAAAGCGGTGTTGGATTGCCAGCCCCCATGTACTCGAAAGAAACTTCAAAGCTTTCTGGGCTTCGCCAACTTCTATAGGCAATTCATCCCATCATTTGCTGAAGTAGCGCTACCGCTGACAGAGTTGCTAAAAACGGGGCCGACACCCACCAAACCAAGACCTAACCAGCCGATTGACTGGACAATGGACTGCCAAAAAGTATTTGAAAGACTGAAGCGGCTCTTTGCTCAAGAGCCCATCCTACAACACCCCGACCCAGAACGACAATTCATCATTCAGTTGGATGCCAGTGATGTAGCAGTGGCAGCGGTGCTGTTACAGAAGGATGAGAAGGGCTAACTCCTGCCATGCACTTACATTTCAAAGAAACTTACAGCAACCGAGAGGAGATGGGCCATTTGGGAGAAAGAAGCCTATGCCGTTCGATGGGCGCTGCTTACTTGGAGACAATTCCTAGAAGGGGGCAAGGTACCGTTCGAGGTATGGACAGACCATAAGAACCTCGAGGCCCTGAAGACCCCCAGGAAACTCTCACCCAAACAAGTGCGATGGGCGCAATACTTTAAGCAATTCAAATTTGAACTGAAACATCCCAGCGGGGAAGAACCTACTGGCTGACGCGTTATCCAGGAAACCGCAGTATGACAGCCAAAGAGAAGAAGAATTCCACTCGGTCATTCCCTCCTCACCAGAAGGAGCAGCAGGCACTCCCCCTCAGAGGGGGAACTAGTAGCCCCTGTCCTCACCAGAGGCCAAACCAGACGGTCGAGTGCCCGGAGCCAGGAAGAGTGGACTGAAAAATTGAAGGCAGCCCTGCCTTGCGATCCCTGGGTCAACGACAACAAGGAGACCTTGACTATGAGAGAAGGTTTGGCTTGGAAGGGGTCCAAATTATATGTGCCTGCCAGCCTCAGATTTCAAGTGCTCCAGCGAAGTCATGACTCCAAGCTGGGAGGACACTTTGGGTTCCTAAAAACCCTCCACCTAACACGAAGGCAATTCTGGTGGCCGAAAATGAAAACCGAGGTGGAGGACTACGTGAAGAGCTGCGCCACCTGCGCCACCAGGAAGCACCGGCCAGGAAAGCCGCCTGGACTGTTGCAGCAGGTGGCCAGTCCAAGCAAACCCTGGGAAGAGATAGCTATGGATTTCATAGTGGAACTCCCAGACAGCAAAGGGAATACCGTGATCCGGATGGTCATCGATTTTTTCTCCAAGCAAGCCCACTTTGTTGCGTGTTCCAGATTACCATCCACCAGACACTTAGTAAGATTGTTCCTCAAGCACATCTACCGCTTACATGGGGTTCCGAAGAGGATCATCTCGGATAGAGGAGTACAATTCACCGCCAAGTTCTGGAGAGAGTTCCTACGTGCAGTTGGATCCACACAAGGACTCAGCTCGGCTTTCCATATGAGTACAAATGGCGCAGCGGAATGTACGAACGCAATGGTGGAACAATACCTTCGTTGTTATGTAGATTACCAACAAGACAACTGGGCAGAGCTGCTACCGTTTGCAGAAGTAGAATATAACAATGCGATCCACAGCAGCACAGGATTAACCCCTTTCCAGATCACCAGTGGCCAGGAGTTCGTTCCCATGCCAGAACTACCTACAGAAGCCCCCACTTCCATGTCCCTGGCTGAATGGGTGGAAGCGTTAAGAAAAGGATGGGAGAACACCAAGAAAGCGCTGGCTGACGCAGCTGAAGCATATAAGAAGCAAGCAGACAAACACCGAGCGCTCCAACCCCCATTCCGAGTGAGGAATAAAGTTTTCCTATTCACTAAATATATTCGATTGAGATTGCCCAGCAAAAAGCTAGGGCCAAAATTCTTGGGACCTTTCCCAATAGTCAAAATTATTAACCCCATCACCATACAGCTAGCATTGCCAAGAATATTGGGGAAGATCCACCCAGTATTTCATTACAGCTTACTAAAACCGGTGATCAGGTCCAATTTAAGACCACAAACCCAACCACTGCCTCCCCCGGAAGTAATACAGGGGGAGACGCATTATGAAGTGAAAAAAATCTTAGACTCCCGAGTATTGAGAGGGCAATTACAATACCTAATCCACTGGAAGGGGTACCCTTTGTCCGAATCCACATGGGTTAAAAGTTGGAAAGTGAAAGCTGACAGATTAGTTAAACAATTCCATGACAAATACCCAGAAAAGCCAAAGGGTCCCCCTGGGGGGGATAGGTGGTTAAGAAGGAGAAATTAACCCCCTATGATCTCTTTCTCTCCCCTGCAGGATACATTCTTTTCTTGAGGGGGAGGCCGCCTGTCAAGCCGATGTCACAGTTTGGAGAAGGCATCGGTTTGCCACACATATTCTTAGAAGGCCTGCTGACTATGGGAACTTGGGAGGGGGGAATTGCATGAGGGAAGTAGAGATAGCCATAACACATTCTTTCTAGATTCTCAAGGTCATCCTTTGTCCAACACCTGCCGGAAGCTGGGAGGAGGAACGGCCACGTTGGCAGAAGATGAACATGATGGATTTGGGGGTGTGGGACAAGGGTGTGAACTTTAAACTGGGTGGGAAACTTCGGTAGCTTCAGATTCGGGTTTCCCACAGAGGCGCCAGCATGGCTCCATTAATAAATTGGAACTTTGAGGAATACTTTGCCTCGGACTCTGATTTCGTTTTGGATGTTATCTGGAACCCTGACACTGTGAGTGCCCTGTAAGATCTCAGCGGCCACCTATGCGGGCCCTTGGCACCTTTCCAAGAGTTCAGTCTGTGCCTGTGAGAGTGCCACCAATGCCTGCGACTGAGGTTTCCACCATGAGACCACCACTAACATATTTTTGCTGTGGGAAGCAGGGACATAGAGTGGCAGAGTGTCCAGGAGCAGGTCCTCAGAAGCCTGTTGAAAAAATCAACCCACGAGGCAGTACTGCTCGGAAGAGCTTTAAGACCATTCCAGACAAGACCAGGGGGCTGCGGCAAACAACTTGGAGAACCCCAGTCAAAGAGGAGACTGAGGAGACTGAGCTGGTTGAGAATAGTACTAATAGCGACAGCGAAGAGAATGGAGAAGCCGACCCAATGGTAAGTGCGCCAGTAAAGCCCTCCGTGATACCGGTAGTGGTGGAGGTGGCGGGGAGACGAAGGGCTGGCACGGCACTGATAGACTCAGGTTGTGCAAGATGTTTGATGAGTGCAACCGTGACCAAGGAATTAAGGGTGGTACTTCGGAAACTGAAACGACCAATTCATTTTGAACAGATGGATGGCTCATTGTCAGGTGGGCATTGTCAGGTGGGCATGATTACTATGAAAAACTATATGAACAAGAGATAATTTCAAAAGAAAAACAATAAAACAATACATAGAAAAAGCCGAATTACCCACAGTACCAGAAACATATAAAATGGCACTAGAGGAAATAATAACAATGATGGAATTGACAGAAGCAATTAAAAAACAAAAGAATGGCAAAACACCAGGCCCAGATGGGCTACCAGCAGAGTTATCTGGTAGCCCATCTGGGCCTGGTGTTTTGCCATTCTCGGGGAGAAGGCGTGTCTAACGCCGCGGTGCCACGGAGTTTCCGCGCGCTCTGCAGGGGAAGCCCCAAACCCACGCCGCCTGGGGACCTGGACCGAACGGGACCAGGTCAGATCCACCCTGAAAGGGTGGTGAAGAAGGGAGCGCCGGCTGGCGGACTGGGGGGGGGCGGCAAACCCCCCAAGGAGCCAGCTTTGCTCCTCGACCGGTGGCGTGTGGAAGATGGCACTGCAGCCGTCCCTAGCCGCGGCAGTCACATCGCAGGCAAGAATGAATAAGTGAGGCTGGAGTCATCTGGGAAGCAAAAATCTTAAGTTAATTGCTGGAGGAGTTGAAGTAGAAGAAAATGGAGGTTGGTGAGTTACACTGCCAAAAGAACTTTTTTTCTTAAAAGGAACTTTTCAATTTAAAAGGGAAACAAAAGGACTGGAAATGAAGGAGCGGCTGTTAAATATGTGGATACAATGGTGCAACAAAGTTAAAAGGATTTGTAACTAAAGCCCAAATACTAAGGATTTGGATTTTACTTTAAAGATTTCTTTGGATGTTTGGACAAGGTGAGAAGAACTTGGAAAATAAATTTGGAGGAAATAACTTGTAAATTGGAATTGATTAAAAATGGGAAAACCAAAACAGGAAATTATAGAGATGAGAACTTGACTGGAGAATGCCATCTGGTGGTTGGAAAAATTAATGTTATGGTAGAATACCCTCATGGATGTTTGGACAGCTGCCTTGACCTTGAGCAAGGAAAAAAAACCTTTTTGAAAGTTGAGAGAAATTTAAATAAACTACATTTTGTTATTGCTTGAAAGAAAATGTTTGGACTGGTTTGGATAAGAAGGAGTATGAACAGATGTTAACAACAAAGAACAGAAGGATTTGGTTTTCTTTAATCACTATAACAAAAACTTGCAAATTATAAAAGGCTGTGGAACACATTGTTAGCAGCTGAATGGATTGTTGAAAGTATTGATTTCTGACTCTGAGACATGGAGATTAGTGATTACTGAGAACTGGTGGCATCTTTGAATGAACTTTGATTAAATATTGAACCTATTTAAGCTTTGGATTTAAAAACTGAGAACTGAGACTGTAAAGATATGGAGAGAATTGACTATGAAGAATTGGCTGGGTTTTTGAAGGATCTCTTTGAAGACTTTAGAAGATCTGTAATTGGAACATTTGAGACAGGAAAAAATGAAGTACAAATGGAAAAAAATGGACAAGATAACAGAAGAAGAAAAGAAGAATGATGAAAATATTATAAATGATGATGAAAGGGGAAAGAATATTGAAAATGCAATGCTGATTAATGATTATGTTAATGATAATGATTCCACTGGGTTTAACAGTGATAATAGAGATAAAGATAACAGTGATAATTATCTTTATATGTTTTTTAAACTGTTTTTAAAAATTGTTTTTTTAATGATTTGTTTGGAGTTTTCATAAAATGTTGTATGCCGCCCTGAGTCCTGAGGGAGTAGGGCGGCATAGAAAAACTGCCAAATAAATAAATAAATAAATAAAATAATAGAGATAAAGATATTAAAAACAATTATGTTCAGATTGATGATAAGGATTTTGAGATACATAAAATGAAAAAAGGAATGGAGAAAATTAGATATACACAGAAAGTAAATTTAAGAGGAAGGAAAAGAGCGTGGGGAAAGAGAACTTATTGGTATAAAATTAAAAGAAAAAAGAAAAAGAAGTCAAGGAGATGGGGGTGGAGGAAATATATATACATAAATGAAATAGTCGATAAATTAAAAGGAAATGGATGATGGCATTGAAATATTATGGAAATGTTTTTTCTTTTTATTCAGTATTATTATTTCATTAAGAGTTAAGAAATCTTTTTTCTGTTCTTTTTATATAGATTAATATTGTTTAATGAATTAAAAGATTTGACATTCTAGATAAAATAATGTTAATACGAGAAGTATGAATGACAAACATGAAATATTAGAGCTTAAAGATATATTATGATTGTGTACCTTATTTATATATGAAATGTGTTTAAATGAAAAATTTTAAAAGGGAAAAATGTATTATTTTAAGAGTTGAATACTTAATTGAATAATTCAGAAAGAATTTTGATGATTAGTATGTGAAAAGGTATATTATGATTGGGTATTATTCTTTTACACATGAGATTTTAAATGTTAAATTTAAAAATCCTTTATTTCAAGAGTTAAACATTTAATTGAGTGTAAACAACCTAGGAAGAATTTTGATGATTAATATAAGAAATTGGAATGTATAATTGGGCATTTAGTTTTTGTGATAGAATAAGGATAAAAAACATAAACGATGAATAAAGAGACAAAAAAGTAGAGGAAGTAATATGGCTTAAAATTAAGAAGTAGGAGAAATAGTAACTATCTTGGAAATTAAATTAATAGCGGATAATTTGGAAGGAGAACTTAAAAAGTAATTGGTGAATATCCCAGATGACAAAAGTAGACTTTCTTTCTTTTTTTTTCTTTTTTTTGGGGGGGAGGTAAGATGAAGTTACAGCATATACCTAGAATAAAGTACTCTATATAAAGAAATGATATAATAATAATAATAAAAAATTCTGTTTTCTGTTTTCTTAGAAGAGATATGATGAGTCTAAATTTGAGATTGTATCATCAGTCCGTCAAACATAAGAGGATTTAGTATAAAAGAGTACTCAGGGGAAGGCAAAGAGAGTGTAAGAGGAAGTAGAAAGGGAGGAAGAGAAGGAGTAGAGAGAGTAGAGGAGGAGTGAAGGAGTAAGAAAGTAGGAGGAGATGATGGAGATAGAGAGAGGGGAGTGCAATGGGGGGAAAAAGCAGAACAGACTGATGATCGATGATGTAAGCATTTGTATATAAGATATTGACTTTTGAATGATAGATTATAAATGTAAAATTGTGTGTTTTATCGTAACATTTTAAGGTATATGTTTATTGAATTGTAAAAGTGGTGGAGGAAAAAATAAAAAAAAATTGAAAAAAATGAATCATTTTCTTTTTTTTCATTTCGATAATATAAAGTCCCTTCATCATCTATTAATTGATGAATCAATTTCTTTTCTTTCTCCTTTTTCAATCTATATGCCAACCATCTTCCTGGTTTATTTGCATTTTCAAAAAAGTTTTGTTTGGAGCTTTTAATTTTTTGTGCTAAGTCTTCTTTTTCTATTAAGTTCAGCTTGTGTTTTTTCAAGTCCATTTGATTTTTTATATTTTTTGTGGATCTTTTTGTAGTTCCATCTCTAACTTCTTATACTCCTCTTCTAATTTCTTTTGAGCTTGTCTCTTTTTTTTGTTTCTCTTTCCCACGTATGTTATAGTCAGTCCTCTAATGTATGCTTTTGCTGTGTCCCATACATTCTGTAGTGGTTTCTTCTTTTCTATTTTCTTTAAAGAAAAAAGCCAGTTCTCTTTCCATAAATTGTATAAATTCCTTTTCTTTTAATATTGCTTGATTATTGTCCATCTTAACTTCTTTTTTTGTCCCCTCCATAAGACTTTTATCGGATTATGATCCGCCCATGTACTTGTTTCAATATTTATTTCTTGTATATTAGATATTAACTCTGCTGATATCCACATCATATCTATTCTGGACCAAGATATATGTCTAGTTGAATAAAATGTGCATTGGTTTTTCTCCGGGTATATTCCTCGCCAAGCATCTTGAATACCTAGTTCTTCCATCATTTTAAAAAAGGTTTTTGGAAGTGTTTTTCTAGCTTTTATGTTTATTTTTCTAGTTTTATAGTCCAGATCTGCATCCACAATTGCATTGAAATCGCCTACAATACATATATTTTCATACTCCAATTCTATTATTTTCCTGTGCAATTTACCTTAAAAATCCTCTTGGTTGTCATTTGGTGCGTATATCGCCACTAAAAGCATTTGCTTATAATTCATCGTTATCTCCACCATTAAAATCCTCCCATCCTCATCTATAAAAATTTGTTTAGCCTTTATTGTCTCTTTAATATAAAGTGCTACGCCCCTCTTGCTTTGTTGTGGAAGCGAGGCATATAGTTTCCCAATTTTCGGATAGTCCAATATTTTTTTATGTTGCTTTCTAATGTGACTTCCTGTAAACAAATTATGTCCAATTTTAATTTCTCTAATTTATTAAAAGTTATTTTCCTTTTTATTGCCGAATTCAATCCATTTATATTAATTGACATTAATTTTATTTCTTCTTCCATGATTTTACTTATAGATGAGTTTTGCTGTTCTAGTCGTTCTTATCTCTCTTGCTTCTTTTGCCCTTGCTCCTTCTTTTATTGCTATTTCCTCCCAGTCCCTTACATCATCTTTTTGTTGAGTATCTCTTTCTTCAATAGGCTCTTCCTGGCGTCTAACCTCTCTCTCCTCTCTCACTCTCTCTTCCTCTTGCAATCCCAGATACTGATCATAGAATTGTTCTGCCTTCTCTATTGAATCTGATCTATGTCTTTGCTCCTTGCCAGGCAAAACGCGTGCAAAACGCACACTTCCGACGCGATGCAAACCGATAGGGAAGGTAAGTAGAACCCACCCCTGAAGAAAAGGGAGAAAATTTAGCGGAGATAATGGCAGATTTGTTGGCGGAAGCGATGGAGGAACCTAAGGAAAGCATTTTGAATGAGATTGATGAAATATTTAGAGTGCATGCTAGATATGCGATGAGGAAAGGAAAGCTGAAGTAAGATCATAAGCACAGTTGCAATTGCACTTAGTAAGCATTTCACTTAACAACCATGTTGCCAGTCCTAATGTGGTTCCTAAATGAGGACTACATGTATAATTGTAAGCCTGCTATCAATTACAGAATTTGATGGTTGGATTAGGACATGGCAGAACCATCACGCAAAGAAGAAAATAATAGAACTGTCAGAATATTAGTTATGTAGGATTTCACCTCCTGATCCTGTTATATACAGAGTAATACCTGAGAAGTTTGTTAATAGGAGCCATGACTGGGTTGGTTGAACTGTAAAATGATCTGTCTGGGTTTGATTTATTGCAAGATATGCACCCTGGTGATTGTGGTTCATTCAAGAGTCCAACAATAATGGTGTAGTTTAGTTTAGTTTAGTTTAGTTTAGTTTAGTTTAGTTTAGTTTAGTTTAGTTTAGTTTAGTTTAGTTTAGTTTAGTTTAGTTTAGTTTAGTTTAGTTTAGTTTAGTTTAGTTTAGTTTAGTTTAGTACAGTATGGGAACCCTGTCAATGGTAGGGAAATAAGTAATGATAAAGTTTGATTTTTCTGTGCAAAAACAGAAAGGAGGTGGCGAAAGAGACCTTAAGTCTCTGCCTCCATTGGATTCTTGCCTTTCACCACAAGGCATCTATCACCAACATAACTCTCTGAGAAGAACTCAAATAGAAGTACAGGTAGTCCTTTAGTGACTGTTCGAAGTTATAACAGCACAGGAAAAAGGGGTCTTATGATTGCTTAGAACCATCACAGCATTCCTGAGGTAACATGAGCAAAATTCAAGGGCTTGGTAACTGGCATGTATTTACAACGATTACAGCATCCTGGGGTCATGTGATCACTATTTGTGACTTCCACAACTGGCTTCTGGCAAGCAAAGGCAATGGGAGAAGCTGGATTCACCTAACAACTGCAGTGATTTGCTTAACACCTGTGGCAAAAAAATTGTAAAATGAGGCCCAACTCATTTAACAACTGCCTTGCTTAGCAATGTAAATTTTGGATCGAATTGTGGTCGTAAGTACAAAATTATCTGTACCTGTTTCAATGATTCTGACCTCTCTGGGTCCATCTGTCACCAGCTGTCTTGTTGGAACGGTTGAGATACCTTGTTGAATGTTGCTATTGGTCCCTCAAGAAGAGATTCTAAAATGTGTTTTACTTCTCAGTCACCTGAGAAGAATTTGTATCTAGAAAGATCGGATATAAATAACTGTAATTCATAAATACTGTATTGGGGTGGTAAGTGTTGACAGGTGTGAGCAGATGGACCGGCTTCCTAGAGATGTTTGTGGTTCCTGGAATGAAATCAGAAAAGGTGCCTCTGCATTGCAATAATTACAAATAAAATCAGCTTCACCCTCCTTGAGTTTCTCTACATGAAATTCCTTGGCCAGGAGCCAGTTCTAGATATGTGAGATCTCTGCAATAGGCACAGATTTTTTTTGTTAAGTTCTGTATTAGAAAGAGTACAGATTCAATAATAGACGAACCATTATTTAGATTGGAGATCAATTCCCCATGTTGGCTGGGGAATTCTTGGAGTTGAAGTCCACAAGTCTTAAAGTTGCCAAGGTTGGAAACCCTTGGTTTAGAACAGCGGTTCCCAACCTGGGGGTAATTACCCCCAGGGGGGTAAAAACGCTATTCTTTAGGGGTAAAAAAGGCATCCACTAAATTTTAGTGGATGCCTTTTTTTGTTGGTAATAATAAAAAAATACAGTACAGTAACGCATTTGGTTCATGTGGCATATGCTCTTTCTTGCTAGCGAAACAGCAGAGTGCTTTGAGTGTGGTAACGGGGTGAAAAGGAGGCACGAGGCGGGACTGCCGCCCGCGCCGAAGGCTGAGTCCTGAGTCACGGCGTTTCACGCATGCGGAATCCGCCGCGCTCGAAAATAGTACTCGGCATGTATAAACCTGTTTGAACTGAGAGCGGTCGGGCACTTGTTCCGACGCATTATCGCATTTGCGCTCCACAATCCGCATACGCCAGCGGTTCCCAACCTGGGGGTTGGGACCCCTTTGGGGGTCGAATGACCAGTTCCAAGGGGTCACCCCGGCATCCTCAGCTCCCCCCCCCCACTGCCACAAGCCTGGCCATATCGCGCCCTACAACCCGCGCCCCCACCGCGCTCCACCCCGCTGCTGCCATTTGGGTTATTTTACCATCTGCGCATGCGCAGCACGCCTTGCGCATGCGCAGAGGGTAAAAGAACCCAAATGGCAGCGGCAGGGTGGGTCACGGTGGGGGCGCGGGGGCGGGGCGTGGGTCACGGTATTAGGAAGGTTGGGAACCACTGGTTTAGAACAACCTTTTCCAACTTGCTTTTCTCCAGAGCCACTCCCATAATTATGGTAGCTGAATACAGTACAAACCCATCTGGAGTGCATCAGACTGGGAAAGTTTAGTTTATAGGGTTCCATTTATTTTTGGCAAAGAAGAAGAAGGGTGTGGGTGTAAGATACTGATGAGTGACAAGTTATTTGATGAGAAGAAAGACAGTTGATCAGTTATTAATTGGTTTGGATTAAAGGGCTAAATAAAAATTGATGCTCAACCTGATAGTATAAGGCACAGGGTTTTGTTTTGTTTGTTTTTTTAAAAAGCAAAGGAAATGGTTTCTCTCTGTGTGAAATTTAATCTCCAGGGACTTCAGTCTCAAAGAACGATAAGCAACATGCATTACTGTGAGTGATGCAAAATTGGCCTCTATGATTGAGACTACTGTATGAGGACTATATAAACATAGCAAAATGGGTAGGTAATTGTACGGCATTACATTGTTCTATCCTTACTGTTAGATAGTGGGTAAGGATCACAGGAGACAGACTTCAGAACAGCTCTTTTACTTAGCTCACTCAAGCAACCAGCAAAACACAGTCTGACAGCTGCTCTTTTATAGAGGGCTGTCAGACACAACAACCAATAGCGTTTGAGCATTCAAACACTGGACCTGGGTGAAAACATACAGTTCAGATAGAGTTCATAACAAATCAGAGTTCAGTCAGAGTTCAGCCAGACATAACAAGCCAGAGTTCAGTTAGAGGTCAGTCAGAACACAACACTTACGGCAAGCAAGTAAAACTTTAAGTCAACCTCCAGGCATTCGTTTTTTTAAATGCCTGGTTGGCAATCTATTTTTACAATATTGCCAAAGAAACAATTCTTCTACCAATGAAGTTATTTCAGAATATGGTGGCTGTGTCTTTTGCATTTTTGGTGTTTGGTTGCTTTTCTGCAGGCTGTTTTCTGTTCCTGGGCCAGGAGAGACCATGAGTTGAAGTCCCACCTTAGCCATGAAAGCCAGCTGGATGACTTTGGGCCAGTCACTCTGCCTCAGCCCAACCCACCTCACAGGGTGGTTGTGAGGAAAATAGGAGGAGAAAAGTATGTTGGATGTGTTCACCGCCTTGTGTTATTTATAGAAGTAATAAAGGCGGGAAACAAACAAGCAAATTTTTCTACAGTACTATTAGATGTCTCCATGTGGTCCCTACAAATCAAGCCCTTTACAGGAAGTCATCATTTAATGACCGCCTTGTTTAAATACTGTTCATAGTTATGATGGTGATGAAAAAGTAACTTTTCAACCAGTCCTTAGGTTTATAATCTTCTGGTCTGCAGTGCATAGGGGAAAGCTGAAGTAAAATCATAAAAACATGTTTCATTTTGCAATCACCCCAGTGGTGAAATCTAAAAATTTTCCCTACCGGTTCTGTGGGTGTGGCTTGTTTGGTGGGCGTGGCTTGAAGGTCAGGTGACTCGGTGGGCGTGGCTTGGTGGTCAGGTGACTCGGGCGTGCTTGGTGGTCAGGTGACTGGGTGGGCATGGCTTGGTGATCAGGTGACCAGGTGGGCGTGGCCAAGTCGACATTACTTCTTTGCCCTTTTTTGACCTACAAAAGAAAATATACCAATTATTTCATGAAATTAATACTTAAATAAGATTAAACAAAGTACACAAAATAATAAGAGGTACACAAATACTTACATAAGAGCAATAAAAGTGTTGTCTTCGAAGTCGCTTATTTGCACCAATGATAATAACGACCTACAAAAAGAAGATATACCATGATATACAAATTTAACCATTTAATACTTAAATAAGAATTAAAGAAGTACACAAAACAATAAAAGAGGTACACAAATGCTTACATAAAAGTGTTAGTCATCTTTAGCTTTAACTTTAAGATGTTTCCAGCTAGGGTCAGTGGCACTCTCCTCACTTCCACTTTTCTTGAACTTGATGCATGGATCATTGGCTGAGCGATGGTGTTCTCTGAACCACCTTCTCACTGCAGGAATAGGGTCCCTTTTTGGAAGAGGTAGGTCAGTAACAATGATGGTCATGAGGTTGGTTACATTGGAAACGGTTAGGCGACTTCTGCTCTCTGCACATATGAAGTTCATTTTCGAAAAAACCCTTTCCGCTTCTGCAGAACTTAAAGCAATTGTTCTGACAATATCTTTTGCTTTTTTAATACTGTCAGGAATTGTTGTGGTCCGCCAGTGGCCTGCAGAGCTGGCAGCAGAGTCGGACAGTGAGGAGGCTGGGGAGGAACATGGGCCAGGCCTGGAGTCTGGAGAAGGCTTGGTGCCAGAGGCAGAGATCCAGCCCGGGCCATCTGGGAGGTCTGTGCTGACTCCAGAGCCTCCAGAGGCTGACATGAGCAAGGCAGAGGAACAGGGGGAGCCTGTTCCCAATGCGCGCATGTGCAGAGCTGCCAGAAGGCAAGAACAGTTACGGAGGAAAAGGACTACTTGGGAGTAAGGCTTGGAGATGATTGGCCCCTCCCATAGGCTATAAAAGTGGAGCAAACAGATGTGCTCGTTGCAGGAAGCAACTTTGTTCAATTGGTGTCTCAGCATTTCAGTTCTGACTCCGTGTTTCTGTTTGGCCTTGCAAAGCTCCTTGCCAATTACTGTAGGTCTTTGGCAGTGTGTCAAGAGAGATAAAGGTTGGTAATATCAGCCTTCTTCCGAAAGACTTCTGTCGGACTCATTAACATTGTTTGGGACTTATCACGGCTGGGAATGAACATAATTCACAGCTGTTAAAATAGAAAGAGGTTTTGGGGACTCCGTTTGTGCCTTATTATTTATCAGGAAGCCTAGGTCAGAACAGTTTGCTTCCTGCCACAAACTACAAACAAACCTCTAATAAGATGGAGCAGCTGCGTGCAGAGAACGTGCAGCTTAATCAACAGCCAGCCCTGTTGGCTGTCCAGGTGGCTCAGCTCCAAGCCCACGCTGCTCCACCTCCTCAGAGGAAATGCCTGGTAGCTGTGCCAGATAAGTTTGATGGCAAACAAGACATGTTCCCGGCTTTTTGGGGACAATGCCAGCTTTTTATCAGCCTGAGAGCTGAAGACTTCCCCACTGACCGGGATAAAGTGGGGTTTACGATCAACCTGCTCTCCAGCTCTGCGGCTCACTGGGCCACGCCCCTGCTGGTCCAGGATAGTCCTTTGTTGGATGACTTCAGGGGGTTTTGTGAACACCTCAGACTTATGTACAAGGACCCCATCAAAACGCAGACAGCTACTAGGCGTCTGAAGGCCTTGAAGCAGGGCCGGCAACCCCTGCAGGAATACATCAGTGAATTCCACCTGCTTAGCCAGGATTCGGCCTGGAACGAGGCTGCCCTCATGGAGGTGTTCCAGGATGTGTTGTCTGAGGAGTTACAGGACGAGTTGGTCCGTGTGGATATTCCCCCGACTCTCAACGCGCTGGTTCATCTGTGCCTCAGGATTGATGTGAGGTTGCAGAGACGGACCAGTCGCCGTGCCTCCCAGGAGACCCGGGTGGTACCAGTCGTGCGTGATACCCCGGTTCCACGGGAGGAGCCCATGGAAATAGGTGCAGCCAGACCCCTTCTGTCAGTGACTGAAAAAGACAGACGGCGCTCAGGGGGGTTGTGTTTGTATTGCGGGGAACCTGGACACATGGCCGCCTCTTGCCCCAAGAAGCGACGAGGGGTGTCGGCTGCTGGGCCTGCCCCACAGCCACAGACAACCCTGTCGGGAAACGCCCTGAGCCTGATCTAAGGGAGACACTGGGTCGGGCGCGCACCAACATGGGGTCACGCCCTGCAGACATGGATCCCGGAAAAAAACCCCCCTGGTCACTTGATTCTGGCAGCACGAGTCTTCTTTTGCAGTAGCCCACAGGGGATTCCGGCTCACGCCTTGGTGGACTCCGGAGCCACCACAAACTTTATGGATGAGGCATTTGCCACCAAATTTGCCATCCTTCTGTGTCCAGTGGATCCTCCCATGCTCGTGGAGACCATTGATGGTCGGGTGCTTCTGTCAGGCCGAAGCCAATATAGTTGGGGTCTTTGACCTGCCACACTTTATGCCATTTTATTATGCATGCTTTACTGTGGGAACTTGGGAGGGGGGATTGCATGAGGGCTGTCTGCATGTAGTCATAACAAATTCTTTCTAGAAAGTCAAGGTCATCCTTTGTCTTAGCACTCCTGCACCTGTACGGAAGAAGATGGGTGGATGTGCCAGGCTGGCAGTTGGACATTGGTCAACGTGATTAACTTGGGGGAGTGGGGACAAGGGCTTGAACTTTCAACTGGGTGGTGAACCCCGAAGCGCTTCAGATTCGGGATTCACCCAGATGTGCCAACATGGCTCTGTTGATAAATTGGAACTTTGAGGAAGAATTTGCCTCGGACTCTGATTTGATTTTAATCAAATTTGATCTCCCTTAAAATTCATCCAGCTACCCCGATTCCGTGGGGTGCTGTTCAGGGTCCTGAGCCCCAGCACCGACCCGGCAATGGGGGGTGTAAAGACTCAGGGAAGATGGAGAAAGAGAAGCATGCCATGGGGAAGCAACTAGGTGATGGATCGCGTGTTCACATCGAGACCATCTACGTTCCTTCCAAAGCCGTGGTGGAAGCCGCGGAGGCCGCGGAGAGGGAGCACCAGTTGGGGGCTCGGCGCAAACAACCGACCCCTGAGCACCTCCTCCAGCAAGAGTGGACCCCTCAAGGTGCCACCGGAGGCCTCCCCCTCCGGGCTGGCTGTGGGAGCCGCGCTGTCGGCTTCAGCGAGCCTGCCGGGCCGGAACTGTCATTCATACTGAGACAGCAGGCTGTAACCTGATATCCGGGCTGTGAGGGCTTGCTACTGAGATCGGGTGTCAGCGTGAATGCATACCGATGACGTCAGGCACCCTGTAACATTCTGGCACAGCTGAAACACAGCTATTCACAGGCCTCTACTGATTACAAGCCCAGCGAAGAGATTGGATAAGAATTAATCACAGGGGTGTGGCGTGGGTAGGATAAAGGTGGTGGGAAGCACACAGTAAGCAGCTCTGACAAAGATTACACTTTGCAATTGATAGTGTTTGTCAGTTCGTGCCGGAGGAGGAGTAAAGGAACTTATTACAAGCCAGGATTGCGTGTGGACTCTTTATTTCTCTACCAGAACCTGACATGCGCTTGGGTGCGGGGCTAGGCTTGGCCCATGAGTGGAGACAGCCAAAACTTACGCCAACTGGACACTCTGAAGCCAAGGGATTCCAGCCGCTGTCACGCAGCCAATCTCTTATGGAACTCCCCGACCAGTTCGAACGGCTAAGCGTAAGTTGGACCAACCCCCATGCGGGACCCAAAGCCACTAGATGGAGTTTGGCCCGGCCCAAGTTCTCCTTCCCTGAGGGGAACCTAGTGACCCAATCGAGTGGAGACTCTGCCTCATTTCACACGGCGATGAGCGAAACCCCAGCGAGTCTCTCTACCAGGGTGAAGCCTACAAGGGCAACTCTTTGCCCTGAAGGGATGGTGACCCACCAGCCCGGCCTGGGAAGCCCCGGGGCGTGGCAACAGGGAGCGTGGAGATTACTGTTGCGATGATGAGAAACGACACTCACACAGGATGAAGTCAATGGGAAAAGCACTATCTCCCAATAGCTCGGGGGTGCTCCCTTTTATTGTCATACAAACAAAGGACCTCGTGGCAGAGACTAATCCATTCATCAAGGGTTACCTTGTTACTGATAGGTTAAGAAGGCTCATGACCAGCTCATGACCAGCTCGTGATCAATGCATGTCAATACATATCTTCCTGCCTGTAGACAGCGTGATCTTCTGCTTACTGCTTACGTGAGGCTTGCCTTGTATTGACTACGTGCCAAGGATCATGTCCAGACTTCCTTAATCAGGGAGCATTGTGTGAATCCACATTCCTTAAGAGTGGTTTGCCAGCAATCAAGGAATAAACATTCCCCACATGTCCTCCTTTTTATTTTATTCATTGTTTTTTAACAATTTGTATGCATACATAACCTCAGATCTGGAGGGCCGAATTTTTGGACGAAACATCATTAGCAAACCAGGCAAGCACTGCACGCAGCAGCAACAGAAAATTAAGGCAATGATAACTAAAATAACAATGAGTACTATTTGTCGCACCCACCCAAAATCTGGAAGCCAGGACCATAACCACTCCCATGGTGATTGTGGAATAGTGGAACCAATTGGATTATCCTCAATCAGGTTTTCCATGTGTTCAATTGTGGCTGAAATATTTGCTTTATGATCAGTGATATATATACAACAATGTGAATGGATAAAAGCACAGAGACCACCCTTGGCTGCTAAAATAACATCTAAAGCATAACGATTTTGTAAAACTACCTTTCTAATTTGTGACATTTCTTCATTTATCATTTTTAGGGGTTTGACAGTGGCATTAAATAAAGCAGTAGTCCAATTTGATAAGATATGCAAATCTCTATAATTCATCATTACTCCTAAAGGAGAAATAGCACCCCTTGCTAGCATGGTTTCAGTGTAATGGCTAATGGGGTTTTGAACATCTATAGTTCTACGATTTCATAACCATCCTTTAGGCGTATGATCAGATATCACTACAGAGGGAGCAATGTATCCCAAGGTGCAACGACCAGACCACCATGCAGGGATACGCTGATACGCCCTTCTACCACATAACATCCAAATATTACTTAATGTGTTAGCTGTTTGATTATCACCTCCTGCTAATTGTTTGACCATTGTTCTTACCAAATTACATAAAGGGACACCCTCCCCTTACCGCTACTGGACACCCAGTCAATTGATATGTGCAGTCATAGGAGGTAAAATTATGAAGATATTCCATTACAGTAACATTCAGAAAGCTATTACATCTCTCGATAATGGTGTTAAGAACGAATGTTGTGTTACAATAGGGATATTTTCCAACATCAACAGATGCCTTCCGGGTATGATTGATGAATTCCCAACAATATGTTGCTACTTCTTGAAGCCTGCTACCAATGGCTAGAATAGTGTAATTAACATTGTCTTTTTGCAGTATCCCGGAGATCCAAGGATGTTGTTTCCATCCAGTTTCATTAAAAGGAATAGCATGTATTAAAAGTCCTCCTCTGGCGTGTGGGGGAACGTGCATGCAGATCCAACAATCTGTCCTATTTACTAAGAGAGAGATATTTTGCACATCCCAGATATATGAATTTTGTTCCCAGAGTCCTTGCTCTGGAATTCCATCTTGCAAAGTCACTGTAGCCATGCCAGGAGGAAAGATACACATAAAAAGAATACACATAAAAACAGTTATACAATTAACATTTAAACAAGTGAATGCCACTACCAAAAGGTTCTCTAGTGTCTGAGGCATGTCTTTTTTCCTCTAACAATTTTGTAGATTGAGCAGAGAGGGTGTAAGGATTGTCTTCCAGCCACAAATAAGGTACGAACTTCTGAGACCAGTCAAGGGTTTTCAAAAGGATTCCCTTTATTTTTGCATCTGTATTCAACCATTTCAAATCAAAGCAAGGTCTAACATGCCCTCAAATGCGTGAGTGATGTCTGCGTCCCTCAATGCGTCTTTTCCTCCTTCGGACCTGGTGATTACTTTGGCTGCCAATTGATTTGTTTGTACTATAGGTTTAAATACCTCTGATTTCACACAGTTATATTGTGGCTTTCTGGATAGTGCATCTGCCTGAAAGTTTTTCCCCCCAGGGATAAATTTAAGAGTAAACTCGAACCGTTTGAAGTATTGCGCCCAACGAACCTGTTTAGGAGACAGTTTCCTTGGTGTCTTTAAGGCTTCTAAGTTTTTGTGGTCAGTCCAGACCTCAAAAGGGATCTTACTTCCTTCTAAGAATTGTCTCCAAGTTAAAAGTGCCCATCGCACCGCGTAAGCCTCTTTTTCCCAGATCGCCCACCTTTGTTCAGTTTCACTTAGTTTCCTGGATGTATATGCACATGGCTGTAGCTGTCCTTGCTCATTGCTCTGGAGTAGGATTGCCCCTATTGCCACATCGCTAGAATCAGCTTGTATTATGAAGGGTTTTCCTGGGTCTAGGTGCTTCAAAATTGGTTCTGTTGAGAACAGCCGTTTTAGCTTCTCAAACGCTGCCTGGCATTCCATTGTCCAATTCACGGGCTGTCTCGGTTTAGGATCTCCCTCCCCCTTTGTTCTTAGCAGTTTTGTGATGGGCAGGGCAATTTGAGCGAACGCGGGGATAAATTGGCGATAGAAGTTTGCAAACCCCAGGAAGCTTTGCAGCTGTTTGCGTGTGCGAGGCGTTTCCCAATCGAGTACTGCCTGTACTTTTTGAGGATCCATTTCTATGCCCTGGTGTGAAATACGGTACCCCAAGTAATCAATTTTTTCTCGGTGGAATTCACATTTTGAGAGTTTGGCATAAAGTTTTGCCTCGCGGAGTTTGCTCAGCACTGTCCTCACCAATTTAACATGTTCAGCCTCGGTCTCTGAGTATAATAGAATATCATCTAAATAAACAAGAACCCCTTTGTATAAGTGTTCCCGTAACACATCGTTAATTAATTGCATAAACACTGCAGGTGCCCCTTGTAGCCCAAAAGGGAGCACTTTGAATTGGTAACATCCCAGGGGGGTGTTGAATGCCGTTTTCCATTCATCCCCCTCCTTAATTCTGATTCGGTAGTAAGCCTCCCTGATGTCTAGTTTGGAGAAGATTTTCCCTTTTTTGAGGTGGGCCAGCATGTCTTTCATCAGGGGGAGGGGATACATGTTTTCAACACTTATCGAGTTTAGGTTTCTGAAGTCGACACATAAGCATTTTGTGCCATCTTTCTTCTCTCTAAATAGCACCGGGGCTGCTATCTTTGGTCTGGCTGGTTCAATGAAACCCCTTGCTAGGTTTTTCTCAATGAAAGCACTCAGTTCCTCTAACTCCCCCGGTGACATGCTATACATTTTTGGTTTAGGTAGTTTAGCCCCGGGTAAGATTTCTATTGCGCAGTCGGATGCGCGATGCGGGGGAAGTTCATCTGATGCTGCCTCGCTAAAGACTTCTGCCAGGTCTTTGTATTCCTTGGGTATGCTGTCTGTTTCCACGCTATGACCAGGCATGGCTGTTTCCCTGCGTTCAGCCCCTTCAGTTTCTATCTGTGGGTCCTCCGCAGTAGTTACGTGCATTTGGAATTTTATGGTGCCTTGCTCCCAATTTATTTTTGGATTCCACTTTTTTAGCCATGCGAGTCCCAAGACTAGTGGCCATTCCATGCCAGGTGCTACTATAAACGTAAGTTTCTCTTCGTGGTTGTCAATGCCTATTTTCAGGGGTTCCGTGGCAAAAGCAGCCGGCTCCCCCCCTGCTATAGACCCATCCAATTGGCAAAATGCGATGGGATTTCTCAGCTTTCTCACTGTGATTCGCAGTTCCCTGATTAGGGTTGGGCTGATTAAGCAACGGGTGCATCCGGAGTCTACTAAAGCGGAGATATTTTTTCCCCCTCTTGGTTAGGGATAAATAGTCTGAGCGGGAGGGTGAGCGGTTCAATTGGTTTGCTTACCAGTGCTTCATCCTCCGGATCGCTCTCGAACGCGGCTGGATCTTCCCTTTGAAATGCCGGGGTGTTGTTTTCAGCAGGAGGAGGGGGTGGTGGTCCCGTCATCTCGCTGCTCCTCAGGGCTGTTTCCCTCCCTCGCTGGATGGGTCTCGTTGGTCTCTCCCCCGTTTGGTGTTCGGGTTTCCGGGTGGGTGTTTGGGGCCAGCATTTGGGTGCTCGGTGTCCCTCCTTCCCGCATTTGTAACAGATTGGAGGTTTAGGGGAAAAGCCCTGTTGCCTTCTGAAGGGTTCTTTCCTCCATTGGGGTGGGGATTTCTTCCATGCTCTCCCCGTACGGTACTGATTCCTAGCCATATCAATCTCCGCTTCTTCAGCGGTGAGGTACCACTCATGCAGGTGATTCGGTGCACCCCTAGCCACGCAGGCATTATACAGATCGTCACTCAGCCCATCCTTAAAACAGCTTACCAGGATGTCTTCTGGCCAGTTTAGCCGACATGCGAGGTCCCGGAATTCTTCAGTGTACTCCGCCACTGGTCGTCGTCCCTGTTTCACCACCTTAATACGGTCGCGTGCTTTGCGGTCTGCCAGCGGGTCCTCGAATCATCGTCGTAGGGCTGTCATGAATTGGTTGAAGTTGCGCAGTTCGGGTGCGTCGTCGTTATGTAGGGTTACCATCCATCTGGCCGCGGCTCCTTCCAGGGCTAAGGTAACTGCTCGCACCCGAGATCCCTGGGTTTGGAACTCACGTCCATATTCTTGCATATAGGTGAGCACATGTGCTACGAAAAATCCCAATTGTTGTGGGTCCCCATCAAATTTCACCCCCAGGGGGGGAGTTTTCCTTTCTAGTTGTGGAGTTTGGAGTTGGTTAGGAAGTGGTGCCGCTGCGTGTGCTGCCCTGGGGGGTTTGTTGGGTTTCCTGCCGTGTCCTCCATCTGCACGCCTGCTCCCCAGAGGTTGTTGCCCCCCCCCCAGTTTCCTCAGCGGTTGCTGTGCTCCCAGCGCTCGTTGTCCGTCATTCTGGGGTCCCTCGGATGTTGAGATTTTCTAATGTTTCCATCACCAGCTGGGACAGGTATCTCTTCAACCGCCCCTCCCTTAGAGGCGCTTCGGTGGGTTTATTTATTTATTTATTTATTAAAATTTCTATGCCGCCCAACTCCCGGGGGACTCTGGGCGGCTCACAGCAGATATAGAAACACATAAAAAACAATTTTTAAAAGGAGCCATATTAAAATACTATCCATTAAAAAACAAACTTTCATTCATACCCTGCCTGCCGGAAGAGCCAAGTTTTTATTGCTTTACGGAAGGCCAGTAGGGTGGGGATGGTCCTGATCTCTGGAGGGAGCTGGTTCCAAAGGGAGGGGGCTCCCACAGAGAAGGCCCTCCCCCTAGGTCCCGCTAGCCGACATTGTTTGGTCGACGGGACCTGGAGGAGGCCGACTCTGTGGGCTCTAACCGGTCGTAGGGAGGTATGCGGCAGGATGCGGTCCCGAAGATAACCTGGCCCTGAGCCATGTAGGGCTTTAAAGGTAACGACCAACACCTTAAATTGGATCCGGAGACTAATGGGCAGCCAATGCAGCTGGCGGAGGATAGGTGTTACGTGGGTGCATCTAGGTACACCCACCACAGCTCGCGCAGCTGCATTTTGCACCAATTGCAGTCGCCGGACACTCTTCAAGGGTAGCCCCATGTAGAGCGCATTGCAGTAATCCAGCCGTGAGGTGATAAGGGCATGAGCGACTGTAAGAAGTGCCTCCTTCTCCAAGTAGGGTCGCAATTGGTGCACAAGACGTACTTGTGCAAAGGTCCCCCTAGCCACAGCTGAAAGATGTTGTTCCAATTTTAGCTGTGGGTCTAGGAGGACACCCAAATTGCGGACCCGTTCTGAGGGGGCTAATTTCTCCCCCCCAAGAATCAAGGAGGGACAGTTGGTCGAGTCCTTAGGAGGCAATATCCACAGCCACTCAGTCTTGTCAGGGTTAAGCTTTAGCCGGTTCTTCCCCATCCAGACCCTAACATCGGCCAGGCAGCGGTCCATTACGTCTACGGCTTCCCCAAATTGAGACGGGGTGGAGATGTACAACTGGGTATCATCAGCATATTGCTGATACCTCACCCCGTGTCGTCGGATGATCTCACCCAGCGGCTTCATGTAGATATTAAACAGGATGGGCGAGAGGACCGAGCCCTGTGGCACCCCACATAGTAGGGGCCTAGGGCTCGACCTCTGCCCCCCTGTCAACACCGACTGCGTCCTGTCAGAGAGGAAGGAGGAGAACCACTGCAAAACAGTGCCGCCCACCCCCACCTCTCCGAGACGACGCAGAAGGATACCATGGTCAATGGTATCGAAGGCCGCTGAGAGGTCAAGTAGCACCAGGATAGAGGAATAACCCCCATCCCGGGCTCGCCAGAGATCATCCATCAGGGTGACCAAAGCCGTTTCCGTACTGTAACCGCGCCTGAAGCCAGATTGAAAGGGATCCAGAAAATCAGTGTCATCCAACAGTCGTAGGAGCTGGAGTGCCACCACTTTCTCAACAACCTTCCCCGCGAAGGGAAGGTTGGAGACTGGACGGAAGTTCTTTAAATCCGCTGGGTCCAGGGAAGGCTTCTTGAGGAGGGGCCTCACCACCGCAGCTTTTAAAGGCTGCGGGACGGACCCCTCTCTCAAAGAAGCGTTGACCAACGCCTGGAGCCAGCCGCGTGAAACCTCCCTGGTGGCCGAAACCAACCAGGAAGGACACGGGTCCAATAAACAAGTGGCTGAGCTCATAGCTCCTATGGCCTTGTCCACATCCTCAGGAGTCACCGGTTCAAACCTATCCCATATAACCGGACTAAGACTCGCCCCAGTCATCTCGGCCTGTACTGCCCAATCGGAGTCCAGGTCTGTCCGAATCTGAATGACTTTATCCGCCAGAAACCGAGAAAATTCCTCAGCTCTACCCTGCAAGGGATCTCCGCCTTCCTCCTTAGCAAGAAGGGTGCGGGTCACCCTAAACAGGGCGGCTGGGCGGGAGTCAGCGGACGCAATAAGAGCGGAAAAATGCGAACATTTTGCCGCCCTTATCGCCACTAAGTAAGACTTAATGAAAGTTCTTAAAAGTGTCCGGTCAGACTCAGCTTTACTAGATCTCCATTCTTCCTGATCCATGGTTCTTCCTGATCCATGGCTGCTTCTAGCTCTAATTCCCAACGGGGCTTCCGATCCCCCCGATTAAGGGTGACACCTCTGGTTCTGCCATCCCAGCTGTCTTTTTTCCCAATGCCGATAGACCAGTGGGGCTTTCCAGAGGTCTCGAAATCTCCCTCAGCCTCTTTGCTGGGAAGTGCGGGACAGGCTTCCGCCCGGGGGGTGATTGGTGTCTCCCCCCAGCTTTCAATTTCTTCCTGCTCCCGGTTTTTTTCGGTCATGATTGCCTGGTCCCCTCAGTAGAGCGAAGTTACTCTCTGGGTTGACCGATTTTGCAGACCTTGCTTTCTGTAAGGATTGTCTTCCAGCCACAAATAAGGTACGAACTTCTGAGACCAGTCAAGGGTTTTCAAAAGGATTCCCTTTATTTTTGCATCTGTATACAACCATTTCAAATCAAAGCAAGGTCTAACATGCCCTCAGGCAAGACAAGTCTTTTAAGCTTAACACCCCACCCCATTCCGCATAATGAATACACAAATGTTTGACAGATGGATCCGCTTCTCAGACCCGTTCTTCCTATCAATTACCCCCCATAAAACATTCTCTTAAGATGAAGAGGCTCCCATGTGTCTGGGATCCGGATACCCCCCCATAAACCCTTATCTTAAGATGAAAAAGCTCTCAGGTGCCTGGGATCCAGATATGTATAACCTTTTGATCAAACAGAGCCAGAAACCCCCCTTTTCCTTCTGAATGACAGAGTTTGGACTCTGACAGAGGGCTTTAATCTTCCCCCAGGCCACTTGATGTTTCTAATGAGGTGCTCGGTCCCGATCCTGTTGAGGGCTTTGCAAATTGAGGGAGAAGTTCAGGATTGGGTTTTTCAGTCCTTGGTGCCACGCCATCCTTCCATGGCTTCACACACCTAGCAAGGATCCACACCAGACCTGTAGAAGCAAGCACAGCAGCATATCCCCTTCCCCACATCAATAAGGGAACAGGTCCATGCCATTCGGGATTAGGCAATAATCTATACATTACCTGTGGCTGGAGATGACTCATTCTACTTCCAAAATGATCATCTACTAGAGTTGATAAATTTGTGATATTAAGATGATTCAAAGTAAACAGTACTTTATTCAACCATTCCTATTTTACCAAGGAGACCTATGGGAATCCCTCCTTTTTGTTTATGTTTAGCCAAAGTAGATTTCAATGTAAAATATGCATGCTCCACTATGGCCTGTCCTTTAAAATTGTAAGAAATGCCAAAAAGATGTTTAATTTGCCATTTGCCACAAAATTCAGCAAAGGAGTGGCTACAATATGCAGGGTCATTGTCTGTTTTCAACATAGAAGGTAGACCCATAACAGCAAATGTTCAAATACAATGATTAACCACATGTTTGGTGGCTTCTCCATTCTGAGGAGTAGCCCAAATAAAATAAGAAAAAGGTATAAATGGTTACATGAAGATGTTTCCAAGAGACAAAAGAGGGATATTGAGTTACATTCATCTGCCAAAGTTCATTTGCTCTAAAACCTCTTGGATTCACCCCAATGGAGGGAGATGGGGTGATTTGAGAACATTGAGGGCATTGTTATTCTGATCAGATCTGTCTTTGCCCTGAACTTGGTTTTTTATTTACAACAAGTTTCTTGTGTGTACAAGTAAAAAGATTAACTCTACTAACATAGTTATAAGGAATAAATT
The DNA here is from genome assembly GCA_023053685.1 of Diadophis punctatus similis. Classification (NCBI taxonomy): domain Eukaryota; kingdom Metazoa; phylum Chordata; class Lepidosauria; order Squamata; family Dipsadidae; genus Diadophis; species Diadophis punctatus. The sequence goes on along the minus strand of JALIGW010000070.1, from coordinate 1,709,297 downwards.
GGTTAATATGTGACACATAGCATACAGACAAAATCCTATCAAGGTAGAATGACTTCTTGAAGAAGTTGTTGAAGAGAGAGGAAAAGAGTCATAAGATTAGCATTAATCCTAGATGCTAAGTAAACTTCCAGAGAGATTATGAACTAACTTACAGACATAATGAAAACAGAAATAATATTTAACAGCACTAGAATAAAAGTGCTGAAAACTAATATGACAAAATTTGAGAAAGAGTGCATAGAATTCTCCATTCCAGGGAAAAATAATCCTGAAATGCAATTGCTCCTTGATTCTTTCCTTCATCTGTGAAAATGGCAGGAACATTTTTCAAATACATAAATGATTAATCAATTGCAAAGGTGCAGAAACAGTTAAAGTAAGACAAGGATCTTTAGGAAGATATTTAAAAGTAAGTTTCCCTACAAAATCTGAGGTTTTCTAATCAAAATAAAATTCAATAGTGAAAAAGTAAGGTTCTACATTTAGGCAAGAAAAACAAAATGCACAAGTACAGTATATGTGGTATCTTGCTCAACAGTAGTAACTGTGAGATGCATCTTGGAGTTCTAATGAACAACCATTTAAATATGAACCAGCTGTGTATAGCAGCTGCCAACAAATTAACACAGTTCTAGGCTGCATTAACAGAGAGATAGAATCAAGATCACATGTATTAATAACACTCTATAATGCATTAGTAAGGCCACACCTGGAATATTGCATTCAGTTTTGATTGCTACGATGCAAAAAGAATGTTGAGACTCTAGAAAGAGTGCAGAGAAGAGCAACAAAGATAATTAAGGAAATGGAGGCTAAAACATATGAAGAAAAGTTGTAGGAACTGAGCATATCCAGTTCAATGAAAAGGACTAGGGGAGACATGATAGCAGTTTTCCAATATCTCTGGAGTTGCTATAAAAAAGAAGAGAGACAAACTATTCCCCAAAGCATCTGAGGGTAGAACAAAAGCAATGGATGGAAACTAATCAAGGAAAGAAGCAACTTAAAACTAAAGAGAAATTTTCCTGACATTTAAAACAAGCAATCAGTGAAACAGTTTGTCTTCAGAAGGTGTGAATGCTCCTAGACTGAAAATTTTTAAGAAGAGACAACCATTTGTCTGAATGGATAACCATTTGCCTGAAGCGATTTAGGCTTTCCTGTCTAGGCAGGGGGTTGGTCTAGAAGACCTTTAAGGCTCCTTCCAACTCTTGTTATTCTACTCCACTCTAAGGCTATTTGAAAAGACAAAACTGTCTGAAATTCACATTCAAATTCAAATTTAGAAATAGGAAAAATGATTTTAAAAATATCCTGGCAAACTCTAGCAAGTTCTCATTTATGACAAGATGCACAGAGCTCAGCTAAAATCTGAATATAATGATAAATATAACCATTCTACAAAATAAATTTGTTGCAAGGACAACACAGCCAATGCTTCCAGTAGGTGCTGGCAAAAAGCAATAAAACTAAAACCTTGCATTTTGGAAAAAATATATGAAAATATTTATGAGGAAAAATAAAGGAACAATTTCATGGAAAAAATCACAAAATATTAAAATCTGCAAACAGAAGTAAACTTACTGTGACAAAATAAAGCAAAGTTAATAGATATTTTAAATGCAATCCCATAAACTGCAATATCACCTTAAACTTCTTGACTAACTTTCTGAGAGATCAAGATAAGATCACTAGGATGTTTAACTTTAGTTAATAATGTAAATAATGAACTTAATTTAATTTAAAGAAGTAAATCATTTAAAGAAAGAACTACCCAATTAATAGTTCCCAACAATTGTAACTGAATTAAAATAATTGTGGGAAAACTGATGCAGCATAAGATTCAGACATCTTATGTCCTAGGTACAAAAATTTTCTTTTAGCTAATTTTTTTCTCTCTGGTGCAACATTTAATCCATAGGAGAGAAGACATAGGAGAGATAAGATATCCAATTTAAGTCACTCCAAACATGGAACTTTTCTGAGAATTATTACCTTTGCCAGAGGCTTTGCACTTTTCCTTAAGACATTTCTGGTTACCACAATTGCAACAATTCCTTTGGGCTTTGTTACTTTGTCTCATGACTGCAACTAACAAATTATTTTTATGACTAGAACCTGTAGCTTGCCAAATTTTAACCATTTCAGCCAATTCAGGATTTTTTCCTAAAGCTACGATGTTCCTGCATTCAGAAGCAGCCTTTCCTTTAACGCAATCAGTGTATGCTTGATTAGGTTTCTGTTGAATTCTTGAAAAAACCTGTGCTGGATTATCAACTTTCTGAAAATCCTTAAAGTCACATTCAGAAGAAACTTGCAGCGTTGGTGCAGGAAGAACAATCTTAACATTTATATTAACTGGATACACATCAAGCATTTGAACAATTTCATGAGAAACACCTTGATCTTTTTCTAATTCTTTCTCTTCTAGCATTTTTTGAATCAGACCAGTATTTTTTACTACTGGAAAAGACTCATGAGATGAAGTTTGGAGACCCTTTGCAAGTTTTATTCCTGTAAGGGTTTCTTTTTGCAGAATTTCTTCCTTAAATTCTGCCCTGACCACGCTGAATGACTCCTGTGAAGGAACAATAGATAAATGAACAGCAGCAGCAGGGGGGCTAGGATCTAATAGCTTCAGCCCCATCGGAGCAGGCAGCGTTAGCTGCAGATTTGAAAAAGGGAAAATAAACTCTTTTTCAGGGAGCAGAGAGAGAAATGGTGACGGTGCCTTGAGTTTTTGAGTCCCCATAATCTCAATTGCTGACTTACATTTTTGCCAGAGCAATATATATTGTGTTGAAGCTCTTGGTGGCGAATGCAAACTTATTCCAATTTTTATCCAGTCCCTTAACTCCAAAGTACCAGCCTCAGGATACCAGGGACACTGACAGCCTATCTCATACCCTAATTGTTCTAACTCATTTAGGCTAATTCCTGTGGTTCCATTATCTTTAAGTATTTTGTCCAGCTCTTGTGCATGTAACAACTGCTGAGCTGACAATTTTCCCCCCATACTCACGAATTGGGAGCGAAATTCGCTGAGGTGCACCTGGGGCTCATCCGGCCGAATGAGTATAGGGGTGATCACATCAGGGTCACCAGATGTTGCGATGATGAGAAACGACACTCACACAGGATGAAGTCAATGGGAAAAGCACTATCTCCCAATAGCTCGGGGGTGCTCCCTTTTATTGTCATACAAACAAAGGACCTCGTGGCAGAGACTAATCCATTCATCAAGGGTTACCTTGTTACTGATAGGTTAAGAAGGCTCATGACCAGCTCATGACCAGCTCGTGATCAATGCATGTCAATACATATCTTCCTGCCTGTAGACAGCGTGATCTTCTGCTTACTGCTTACGTGAGGCTTGCCTTGTATTGCTACGTGCCAAGGATCATGTCCAGACTTCCTTAATCAGGGAGCATTGTGTGAATCCACATTCCTTAAGAGTGGTTTGCCAGCAATCAAGGAATAAGCATTCCCCACAATTACCGACCCCAGCTCAGCCACCGAACCTTGGCCTTGCGCTGCCGATGCAAGCCCCACCAGGTTGGGCTTTCTTCCCCGGCATGGGTGGGCACAGTGCCAGTGGGCTCCGGGAGCCCAACAGCAACCGAATTTTGCACCATTGTTTGGAACGGCACAGCCGCCCCCTGCGATGGTCAGTCCCGCCGTGCAAGGCCAGCTACCTCCACATGGACACCTCCCCACCGATGGAGCAGCACCGGGGCTAGCCCAACTGTTGCGACAGGCAGGGGTGCAAATGGGAGGGCCCCAGCCACAAGCGATCGTCCAGCCAGCCGCCCAAGATCAAGCAGCCGCCCAGCCAGCCCCAGCGCAGCCCCCTCGGTTCCGAGCAACATTTGATGGGGATCCCCAAAAACTGGCCTATTTCCTGCACCTGGTTTGGGTGTACATCGATCAGTTTGGGAACCAGTTCCCATCGGACCGAGAACAGATCAATTCGATAACCGAGGGGATGAATGAGGGGGAAGCAGTAGAGTGGGTGGCAGAGCTCCACAACGAAGCGGCCCCCAAACTCGATGACACTGACGAGTTAATCCGACTAATGCGGGTCCGCTTTAATGACACGGCCCAACAGGTGGGGGCAGAAGAGCACATTAAGGGGCTGAGACAGGAGGGCCACCCAGCAAAGGAGTTGGTGTGGGAATTCCGAAGGGCGGCCAGGAAGGTGCGAAATTGGCCCGAACGGCTCCTGGTGCACACGTTCCGTGATGCCCTGGATCCAGAATTGAGGAAGTCTTGCAACATCCGGGGGGTCCCAGAATGAATCCAAGACTGGTATAACACAGCCATCATCCTGGACCATGTGACCTGGGACCCCAAGAAGCCCCTGGCCAAAAAACCTGCCAGAAGGCCTTTGGGTTGCCAGCGGCTAGCCCAGCCCCCGAACCAACGAGGGCTGTGAAATGCTACAGGTGCAGCCAGTCTGGCCACAGGGCGTCGGAGTGCTTGGCGCCAGTCCCAGTGCCACAACCGAGGACCAGACCAACAGCTGGGACCCAGAAGAAACCCCCAAAGCCACCAGAGCGAAGTCGCTTAGCCCGACAAGCAGAGGAATCCCCTTCCCCACCCAACGAAGCCGAGGCGTCGCCGGCAGTGGAAACACCTCTGCGTTGGGATGAAGGAGGCAGCGGCGAAGAGGACCCAATGGTGAGTGAAGCCATCCACCCTTTCCTCATTAAAGCGAAAATCATGGTGCTAGAGACAGGGAAGGAAGGAGAGTTAGAAGCGATGATAGACATGGGCTGCTCTGGATGCCTGATCAACAAATCCGTAGTGGAGAAGCTAGGGATCTGCACTAGGGCCTTGGCCAGCCCCATCCGCTTTCAACAAGTGGACAGGTCACTGATTGGGGGGGGGGTGCCACACTCCTCACTGTGTTGGTGGAATTAGAAATAGGACGCCACCATGAACTCATCCGATTCGTAGTGGCCCCAAAGATGTCAGAGGCAGTCATTTTGGGGCTTGCGTGGCTAGACAAGTGGACTCCCACCATTAAATGGGAAGACGGCTACAGAAAACTAACTATGAGTATTGGGCCACTACCCCCCCCAAGAGAAGCCAAACAGCCCAAGAGGACCAAGGCCCCTGTGCCCAGACCGGCCTCAAAAGGCAGCCCCTGTGGTCGAAGCCAAACCTCCAGGCTCCCAGCAGGTGCCGGCAGAATACCGAGACCTGGAAGGGGTTTTCAGTGAGGAAGACTGCAACTACTTGCCCCCTCACCGACCCACGGACTGCGCGACAGAATTTGAGCTAGGGGCCATGCTCCCCAAGCCAAAGATGTACTCAATGACACCAAAAGAGTTGGAAAAGCTGAGGAGGTACATCGATGCCAACCTAGAACGAGGGTTCATCCAACCGGCAAAGTCGAGGGTCGCAGCCCCCATGCTCTTCAAGGAGAAGAAAGATGGAGGGGTCAGACTGTTCGTTGACTTCCGTGGGATCAATGCTGTGTGCGTGGAGAACACGTACCCCCTCCCTCTCATGAAAGACTTGCTGAACCACTTATCCAAAGGCAAGATTTTCACTAAACTGGACTTAAGGGAAGCATACTATTGCATATGCATCAGGGAGGGGGACGAGTGGAAGACCGCCTTTAATTGCCCCTTGGGAAGTTTCCAATTCCGAGTGATGCCTTTTGGCCTGCAAGGGGCCCCCGTGGTCTTCATGCAATTCATCAACGAGGTGCTCCACCCACATTTGTACAAGGGGGTACTCGTTTATTTGGATGACATTCTCATCTTCAGTGAGACCCTAGAGGAGCACATGAAACTAGTGCAACAAGTCTTGGAAAAACTTCTGGCCGCCAAGCTGTATGCTAAACTCTCCAAGTGCGAATTTCACAAAACTTCCCTAGACTACTGGGATATCGCATCTCCAGTGAGGGGATAGAGATGGACCCAGGGAAAGTGAAAGCGGTGCTAGATTGGCAGCCCCCACGCACTCGCAAGCAACTTCAAAGCTTCTTGGGCTTCGCGAACTTCTACAGTCAGTTCATCCCTGCTTTTGCAGAGGTGGCGCTGCCACTAACAGAACTGCTAAAGACAGGCCCATCTCCAACAAAACCCAAGCCGAGTCAGCCGATCGGGTGGACGATGGAATGCCAAAAGGTGTTTGAAAGGCTGAAGCGACTTTTCGCCCAAGAGCCAATCCTGCAGCACCCAGACCCAGAACGGCAATTCATCATCCAGTCGGACGCCAGCGATGTAGCGGTGGCAGTGGTGCTATTGCAGAAGAATGAGAAGGGCCAACTCCTGTCGTGTGCCTACGTTTCTAAGAAACTCACTGCCACGGAGAGGAGATGGGCCATTTGGGAGAAAGAAGCCTATGCAGTACAACGGGAGCTGCTCACTTGGAGGCAATTCCTGGAAGGGGGAAAGGTGCCGTTCGAGGTCTGAACTGATCACAAAAACCTCGAAGCCTTGAAAACCCCTAGAAAACTCTCACCCAAACAAGTACGCTGGGCACAATACTTCAGGAGATTTAAATTTGAACTGAACCACATCCCAGTGGGGAAAAACTTACTGGCTGATGCTTTATCAAGAAAGCCGCAATACGACAGCCAAAGAGAGCAAGAAGTGCACTTCCTCATTCCCCCTTCACGGGGGACACCGCAGTGCAGGTTCTAACCTGAGGCCAAGCCAGATGACCAAGCGCTCCTGGCCAAGACAAGTGGACCGCGAAACTGAAAGCAGCCCTGCCCGGTGATCATTGACTCAACGACAACAAAGAAATACTGACGATGAGAGAAGGCTTGGCCTGGAAGGGATCCAAACTATACGTACCAGCCAGCCTGAGGGTGGAAGTCCTCCAACGGAGCCACAACTCCAGGCTAGGAGGGCACTTTGGATTCCTGAAAACCCTCCACCTAGCCCGGCAACAATTTTGGTGGCCAAAGATGATAACTGAGGTGGAGGACTATGTAAGAAGCTGTGCCACATGCACAACCAGGAAAAATCAGCCAGGAAAACTGCCTGGACTGCTGCAACAAGTGGCCAACCCCAGTAAACCCTGGGAGGAGATCGCTATGGACTTCATCGTGGAACTCCCAGACAGCAACGGAAACACTGTAATTTGGACAGTCATCGACTTGTTCTCTAAGCAAGAACATTTCAATGCTTGCTCTGGTCTACCATCCACTAGGAAACTAGCTAAATTATTTCTCAAACACATCTACCGCCTCCACGGTGTCCCAAAACGAGTCATCTCAGACCGGGGCGTGCAGTTCACTGCCAAGTTCTGGAGAGAGTTCCTGAGAGCAATTGGATCCACACAAGGACTCAGCTCAGCTTTCCATCTGAGTACGAATGGGGCAGTAGAATGTAAGAACACAATGGTGGAACAATACATCCGTTGTTATGTAGATTACCAGCAAGACAATTGGTCAGAGCTGCTGCCGTTTGCAGAAGTGGCGTACAACAACACTGTCCACAGCAGCATTGGACTAACTCCTTTCCAAATTACCAGAGGCATGGAATTTGTCCCTATGCCTGAACTACCCATAGAAGCTCCCACTTCGATGTCACTGACTGAGTGGCTGGAGGAACTAAAGAAAGGATGGGAGAACACCAAAAAAGTGCTAGCTGAAGCTGCAGAAGCCTATAAAAAGCAAGCAGACAAACATCGTTTACTACAACGCCCCTTCCGAGTGGGGGAAAAAGTTTACTTATCCACTAAATATATCCGATTGAGAATGCCTAGCAAGAAGCTAGGGCCAAAATTCCTAGGTCCTTTCCCAATTGTTAAGATTATCAACCCAGTCACAGTTCAACTGGAGCTGCCTAGACTATTAGGGAAAATTCATCCCGTATTTCATTGCAGCTTATTAAAACCTGTGATTGGGTGAAATATAAGGCCACAAACCCAACCGCCACCTCCCCCTGTAGTCATACAAGGAGAGACACATTACGAAGTGAAAAAAATCCTAGACTCCAGAATGTTTAGGGGTCAATTGCAATATCTAATTCATTGGAAGGGGTACCCTTTGTCAGAAGCCACTTGGGTAAAAAGTTGGAACGTAAAAGCTGACAAGCTAGTGAAACAGTTTCACGACAAATATCCAGACAAACCGAAGGGTCCCCCTGGGGGGGAGGGGGGTTTAAGAATGCTGTATTAACCCCCTATATTATTTTCTCTCTTTTCTTGTAGGACACGATTTTTTCCTGAGGGGGCCACCTGTCAGGCCGAAGCCAATATAGTTGGGGTCTTTGGCCTGCCACACTTTATGCCATTTTATTATGCATGCTTTACTGTGGGAACTTGGGAGGGGGGATTGCATGAGGGCTGTCTGCATGTAGTCATAACAAATTCTTTCTAGAAAGTCAAGGTCATCCTTTGTCTTCGCACTCCTGCACCTGCACGGAAGTAGATGAGTGGATCTGCCAGGCTGGCAGTTGGACATTGGTCAACGTGATGGACTTGGGGGAGTGGGGACAAGGGCTTGAACTTTCAACTGGGTGGTGAACCCCGAAGCGCTTCAGATTCGGGATTCACCCAGATGTGCCAACATGGCTCTGTTGATAAATTGGAACTTTGAGGAAGAATTTGCCTTGGACTCTGATTTGATTTTAGATGCTATTTGGAACCCTGACAGCTTCTGTCTGGGCCTATTAAGGCCGCCACGCAACCCGTGCGCCTGACCATCGGTACTCATGAGGAGGCCATCCAGTTCTATATTACTTCTGGCCTGCATTTCCCTGTGGTATTGGGCTTGGCTTGGCTCCGGACTCATGATTCACACATTCTTTGGTCCAGGGGCGGGTTGCCTACTTACCAATACCGGTGCGCTATGCGCACATCTCCATGTTTTGTGTATGTGTGCTCGCTACGCGCGCGTGCGCTCTCGCATGATTTTGGAGAGATTTTGCTTCCGCGCATGCGCAGAAACCAAAAAGCCAAAAAATTCTTTAAAAAAGATGGCGACGCGCACGACTGTCCGGTGAAGACAGTACCAGAGCAGTCGCGTGCAAATTGTGTAATCGGCGGGTCCCTACCGGAGCTGCGCACTGGACCGCACTGGTAGGAACCCACCCCTGGTTTGGTCCCAGAACTTCATCTCATTCCCGAGCCTGCAATGTGTGGACCATACCCGCCAAGTCTGCGCAGGCCAGGTGCTGGGTCCATCTGAGGTGTCTTTGCCTTCCGACGTCTCAGACTTCGTGGATGTCTTCAGTGAACAGGAGGCGGACCAATTGCCCCCACACCGGCCGTACGACTGCCCCATTGATTTAATTCCTGACGCGCTGCTCCCAGTGGGGCATTTGTATTTGATGTCGGACCCTGAATTGACCGCGTTATGGGACTTTGTGGACAAAAACCTGGCTCGGGGTTTTATCCAGCCCTCCTCGTCGCCGCTGTCCACTCCGGTCCTGTTCATAAAAAAGAAGACCGGAGACTTGCGGCTTTGTTGCGACTACCGAAAATTAAACGCGATCACGGTGCACAACTGGTATCCTCTGCCCCTGATTCCCGAACTGTTAGAACGGCTCCAGGAGGCTACCATGTTCACCAAGTTGGACCTGCGCGGCTCTTACAATCTTGTTCGGGTCCGGGCCAGGGATGAATGGAAGATGGCGTTCGGCACCAGGTATGGACATTTTGAGTATACAGTCATGCCGTTTGGTTTGACCAATGCTCCCGCTGTCTTCCAACATTTTATGAATGACATCTTCCGGTAACTCTTGGACCAGTTTGTTTTTGTCTATTTGGACGACATTTTGATTTACTTGGCCTCCCGGAAGAGTCACCAACATCACCTCCACCTGGTCCTGCAATGTCTTCGGGAGACCCATCTGTATGCCAAGCTGGAAAAGTGCCAGTTTTATCAGTCCACTATCGAGTTCCTGGGACATCGCACCTCTCCCGAGGGCATAGCCGGTGACTCCTGAGGATGTAGACAAGGCCATAGGAGCGATGAGCTCTGCCACTTGTTTATTGGACCCGTGTCCTTCCTGGCTGGTTTCTGCCACTAGGGAGGTTTCAATCGGCTGGCTCCAGGCATTGGTCAATGCTTCTTTGAGAGAGGGGTCCGTCCCGCAGCCTTTAAAAGTTGCGGTGGTGAGACCCCTCCTCAAGAAGCCTTCCCTGGACCCGGCGGATTTAAAGAACTTCCGTCCAGTCTCCAACCTTCCCTTCGTGGGGAAGGTTGTTGAGAAAGTGGTGGCGCTCCAGCTCCTATGGCTGTTGGATGACACTGATTTTCTGGATCCCTTTCAATCGGGTTTCAGGCGCGGCTACAGTACGGAAACGGCTTTGGTCACCCTGATGGATGATCTCTGGCGAGCCCAGGATGGGGGTTATTCCTCTATCCTGGTGCTACTTGACCTCTCAGCGGCTTTCGATACCATTGACCATGGTATCCTTCTGCGTCGTCTCGGAGAGGTGGGGGTGGGCGGCACTGTTTTGCAGTGGTTCTCCTCCTTCCTCTCTGACAGGACGCAGTCGGTGTTGACAGGGGGGCAGAGGTCGAGCCCTAGGCCCCTACTATGTGGGGTGCCGCAGGGCTCGGTCTTCTCGCCCATCCTGTTTAACATCTACATGAAGCCACTGGGTGAGATCATCCAACGACACGGGGTGAGGTATCAGCAGTACGCTGATGATACCCAGTTGTACATCTCCACCCCGTCTCAATTCAGGGAAGCTGTGGACGTAATGGGCCGCTGCCTGGACGATGTTAGGGTCTGGATGGGGATGAACCGGCTAAAACTTAACCCTGACAAGACTGAGTGGCTGTGGGTATTGCCTCCTAAGGACTTGACCAATTGTCCCTCCTTGGTTCTTGGGGGGGGGGAGAAATTAGCTCCCTCAGAACGGGTCCGCAATTTTGGTGTCCTCCTAGACCCACAGCTAAAATTGGAGCAACATCTTTCAGCTGTGGCTAGGGGGACCTTTGCACAGGTACGTCTTGTGCACCAATTGCGACCCTACTTGGAGAAGGAGGCACTTCTCACAGTCACTCACGCCCTTATCACCTCACGGCTGGATTACTGCAATGCGCTCTACATGGGGCTACCCTTGAAGAGTGTCCGGCGACTGCAATTGGTGCAAAATGCAGCTGCGCGAGCTGTGGTGGGTGTACCCAGATACACCCACGTAACACCGATCCTCCGCCAGCTGCATTGGCTGCCCATTAGTCTCCGGATCCAATTTAAGGTGTTGGTTTTAACCTTTAAAGCCCTACATGGCTCAGGACCAGGTTACCTTTGGGACCGCATCCTGCCGCATACCTCCCTACGACCGGTCAGGGCCCACAGAGTTGGCCTCCTCCAGGTCCCATCGACCAAGCAATGTCGGTTGGCGGGGCCGAGGGGGAGAGCCTTCTCTGTGGGAGCTCCCTCCCTGTGGAACCAGCTTCCCCCAGAGATCAGGACTATCCCCACCCTGCTGGCCTTCCGTAAAGCAATAAAAACTTGGCTCTTCTGGCAGGCGGGGTGAAAGTGAGACCAACTAGACTAGATATGGGTCTCCCCCCTTGATTGTGAATGTGAGATACTCTTTTTAATTTTTGTACTTTTTAATTATTGTATTTTTTATACTGTGGAATGGATTCTGATATGTTGTGAGCCGCCCAGAGTCCCCCGGGAGTTGGGCGGCATAGAAATCCATTTAAATAAATAAAATAAATTTAAATAAATAGCGATGGAGTCAAGTAAGGTTGAGTCTTTGCGTAGTTGGCAACCTCCCTGGCGAGTGAAGGATGTCCACCGATTCCTTGGGTTTGCAAACTACTATCAGACCTTTATCCCTGGCTTCGCTTCCTTGACTGCGCCCCTCACTCAGCTCCTGCAGAAAAAAATCCCGTTCCGGTGGAGCAGCAGGCATTCCAGGCCTTGAAACAGGCCTTCATGAAGGAGCCCATCTTGAAACATCCTGACCCACACCGTCTGTTTGTGGTGGAAGCGAATGCGTCGGATGTTGCTGTTAGAGCGGTGTTACTCCAGGTTCACGCATCTGGCGGTACCCTCTTCTCTTGCGCGTATTATTCGCGGAAGCTCAACTCTTCCGAGAGCAACTATACCATTTGGGAGAAGGAGCTACTGGCCATCAAGACAGCGTTTGAGGCCTGGAGACATCACCTGGAGGGGGCCCGACATCAAATTGAAGTCCGGACGGACCACAAAAACCTGGAGTTTCTGCAGACCGCTCGGAAACTGAACCAACACCAGATTGTCCTTCTTTTTTGCCGGGTTCAATTTCCGCGTCACCTACATCCCCAATGGGCGCAACCAAAGAGTGGATGCGCTCTCGCGGAAACCCGAGTATTCCCACATCGAAGACCCGCTTCTGCCCTGGACAATTCTGCCTGTCGAGTCGTTCTCCGTGGTTCAGGAACCAGTGGACTTATGGGCTCAGATACAGGAAGTGCAGCGGCAGGATGCTTACATGTAGCAATGGAAGGGAGAGGTAGGGCCCGCTTCTCCCTGGACGTTTACCGAGGACCTCTTGCAGTACCAAGATAGACTCTATGTACTGGTAGGGCCGCTCCGGGGTCTTATCCTGTCGCAGTGCCATGATAACCCTACGGCGGGGCACTTTGGCCTCTTTAAGACATTGAACTTAGTTTCTCGGACCTTCTGGTGGCCCTGACTCCGCCATGATGTCCAGGCCTACGTCACATCCTGTGTACGATGCCGACAGGCCAAGTCGGCCACAGGAGCCCCCCAGGGCTGCTCCAGCCCTTGCCGACACCGGAGAGACCCTGGGGCGTCATTTCCATGGATTTCTTGACAGATTTGCCTCCATCTTCTGGATTCACGATCGTGTTCGTGGGGGTAGACATGCTGATGAAGATGGCACATTTTATTCCATGTCGTGGGTTACCGACGGCTCGCACCACCGCCCGCATGTTTATCCAACATGTCTTTTGGCTGCACGGCCTACCTGATAGGGTCATTTCAGACAGAGGGGCCCAATTTACAGCCCAGTTTTGGAAAGGGCTAATGACGGCCTTAGATGTGAAAATCTGCCTGTCAGCGGCGCATCATCCGGAAACCGACGGCAGGACTGAGAAAGTCATCGGGATCCTGGAGCAATACCTGCACTGCTTCATGAACCAGCAACAAGACAATTGGTCAGAGTATTTGGCAGTTGCAGAGTTCGCGTTAAATAACTCTCAGTATACCTCCACCCAAACAACCCCTTTCTTAGCCAATGTGGAATATCATTCTCAGTTCTTTCCTCTCACGCAACTCAACTCACCGGTTCCGGCAGTGAATGACTTTCTTTCCGAGTTGCAGGCCATCCATCAATTGGTGCGATGGTATCTTGAGAAGGCCAAAGAGGACTATAAACGAGTCTCGGACTGCTCTCAGCGGGCGACGCCACCGTTGGCTGTGGGCGATCGAGTTTGGTTGTCCACCAGGCACCTTCTGTCAGACCGGCCGGTCAGTAAGCTAGATCACCGGTACCTTGGCCCATTCCCTGTTGAGGCGGTCATCAACCCGGTCACCTACCACCTGACATTGCCACGCTCGATGCGTGTCCATCCCGTCTTCCATAGATCCCTCCTCGTTCCAGAATGGCCAGCCTGTCCGCTCCGCCAACCTGACCGTCCCCAGCCAGCACCACATGACAGAGATGGACTGCCCGAGTATGAGGTCGCCAGCATTTGGGACTCCCGGTGGCTGAAAGGCCAGTTCCTGTATCTCATTGAGTGGAAGAGGTATGGGCTGGAGGACTTCACCTGGGAGGATGCGACGTCTGTACATGCTCCTGTTTTGGTAAAAGCCTTCCATGACCAATTCCCGTCACGACCGCATCTGGATCGCCAGACCCGGGGGAAGGGCCCTACGGTGAGGGGTAGTGTTGTGGTCCGCCAGCGGCCTGCAGAGCTGGCAGCAGAGTCGGACAGCGAGGAGGCTGGGGAGGAACATGGGCCAGGCCTGGAGTCTGGAGAAGGCTTGGTGCCAGAGGCAGAGATCCAGCCTGGGCCATCTGGGAGGTCTGTGCTGACTCCAGAGCCTCCAGAGGCTGACATGAGCGAGGCAGAGGAACAGGGGGAGCCTGTTCCCAATGCACGCATGTGCAGAGCTGCCAGAAGGCAAGAACAGTTACAGAGGAAAAGGTCTACTCGGGAGTAAGGCTTGGAGATGATTGGCCCCTCCCATAGGCTATAAAAGTGGAGCAAACAGATGTGCTCATTGCAGGAAGCAACTTTGTTCAATTCGTGTCTCAGCATTTCGGTTCTGACTCCGTGTTTCTGTTTGGCCTTGCAAAGCTCCTTGCCAATTAGGTCTTTGGCAGTGTGTCAAGAGAGATAAAGGTTGGTGATATCAGCCTTCTTCCGAAAGACTTCTGTCGGACTCATTAACATTGCTTGGGACTTATCACAGCTGGGAATGAACATAATTCACAGCTGTTAAAATAAAAAGAGTTTTTTGGGACTCCATTTGTGCTTTATTATTTATTAGGAAGCCTAGGTCAGAACAGGAATTGCATACCTCTTCGAATCTTTTAACACATTCTCCACAAAATCTCTATAGTCATTGATGTTAATGATGTAATTGAAAATGTCACCAAATGTGTGCAGTTGTTCTTCAGCTGCTGCCCATGGAACGACTACTTCCACAAAATCCCAGTACTCTGGCACCCCAAAATGTAGAAATTGTAATTTATTTGTGGTGTCTTGCAATTGTTTTTATATGTTCACAGTCCATAACTCTTTTCTGCAAATTTGTTATGATGCTTCCTAAAAGTCTTTCCCGATGAAGTCCAACAAATCGATTTTCTACAAAGTTTATATTTTTGAAGGCTTCTGAAGTAATTTGTCCGTCAACTTGTCTTTCGTATGGACCCTTTCCCTTTGTAAGCAGTTCAAATGCTTTCATTGATCTTCTCACCAGTTTTTCAGCCTTTATGATGTCCGTATTGCTTGCTTGCAGTGCAGTTGAAAGAAGTGAGATTTCTTCCAGAATATCGATCATCAATGTCAAATCATTTAAAAATATTTATTTTCCAGACGGGCAGCCATACCTGAGTATTTTGCATTTGCATGAAAATACTGATGGAGCACTGGATAAGCACGCCACACAGCTATGGTTGCCCTTAAACTACAGGCAGCCCATCTTGGCCCAAAAACTACCAATCTTTACGATGTTAATGTCAAGTTTTTCGGATATTTCATCAAGTTCAATTCGGTTCTTATTGGATTGCTGAAAAATAGAGCATATCTTATCAATAAATATTTTAAAATGATTTACTTGCTTTATTTCCTTTATGGCGTTATCTAAAACAAGTTGGAGGCGATGGTTCAAGCAGTGCCATATGATGATGTTTGGAAACACTTTTCCTATTCTGGTGCCCACTCCAGATTTTCTCCCAAGCATAACGCTGGCACCATCAGAGCAAAATGCTATTAATTTTTTTTGTAGGTAGTTCTGGGTAAACCCAACCTTAAAAATTTCCAGAACTGCAGAACATATTGTCTCTGCATCTTGTTTCTTCAATTCAACAAGCTCGACAAAAATTGTTGGTGGGTCCTCTGAGTCCTCAACTTTTACAAAAACGATCAAAACTGGTTTGCAGGATACTGTTGAGGCTTCGTCAATGATCAAACATATTTTCAGATTCTGTGCAATGATGCTGGTAAACATTTGGGTTCTAATTTTGCTTGCAATGCACTCAACTATTTTCACAACTGTTGGCCTTGAATGCAATCCTACTCCCAGATCTATTCCATTTGCAGTTTGCAATTCTATCAATTCCGCTATGCTTGAAATTGGTCTGCATGCT
Organism: Diadophis punctatus similis; assembly: GCA_023053685.1. NCBI lineage: Eukaryota > Metazoa > Chordata > Lepidosauria > Squamata > Dipsadidae > Diadophis > Diadophis punctatus. The sequence goes on along the minus strand of JALIGW010000070.1, from coordinate 1,693,538 downwards.
TTTACCAGGCTGTAAACAGTTCTGAACATTTTAGAAGTGGTTTCATTTTGGCTGTCAGAAACCTTGTCCATTGCTTTTTTATGGCTTCCTGCTCCGCTTGTTTTATGTTGTCTCTACAAATGGTGTGTGATTTCGATGTGAAGTGTTCTCTCATTTTCTTCCTTAGAGACGCCTGCTACACTTCCTTATTTTTCCCAGCTGCCTCAATCTTGCAATGCTTCCATTCTCTGGACACATGAATACTGCTCTCTATTGCAAAGTCATGTTTCGCACAGTACTTGCAACCTAGTTTCTTGTTTGAAACTTCCAATCTCTCATACTTCTGTTGGAAGCTGCTGTACTGTTGCATAGACCAGCAGTCTGGAAGAATGATTTTAATTTCGGGCTCGGGTGAGTATTGAGGTGACTTGCTGCTTTCTCTGCGTTCAAGTGCTGGAAGTGGTGGTGCTTGTGGTGCTTGGGATGGTTTTGGATCATCCAAAGGCACTTCTGATGGTTGTTGTGCCAGTTTTGGTTTCTTGGCCAAGAAACCGAT